>CM070744.1:4428738-4880488 GCA_036346245.1 Bonia amplexicaulis
AGATTTAATTGATTTTATTTTCGGATTAGATTTTCGGAAAATACTAGAAACAACATATTTGCTTGGAAAAAATAAATAATATCTAAAATTCCAGAAAAATTATAGAATATTCCTGGAAACATTTTAGACTTATTAAAAATATTTATATTTTCAGATTTGCTTTTAATAATTTTATAAAATTCCTTTTATCTTTTAAAATTAATTTTTAATTCCAGAAAATTCTTAAAATTTAATTGAAAATTCTGGGAAGTTTAGGAAAAATAAAATGAACACTTTTTGGCTTTTATAAAATATTTAAAATACATTTTCTTGATTTAAACTTTGAAATAAACTCCAGAAAAACCCAGAAAAATCCAAATAAAAGCCAATTGCTTCAAAATAATTAATTTGAATTTAAAATTTTTCAAAACTCAAAATTTGGGATGTTACAAACCTACCCCCCTTAGAATGAATCTCGACCCCGAGATTCGGACGAAACAGGGAAAAGATCGGGAACTACGCTCTTAGATCTTCTTCACGCTCCCAAGTTGCTTCTGACTCTGTGTGATTACTCCACTGCACTTTACAGAATTTGATGCTCTTGCTCCTTGTATCATGTTCAGCTTCCTTCATGATTATAAATTGTTCTTCGGTACTATGAAGTATTCCTTTAACTGAGAAATATGGAAGACAACAACAAATCGGAGTGGTACATCTTTAGTCGGCTGCAAGCTCTGGATTAACCTCAATTGCCCTTATCCTATTGATTAATTGAATTCCACCAAAAGGCTTAACTTCATAAGGGTTCTTGAGAAAGACATAATTATCTCAACTTTTCAAAATGTTTGATTCAATATCCTATACCACAAATGCACCTTATTGATTTCACATTGATTTCAACAAATAATCCCACAAACTTTTTTTTTGCTCTAATTTGAATCGATGGCAAACCATAGAATTTTTCTAACAAGAATCCAATAACATTGTAATTTGTCATTTCTACCAATTATTTTATGATCATTATCTAATCCAACAGATCCATAACTCTGATCAATTAATCCAACCTTTTAGTAATCACCAATCAATTTTAAGATCATCTCAGTAATAATTTAATATTCAATAATCCACCAACATCAATCTCTTGAAAATCCTCATTTTGGCCCCACCAAATTTGAATGAATCCAAATACCTCAATTAATTCTTATCGGACAATCTCTCAATCTATCTCCCATAATTAATTTAAATCCTCCAAATTATTCCTTTGAACATCCTTAAATGATCTAATTAATCCCATTTGTTCAAATCCAATTATCTAGCAGTGATCTATTAAATCCACCAAATTCAAATTGACATATCAAAGTCCACTTTGTAATGATAAAATTAATCCACCAAGATATCTAAGTGTATTATCTTCTAGAATTCCACTAGTATCCACTTATCATCAATAGGTCCACCAAACTCTGATAATCAATTAACTCCACAAAATTCATCCACTCTTCACGATTCAACCAAATCACCCAAAATTGATATCACGAATTGTTTATGATAATTCAACTTCTTAATTTTTTAATCTCTCCCTTTACTAGATCAATCTCTTAATACTAATTCTCCAATGATCACAAATAATCCCTTCAACAAAAATCTAGTTTTACATCCAATTGCTCCTTTCAATCCTAGATAATAAATCCAAGGCAAAGTTTAATCTTTTCCCGTAATCTAATTAGCTCCTCCAAGTTCAACTTTGTATTTATTCTCAAATCAATCCACAAAGATGACACTCTTTAGAATTATTTATAATCAATTGGTATCCACAAATATACCTTTTTATCTCAATCCTCTCGAATATTATCCAATCTTGCCAATTCTACATCCACCTATATCACGCTAGCAATAATTCTCCAAATTACCTAACTTGACATCTACTGATTAAGGTAGCTTTCCCGACAAGAGTACTTTCCAAAAGTTTGTTGTCTTCCCTATACTCTGGGTCCTCAATTATTTTCCAAACTTAGATTGCAGTGAAAGAATTGGAGCTTGCCTTTGTTGTGGTAGCGGGGTTAGCACAAGGTAAGAGGAAGTAGCATAGATAAGAGATCAGGGGAACGACTAAACAACAGCTGGACAAAACTTAGCTTGAAATTAAAATAGTTTTTAAGGATGACTGTACTACAAGTATACAAAGACTTAGTACAGTGCATCTAGCACACAAACAAATAATATATAATCATTCTAAAATCGTAGCACTTTACTTGGGCACTACCACTAAAGAACTATTCCTCGTTCCTTCATGATGACGCGCTTCTTCAGGTGCTTCTCAGACGCAACTTCATTGAGCCAACTATAGAAATTACATAGGAAAGTAGATCTAATTCCAAAAGGTGAATAAGCAGATAGAGAAGGAAGAATACTATAACGAAGGTAAGGATAGAAAGAAGAGAAAAGATGAGGATAGCACATTATTAATTTTTTTATTTTATAAAATAAATTTTGAAGCTCTTCTACTAACGACCATTCTAACTAGGTTCGTCCTACGGTCAAATTGGCTCGATACCATCTCTGTCGGGACCGGTTTAAATCCGACCCTACGTATTCTGACACTAGTCCCGGATCAAAGCTAGTGCACACAGTTAAACAGTGATGATTACATTGCCAACAACGAAATTACATTAATAAAGAGAGTACAGGCCGAAAGACCTTTTATTACAACGAGGTTACAAGACCTCGTACTCACACAAAAGATAAAGCAGTGAGCGAAAGTAAATCCCAGAGAAGACCTAACAAATCGCCACAGGCAATTGGTGGGAAGCGCGACCTAGAACTCTGAAAGCCTTCGTCGAATCCATAAGCTCCGTAGTCGAACGTTCCATCTTGAGCTTCATACTCTTGAGTATTATTTTAAGTGTAGTATGTGAGTACATAAAGTACTCATAAGTCTTGGGAAAATGCAATAGATCACGGGGTTTAATCAAAGGAGGGTTATATGGTTCTTTTGTACAAAGACATTTTATTTCAAATACCATTATTTATCTTTAAAGGCAAGTATTTAGCAAGGTGTTTGTTTCAATAAAATCTATCAAGTTAAGCGATGAAGGTTACAACCACCCACACTTGAAGTCTTGGCTAGCGCCAAAGTTCAAAACCACGGGTTACTCCACCCTCACTGGCTACAACCGCCAGGACAACCCCGGAAGTTCCATCCACCTCCGGTTCCCAAATCTTTTATTTTTAAAACCAAATTAATGATCTACCATGTGTATGCATTCCTTGCAGCCCTTGACCGTGGCACGGCTATTCGAATAGTTTTACACTCTGCAGAGGTTGTACACTTTACCGACAAGAGACAAGTTATCTTAATAGTCACCACGCTACCTTTGGCATGAGACCCAGATAATTCATCACAAAGCCTTTACCTTACTCTAGTCTAGCTAGACACCACCCCCTGAGGTTTCACCGCTGAAAGGGTTAAATCCACCCAGACAGAAGCCCCCTCTTGCGCCATATGAGTACAGTAAATCCCTGTCCCTCACTGTGAATAACCAGTAAATCCCTGGCACTCACTTTCCACTGGTGGTACCTAAACTAAACTATTGTAAGTTAGTTAGCTAGGTCGTACCCATATAGACATGTGGTTGTACGGTAGTGCTCAGTCTGGACAAACACAAGCGTCGGTCCTTAATTGACTAGGGCGGAACATACACGGTACAAGTTCTCGTGCTAACCGCACCAACCAAACTTACCATCCGCCCCAGTCTAAACCAACTCTCACATTTTATTTTATTTTAAAGATCAGTGGCAACATCCATCGCCACTAAATTTTCTAAACAAAAGTCTAAATCAAAGACATAATATTTTCCCATTACAAAGTTACAAAAATTTATGTTGCATGACTAAGCTTTCTACTACCGATACAATAATTACCAAAGTTTAATAATAATCTCATTATTGAGACAAAGGAAATCCTAGGGTGTCAATGGTACATGGCATTCAACATCAAATGAGGGTATAACAATAGTCGGATTAACTAATATTTGTAAAACAAGAGTTATCATTTTATGTACATAGCAATGCAGTAATTTTAAAATAATTAAAATATTTCTCAAACATGGGTTCAAGATGTTCAAAGGAGACTTGCCTTCGTGTGTGAGTTCTTGATTGTCTTGCTGCAGGTCGGCAAAGTCTTCGGCGACGTCGGATTCTACGCGCGGAAAAAGACAAAGCAACAAAGCAAATAAATACACATAAAATCAAATAAAATTCAAAAATTGAAAAATAATGTATATTTAGATAGATTATGATTTTAGAAAAATTTAGAAATTTGAACGGGTCAAATCGGAGTTAAAACGAAAAAGATATGACCTCGGAAAGATTTAATTGAAAGAAAAAGAAAAGGGCCGATTTTCCCGAATTATTTTTATACTGAAAAATAGCATTTATGACGTCATCATTTTCGAATTTTACGGCGGGAAAAATATTTGAATGACGGGTGGGTCCGGTCTCTGTGGGCCGGATCCACGGACCACGGGTCTCGCCGACGCGTGGCGCACGGCCACATGGCGCCATGCGGGCGCGAGGTGGCGGCCACGTGGACAAGACCGACGTAGAGGCCACGCGGCAGGCGTGCGGGCATGGCGGCTGGGAGATGGCCGTACGTGGCGCCGGCCGGCCGGGCGGTCGGCGATGGCGGCGGGGCAAGGAGGAGGCGGACTCACCGGTGGCGGTGGGGCGGGGTGGCGGAGGATGGCGGCGGAAAGCAGGCGGCGGCGGCATGCTGCGGCGGAAAAGCAAGGCGGCGGCGTGGGGAAAGGAAGGGAGAGATGCGGTCTTAAAAGGGTGTCGGAGGGTGCTATTTATAGGGCTATGGGGAGGAAGGCCGGCGGAGTTAATGGGCGCAAAATTCGAAAGCGGTAGGATTAAATGGGAAAAGCAGTAGGGGTGATGGAGGAGTGATTAGGGGTTTGATTGCGCATTGCAGGGAGTTTAAGCGAAAAAGCGGCCGCAATCAAAGCTTTCAATTCGGCATCCATGGTGGAGGAGAGAGAGAGCTAGAGGAGGAAGAAGGAGAGGTAGAAGAAGGATATGACGGGTGGGACCCACTCGTCGGTGAGAGAGAAAGAGAAGTGAAGAGTGCAGGTGGTTGGATGCTTGACACGTGGCAAGTGGATTGCTCATACCCTTTGGATTTAAATGAAAGGTGTGGCTTGGATTAAATCCACGAAGGGTATCGGCCGTCGGATGAGCGACACGTGGCGACCTGAGATTTAATTGATTTTATTTTCGGATTAGATTTTCGAAAATACTAGAAACAACATATTTGCTTGGAAAAAATAAATAATATCTAAAATTCCAGAAAAATTATAGAATATTCCTGGAAACATTTTAGACTTATTAAAAATATTTATATTTTCAGATTTGCTTTTAATAATTTTATAAAATTCCTTTTATCTTTTAAAATTAATTTTTAATTCCAGAAAATTCTCAAAATTTAATTAAAAATTCTGGGAAGTTTAGGAAAAATAAAATGAACACTTTTTGGCTTTTATAAAATATTTAAAATACATTTTCTTGATTTAAACTTTGAAATAAACTCGGAAAAACCGGAAAAATCGAAATAAAAGCCAATTGCTTCAAAATAATTAATTTGAATTTAAAATTTTTCAAAACTCAAAATTTGGGATGTTACAATGTCTCCAACGAAGCTTCAGCGACCACTGGTCTCTGAGCCACACCTATTAACACTATCTTAGCCCCTAGATCCTGGCACACTCAATCCCTGGGCAAGAACCAACCTTTCTCATGGTTGCTGCCATGCACCTGAGTAGCCTCGCCACTTCACGCCATCACACCACCGCGTCAGACCATCTTGAGCACCGTCTCCACCACTATTAGCTTCGCTATGAGCCCACCGTTCTATTTTGCCTCTTCCCAAACATGTACCATCACTTCTTACCACCAATGAGCTCGGCAATTGGTTCGGCCATCAACACCATCGACCTCCTCTATTTCCTCTCCCTGACAAGTGGAGGCCACTTATTAGCCTGTGCAGCTTGCACCAAGTCACTATCAAGTGGGGCCCACATATCGCGTTTTCTTTTAAAACATGTAAATGAAATAAGTCTATGACAGTGAGTCCACCAAAATTTCATAAGAAATTTTAATTAAACTAAAATTCAATATGTGTCATAGGCAGATGGGACCCACTCGGTGTTTTATCAAATAAAGCGGATTTAAAACTTAAGAGACTGACATGCATGGCCCACTTGTAAGAAAATTTAGAAAAATAGATAAAATGATAAAAGCCATCTTTAGATTAGAGGAAATTCACATTCTCAGCAGGAAAGTGTACTCTAGTAGAAAATATGCTTTTGACTTCATCTTTTTCTCTTTCAAGATTTTGTAAACCGAACAAAATTCAAATGGCCATAACTTTTGCATATGAACTCCAATTATGTGATTTTGTCTTTAATTTTTCTAAAATCATGATTTGTTTGAATATATAAAAATATTTGAATTTGGTCTCTATTTAAATTTATTTGGCTCTTAATTGTGCTCATTTGGTTTTATCGATTAGATATCATCACGCTGGAAAACTATGAGAGTAGTCCCAAGTAACTCTGTGAGTAACCGGAGTAAGGCAAGCACACCCTTTGATCATGTTGTTCTTATTATTTCAATTGATGTATGTTGTTTGTAATGAATACTATGCATATGGTATGTTTGTCTGAAATTGTTGTACTTATAAATAGTCATGCTCGTGGTCATGAGCATACGGTCCTAATAAGTCTAGTTTTTATTTTTGATAAAACAATTTCATCGAAAATGATGGGATGGTATGATGTGATGTATATGCCATATCTATGGTTGAGATTTGATCACTGTTCATAGCCAAGAAGGGCTATGATTTACTCTTATTAAAGTTATATAATTGTTATTTCATTACATATCAAGTGCTCTTTAAATTTTTGTTGCAAATTCCTACTTATCAATATTGCAAATGCAAACTTGGTTCATGTTGAAAATAACGTGTGGCGTAGAGCCTTATCCGTTGTTAGACTTGCATTTATATATATGTTACGATACATTACATGTTTTGGTGAGTACACAATGTAATTAACCTTCCTTAAATTGTTGTTCAGAGAATGAGGAAAAAGCAGTGCCCAATGATGCATATTTTGCTCCCAGTACTAGAGAATATAGTGACGGGTCATTCTAGGGCCTAATCCTTGTCGATTGCATGTGGGGTATGGTGGCATACCGCTGGGTGCTTTGGTTCATTTACTTGTCTTTTGCTGTGATCTCCTTGACACTTATATTTATCTGGACGATCAGCCCTTTTGTTGCAAGCTTATTATGTATCGTTTATGTATTGGACCCTTTTGTTGTAAAGTAAATGTATGTGATGTGTATGAATATGATTTCAATGTTATGATCATGTGTACTAGCCACTAACCAAGGGATTAGTATGGTACACACACGAGGATTTTGGGTATTCGACACCCGAGGTCCCTACAATACCTATTGCCAAATATTTGGAAAAAAGAATTGAATAAAGATTTGGTAATATTATACCAACCCATAGGATGATATCAATCAAAATCGGATGTCTAAGCAATTATACCATTGTAAACTAACCACAATAATATACTCATTATCAATGATAACCTATACTTGGGTGACAAAGGTACATAGATTTCAAATATCAATAAATATCATTTCAAGTAGGATTTAACTAATTCCTAATGCTTGAATTAATATTGAATAAAAATATCAATGCATAATGGTTTTTAAAATATGTAAAAATAAAATTTTGAAACATTAGGATCAACATGGTCAAGAAAGACTTGCCTTCATTGACGTTAGCTGGGAGCTTCTTCCTTCTTGTCGAGGTATACTTCAAGTGTATTAGACTACACACACAAAATGAGTACACAATAAGTAGATAAATAAATTCAAATAATATCATAACAATATTATGAATTTAGAAATTTGAATCTCTTGATTCAGAGTTCTTACAGCGGAAAACGGGCCATCCAGAAGATTTGTCAGAAGGGAAATACTGAATTGAGAAGGGAAGGAATATTCCAGAGAATATTCTATCATGTTTTAAAATGAATGAATTAGGATTGACATGTCGACCATGGTTGTCATTCTCACAGAGAGAGAAACAAAGGGAAGCTACAGGAGAAAAAACAAAGGAAGTGCAGACGGCTCGGGTGACCGGCGACGACGGTAAATGGCAGTTCTGCCAACATGGGCGACCAAAATAGTTTGAGGAATGCATGGGGAAGTTGTGGGAGGAAAGCAGTGGCGGCGATGCAGTGGTCTTGGGCACTACGTCAAGGTGGCAACTGGCATGGGCGGGCGCAGACATGGTGTTCTTGCAGCGTCAGGCAGAGGCGAGCAAGCACACAAGCAGCGTGATGGTGAGGGGGTTGTGATAAGGATATTTGGCCCGATCTTTGGATAAGAATGATAACTATTATTATTTTATATGACATTGACGACGAGGCTACTTGATCGAAATGACCAAGTCCGTCCTACAATCGCTACACCACACCCTTGTGTTGCCAACCGTGTCTAACACGGATGATCTTTCATACAAGCAGTCAAGAATAAAGCAAGAAAGAAATAAGTTTGATCTCAATTTGTGAATGAAATATGAAGTTTCATTGAATAATGGAGAGGCCTGAAGTCGTTGTAGTTGGTCTAGTTGACACAAGTACACAACTGATATTTTCTGAATGAAAATCAATCTAAACAAGCCTAAACACTAAAAGTGGTGTCCCTAGCAGTTTTGTTGTGCTAAGGACATGGGGGACACACCCATGAGAGTGGGGGAACAACCCACTACAACTCTCCAGTTGGATTCAAACTAATACAAGGCGGGGCATAGGTTTGGAACTAATTGAGATTTGTTTTGTAGATTATGATATGCTCGGTGGATTTTTAAGGTGGGACTAGAACTATTGGAAGAGAACATCATAAGCTTTCTAACAAGTCCAAGATCACCTTATTGGACACTGTATGTATATTCTATACTCGTTTGAAGTCGCGTTGTCTTTGGAGGCGAACTAGATTTTAGAACATGTTCAACTATCATTCTTAGTTGTCACGGCCTCAAAGTGACGTGGTGACCTCAATGTTCATTCAAGCATGTCCGTAACTCCATGTTCCTCTCCTTGGTCCTTGCCCATGTTCCTAAGAATAATCACATCATATGCATTAGGTAGCAACCTATTGTCAGAAGCTGAATTATACAACCCTAGGAATAAGCTCACCTGATAATTCAACTATTGTGCGTATGCCCTCATCATAGTTCCTTACCTATCATCATGTTGATGAGTATTGTATGTATCTAAGGAAGTGATGTCCTCATCATCTTCTCCCAAGTATAGCTTCAAATCTGCAATGTTAAATGTGGGACTAACCCTAAACTCTGTAGGCAACTCAAGCTTGTATGTATTATCGTTAATTTTTTCAATAATCTCAAAAGGACTATCCGCTCTAGGTATCAACTTAGACTTTCTCAACTCTGGAAATATATCTTTTATCAAATGCAATCAAATAAGATCACCAAGTTCAAAAGTTATTTCATTTCTACCTTTACCACCAACAACCCTATATTTCTTATTCATGCGCTCTATGTTTTCTTTTATGGTTTTATGCAACTTCAGAATAAATTCAGCACGTTTCGTAGCATCTAAATTTACCCTCTCCGAAGATGGTAGAGGTAACTAATCAATTGGAGCGCGAGAGTTATAGCCATATACTACCTGAAAAGGGTTTATCTTTGTGGTTGAATGCAGAGAGCGATTGTAGGAAAACTTCATGTGAGGTATACATTCTTTCCATATCTTCAAGTTCTTCTTCAAAACATCCCTCAACATTGTTGACAACGTATGATTGACGACATCAATTTGTCCATCAGTTGGAGATGACAAGTAGATGAAAACAGCAGCTTTGTCCCAAGGTTTTCCCAAAGTGTCTCCCAAAAGTGACTCAAAAATTTCGCGTCACGATCTAAAATGATTGTCTTTGGCACACCATGTAATCGAACAATCTCCCTGAAAAATAAATCAGCAACATGTATAGCATCATCGCTCTTATGACAAAATAATAAAATGTGCAATCTTAGAAAACCTATCCACTACAACAAAAATACTATCCCTCCACATGTTTGTCCTAGGCAATCCTAAAATAAAATCCATGAAAATATTCTCCCAAGAAACACTACGAATAGGAAGAGGCATGTATAAGCTATAGGGATTCAGTCGTGACTTAGCTTTTTAGCATGTAGTGCACTGTGAAATATAGCGCTCGACATCGCGCCTCATTCTTGGCCAATAGAAGTGTTCAACAAGGATGTCCTCTATCTTTTTTACGCCAAAGTGTCCCATTAATCATCCTCCATATGCCTATTGTAACAATAAAAGACGAACAGAGTTACCTAAAATATATAGCTTGTTAGCTCTAAATAAGAAACTATCATTAAAAACAAATTTGTTCCAACATTTACCATATTTACAATTGGATAGGGCATCTTTTAATTCATCATCAGAAGCATATAAATCTTTAATTGTCTCTAAGACCAAAATTCCACAATCAAGTTGAAACAACAAAATATACCATCTAGACGAAGCATTAACAATCATATTTTCTTTCCCTTTCTCGTGTTTAATGATACAAGGAAAAGATTCAATAAATTCAACCCAACGTGCATGTCTACAATTCAGTTTAGATTGACTTCTGATATGCTTCAAACATTCATGATCAGATATATAACAAATTCTTTGAGCCATAAGTAATGTTGCTGTGTTTCTAAAGTTCGAACAAGAGCGTATAATTCTTTATCATAAGTTGAATAATTCAAACTAGGCCCACTCAATTTCTCACTGAAATAAGCAACTTGTTTACCTTCTTATATCAACACACCACCAATTCCAATTTCACTAGCATAACACTCAAACTCAAAAGTCTTACCAAAGTCAGGAATTTGGAGCAATGGTGCATTTGTGAGCTTTTCTTTGAGAATGTTGAAATCTTCTTCTTGCGCTTGTCCACATTTGAAAATAACATCTTTCTTTGACAAAGCGGCGATAGAATCTAGCAAATTAGTGAAAGCTCCACACTTATGTAACTGTTTGTGGTGTCAGGCAACTCATTATTATTTCAATCTTGGCTTCATCTATCTCAATTCCCTGTAAAGTAACAATATAGCCAAGAAAATAAACTCGATCGGTACAAAAGATGAACCTTTCGAGGTTACCAAATAAATGTGCATCTTTCAAAGCAATAAAAATAGCACGTAAGTGTTCAAGATGTTCATCAAGTGACTTGTTGTAAATTAATATATCATCAAAGTAAACTACTATAAATTTACCAATGAAAGTACGTAAAACTTTGTTCATTAATCTCATAAAAGTGCTAGTTACATTAATTAAACCAAAAAGTATCACTAGCCACTCATGTAACTCGAACTTAGTTTTAAAGCGATCTTGATTCATCTCAAAGTTTCATTCTAATTTGGTGGTAGCCACTACGCAAGTCAACTTTAGAGAAAATAGTAAAGTCACTCAATTCATCAAGTATATCATCTAGCCTAGGAATAGACTGACAATATCTAATAGTGATATTATTAATCACTCTACAATCAACACACGTACACCAAGATCTATCTTTCTTAGAAACTAAAATCATAGGAACAATACAAAGATTAAGACTTTCACGTACGTACCCTTTGTTAAGCAAGTCTTGCATTTGTTATTGAATTTTCTTAGTCTCCTCCAGATTAGTCCTATATAGTGCATGGTTTGGCAAAGAAGCTCTCAGGATTAATTTAATTTGATGCTCAATTCATCTAACAAGTGGCAGCCCTGGGGGTATTTCAGATGTAAACACATCATTAAACTCCTGCAAAAGGTCAGTGACAACAGGAGGCAAAGATACTAGCAAATCCTCAAGTGAAAATAAAGCATATTTGCAAAGCAAGGCATAGCAAACATAATTTTTCACATCCAAGTCATTGAAATCAGATTTGGTAGCTAATAGAACATCACCTTTCAATTAAATTTTATTCTTTCTAGCATTTGATTCTTTTGCTTCTTTCTTTTTAGGTGGAAAGCATTCTTTAGCTATGGTCTGATTCTCACTTTTAGCACTCTCCTTTTACTCACGTTCAGATCATTCAATTTCTTCTTTAATAATAGCTTCAGAAGACATTGGGTGTAAAATAATTTTCTTGCCCTTAGGCATGAGAGTATATTGATTAATTCTACCATGATGAGTAGAATCTTTATTAAATTGTCATGGTCTACCTAAAAGTAAGGAGCATGGTTGTATAGGCATGACATCGAAATCAACATAACCATGATATGAACCAAACAAAAACTGTACTCTCACAGTTTTGATTACCTTCAACTTATCATATGAGTTGAACCATTTTATGTAGTAAGGACGTGGGTGAGGATTTGTGGTCAAGCCAAACTTCTTGACCATTTTCAAGCTAGCCAAGTTGTTGTAACATCCTCCATCGATGATGACATGAATGTTCCTTGATGACGAACTTAGTTTAAAAAAATTATGTCGTTGGTCCTGATCAGCACTCTCCATTTGTGCACTAAGCACACGCTTCACTATAAGGTTCATGTACTTGTTTGAAGCTTCAGCACTCAAGTGTTCTTCTTGTTCATCACTAGTGTCAATCTCATCACATGCATGATCATTTACAACAAGTGTATATTCTTCATCAATTTTACTAGCTAAAGTATACTCACCATCGTCTCTCACAATGAGAGCCCACAAAATGATTCCTTATTCTCATGTGTCGCTCATGTATTTCTCTTTCAGCTTTGCAAGCAAGATGAAACAAACTAGTGATAGAATTGTATTCTTTATAGTCAAGTATGTCCGGAACTTTTCGATTAAGCCCTTCCAAAATTCTAGCCATTTTAGCTTCTTTAGTTTTTTTCAAATCACAACGCAATAAACTAATTTGCAATTCTTGATAGTATTCCTCTACTGACCTATTGCCTTGTTTTAAGTATTGCAATTTATTTAACATGTCACGTGAAAAATATGAAGGTATAAATCTAGCTCTCATGATTCTTTTCAAAGTATCCCAATTTCTAGATGCATGCGGTAGTGTACATTGTTCCCTTCACCAAATTAATTAAAATCAGTGAATTCACTAGTAGCAGCCCTAACTCTTTTATTATCAGGAAAATCATGGCATGCAAATTTTTGATCTAATTGTAATTCCCAATCAAGATAAGTTTCAGCAGCATATCTACCAGCAAATGAGGGAATTGTAACTTGACTTTAGTGAATGTATCATCATCACATACCTCCCTTTGTAACCTATCTATACCTCGTCGATTTTGCCTGAGTCAACGACGGTCGAGGTCATCGGGGCCCTCAACTTCAGTGTCAGCATCACCATTGTTCTCTTCGACATCATCATCCTCATCTGTCGAAGAGTGGGGGAAATAGAGCACGTCGAGCAGCTGGTGGTGGACGTTGTTCAAGATTCTCAACTCTGTTGGTGATAGTGGTGAGGGTGTCAATGATCCAATCCAACATATTATAGATCTTCTCTGTTCTCTTGTTGACCTCACGGTTGAAGTGTTGCACAAGCATCCTTATGCGAGGAGTGAGATGTTCGACACTCTTAAGTTCAGAAGATTGGTTATTATTCTTGCCACCCTGTTTCGAGTTTTGTGAACCTGCCATTGTTAGTAGAACACAAGAAACTCATAAGAAAATTTGTTAGCTCCCTATCAACTACTAGGTGCTGCAGGCTATAGAAGTCTCACACTCTCAAAATTACCAAGATTCTTACCAAGCAAAGCAGGAGGTACAACCGGTGGTGGTTCGTGGTAACTTGACTAGGGTGATATGTATAGCGATTGCCGATACGTCGATACCTGTTCGGTTTGCAGCATGTGGAGCGCGGGAGGCTTCAATATGGTAGCAAGGATTAGCAACAATCGATTCAACAAATGCAAGTTGAACAAATGTTCAAAGTACTAGTCAAAATTGCTGATCCTCGCCTAGACTGGGGAAATAGCTAAACCAACCAAAAAGGCAAGCAGAGGAAAATGGCTTCAACAGCCTTCGGAAGAGGATTTTTTTCTCTTTTTTTTTTGTTTTGCTCTCATTTATTAGATAGTGAGAATAATTGACTAGTGTAGCACTCGTAACGCTTAAATAGACATGTCATGGCAAGCAATCGTAAGGCTTAAATGATATGTCACGGATCAAAAGTTGGTAGCCATACCGGAAAATTCTTGCAAACAACCCATCAACATATGATTAGTGGGAACCGAACTATGGTTCTATTCCTTTTAGCTTATGACTTTCTTCAAACAAATAAATAGAACGGTTTCTTCTCCGTCTTTTCGAAGCAGCTTATCGAGATAGTCTTTTTAAAGCAGTTTTCGGTTTATCAGCATTTAGTTCGTTCGTACAAACGCTCACACTAGGACCAAAAGTTATCAGCAGTAGCCACAAATCATTAGCCGCAGCCGAAAAGACTCGCGCTGAGACTAAAAGTCGTTGGCAACAACCATAAGCCATCAGCTGTAGTAAAAAAACACGCATCATGTGTATCAATCAGATGAAGGTGATGACACACTGCCCAACTTGTTGGAAGTAATCTTATTTAGAAGTCGTGTACAAGTCTCTGTCATGATCGAATACGAGTTCGTGTCATAGTCGAACTCGGGTACGAGTCGTAGTCGTAACCGAGTCATAGTCGAACCCGAGTTGGAGTCATAGTCATAGTCGTGGAACTTGTAAGAGCAAGGTATAAAAGGCATAGCAATGTAACCGAGAAAAGCGGTGAGAAAAAAAAGAAAGAAAAATAAAGAGAAGAAAAGACATAGTGATTTGGCTCTGGGAAACTATCGAGTATCGACTTCGTTGTGTGCTCGTAAGACGTGGTCGTAAACGACTTACGACAACGGCAAGTGAAGGATCGCAAACGTGATCGCAAAGCATTACTATCACGGCCACACAGCCGGAAGACGTGGTCGTAAAGTACTACGATCACGACATAGAATGGTTGAACTTGGTCGTGAGGTGCTACAACCACGGCAGTACAAAAGTGAATGTGGTCGTAGGGTGTTACGACCACGTTGTGAAGAAGTGAACGTGGTCGTAAATGTGTTATGACCATAGTGAACAGTGATTGGCAGAATCACTGTATGGTTGAAGGAAGCTACGACTACGATGATCGTGGTCAAAGGAAGGCCAGCGCAGTGGTGGTGAACGTGGTCATAACTTCGGCTGAAGTTTACGACTACGTAGTCGAAGAAGCAAGGAGTGATCAGAGGGACTACAATGTGGTCGTAACGACTGTCAACATGGTCGTAAGACTGGCAGAGTGGTCGTAACGACACAGGAGGTGGTCGTAGCGGTCACAGAGCGGTCGTAAAGGTCTTGGAGTAGTCGTAAAGATTGCAACAATTGGTTCAGAGCCATGGAAGAGGCTTTGAAGTCCAACGAAAGCATTGTGTCGCTGTAGTATCCTATTCTCACCCCGGATAACTATCCGGTCTAGGCCATGAAGATGAAGGCTAATATGCATGCTCAGGGAGTCCGGGGCGTAGTTGATCCGAAGAGGAAAGACAAGGAGATTGACGATCGATTGGATCAGACGGTGTTGGCGGTAATATACCAAGCTGTTCCTAATTCAATGATGCAGCAATTGATCGGCAAAGAGATGGCATGAGAGGCTTGGGATGCACTTCAAACAATGCATGAAGGCATAGACAGAGTAAAGGAAGTTCGACTCCAAACTCTACTGAGCGAATTCGAGGCAATGAAGATGGAAGAGAACCAAACGGTGGAAGAGTTCTCTGGGAAATTCAATGAAGTCGTCAATGAGATCAAATCTCTTGGTGACAAACTAGAAGACGAGGTGACTGTGAAGAAATACTTGAGAGTCCCGCCAGAGAGGTTCCTTTTGATAGTGACTACACTCATGTATTCACAAGATCTTACGAAGATGAAGATAGAAGAAGTGGCGGGTCGCTCAAGGCACATGAGCAGGTCTTGAAGGGTACCAAACACAACGAACAAGTGTTGCTCGCAAAGAGGACACTAGGAACCGAGGCAAGCCAAATTATGTAGACTCGTCATCAAGGGGTGGCCGTGGCTCATCTTATGGTCATGGATCATCCTCCGTGAGGCTTACTCTGGTCGTGGACGCGTGTATGGCCAGAGAGGCCGAGGCTTCCAGTCTGGAAGAGGTGGAAGAGGAGGACGTGGAGAAAGACCTGGTTGAGGTGGCGGTGACAAGCTGCAAGACAAGTCACACGTCCAATGTTTTGAGTGCGAAAAATTCAGCCATTACGCTGCCGAATGTCGAAGTCATATTCAGTGCCACAATTGCAAAAAGATTGGACACTATGCAGCAAACTGCAGGAGCAAGAAAAGAGTTGAGGAGGCAAACCTCACTCACACCCATGAAGAGGAGAGCCGACTTTGCTTATGTCCCTCTCTTGAAGTTGTGCCAACAATGGTAATGTTGAATGAAGAAGGTGGTTCCAAGACCGATAGAGAAGGGAGAAGGCAAGACAAGCCAACAATATGGTATCTAGACAATGGGGCAAGCAATCACATGACCGGTACATACTCTATGTTTCATGAGCTAGATGAAAAAGTACTCGGTGTGGTGCAATTTGGAGATGGCTCAACTATCAAAATCAAAGGAAAAGGCACAATTCTCATGGAGTGAAGGATGGAGGACAAAAATTACAGTCAGATGTGTATTATATACCGAGTCTTCGTAGCAATATCATGAGTTTAGAACGGCTAACTGAAGAAGGGTGCCGAATTAAATTGAGAAGCAATTACTTAAAGGTGTTTAACAAAGCGGTGGCGATTGTTAATGAAAGTGCAAAGGTTAGTAAATCGTTTGTACAAGATTCAAATTGAAACTGGCAAACAAAAATGCTTGAAGATTTCAGCTGATGATTCAGCATGGTTGTGGCATGCAAGATTTGGTCACATGAACTTCCAAAGCCTCAAACTTATGGCAGAAAATGAGATGGTGGTTGGCCTACCAAAAATCAATCACCCAAAGCAGGTCTACGATGGCTATTTGGTGGCAAAACAAGCTCGGAGTTCTTTTTCATCCTAGGCCCAGTTTAGAGCATCTTAGCCATTGGAGCTAGTGCATGTTGATCTATGTGGACCAATCACACCACAAACAGATGCCAAAAATCAATATTTCATGCTAGTAGTCGATGACTATACCAGAGCCATGTGGGTGTATATGCCAAAAGGCAAGGATGAGGCAAAGAACAATTTTCAGAAGTTCATAGCAATAGCAGACAATGAAGTCGAATATAAGATCAAGGCAGTTAGATCAGTTCGAGGGAGAGAATTTCTATCAAAAGAATTTAACTCGGTCTGTGAAGAGAAAGGCATAGCAAGGTTCTTTATAGCTCCGTACTCACCTCAACAAAATGGAGTCATGGAGAGAAGAAATAGACAGTGATGGCTACAGCACGAAGTCTATTGAAGAGCAAATTTTTGCCCGGGAGACTTTGGGCAGAGGTAGTAAGGCATTCAGTGTATCTCCTCAACCATTCTGAAGATATTGTGTTTCAAGAAGACAAACATTGGGAGTGGGAAGAACATCAAGACATGGAAAGAAATATGCAGAATTGGGTCACCTTTGGGGTCATAACAGCAGGTGCACAAGAGGAAGATAGCACAGGCTGGGAAGATGCAGGTCTGAGTACACCTCAAAGCTTAAGCCCATCAGGTGCTAGAGCGACTACAGAAACTCAAGAGGCGTCACCTGAAACCAAAATTCTAGAGAAAGGTTTAGTTGAGAGAACACCAAAGATGAGAAGTATTAGTGAAATATATGCACAAACAGAACATATGCAGGCTGATGAGACGTTGCTTTATACCACAGCCGAAAAACCCGATAATTATGAAGAAGCCAAGACTAATGAGTATTGGAGAGAAGCCATGCAAGAAGAAATGAAGTCAATTGAAGACAATAACACATGGAAACTCACTGACTTACCTAAAGGTCATCGGGCTATTGGTTTGAAGTGGGTTTACAAAGTAAAAAACAACTCTCAAGGAGAGGTTGTGAAGCATAAAGCACGTCTTGTGGCTAAAGGCTATGTCCAAAAACATGGTGTGGACTATGAAGAAGTGTTTGTGCCGGTAGCTTGTATGGAGATAATCCGTGTTCTCATCGCCTTGGCGACTCATGGTGGGTGGGAGATTCACCACATGGATGTGAAAACAACGTTCTGAATGGAGACATCGAAGAGGAGGTATATGTAACTCAACCACCGTGTTTCGTGTCAAAGCTCAAGCTGAGAAAGTGTTGAAATTGAATAAAGCATTGTATGTACTCAAACAAGTGCCACAAGCTTGGATATGAAGCTTGACAAAAGTCTCACATCACTTGGATTCCAATGGACTAAAACCGATCATGCTGTGTATACAAGAGGTGATTAGAATGTGAGGTTGATTGTGGGTGTTTATGTGGACGACTTGATAATTACCGGAACAAACCGAGGGATATTATGAAGTTTAAAGAAGAGATGATGAAGTTTTCAAAATGATTGATTTGGGGCTCTGAGCTACTACCTCGGTATTGAAGTGAAACAGAGGCAAGGAGGCATCTCACGTGTCAATCTGCATATGCTCGAAGATCTGGAGAAGTGCGGCATGGGAGAGTGCAACCGTGTCCGGTTCCAATGGAGAATCGCTGAAGCTAAGCAAGACAAGTTCCAGCTCTCCAGTCGACGCCATGCAGTAAAGGAGTATTGTCGGGAGCTTAAGGTATCTGGTTCACACCCGTTCAGACATTGCATTCGCAGTCAAGTATGTGAGTCGGTTCATGGAGAAGCAAACTCATGAACATTTGATGACCGTTAAACACATTCGAGATATATAAAGGGCACTCGTTCTTTGGCGTTCGATACAAGAGAGGTGGAAAGATATTGCAGCTGACGGGCTATAGTCACAGTGATATGGCAGGAGACATTGATGATCGGAAAAGCATGACCGGAGTTATATATGTCTTGGGAGAGAGTCCGGTTAGTTGGCAATCTCAGAAACAAAGAGTGGTGGCGTTGTCATCCTGCAAAGCATAGTATATAGCAGCAAGCGCAGTATCATGCCAGGGAGTCTGGCTTGCTCGACTGGTAGGAGAATTGTCGGAAAAGGAAGCTATGAAGGTTGAACTCAAGGTAGACAACAAATCAACGATATCATTGAGCAAAATCCGGTTCTTCATGATAGAAGCAAACATATAGATACAAGATATCATTTTATCGAGACGTGTTGGAGAAGGGAGAATCGCTATCGAGTACACCAATTTAGATGAATGAAAGCCGACATCTTGACTAAGCCGCTTGGTCGGATAAGATTCTTGGAGATGAGGAAAAGATTAGAATGATTGAAGTCACTCAACAAGATTAGGAGAGAATGTGGAAGTAATCTTGTTTAGAAGTCGTGTACCGTCTCTGTCATGATCGAATACGAGTTCGTGTCGTAGTCGAACTCGGGTACGAGTCGTAGTCGTAACCGAGTCATAGTCGAACTCGAGTTGGAGTCATAGTCGTAGTCGTGGAACTTGTAAGAGCAGGGTATAAAGGCATAGCAATTTAACCGAGAAAAGCGGTGAGAAAAAGAAAGAAAAATAAAGAGAAGAAAAGACAGAGCGATTTGGCTCGAGAAACTATCGATATCGACTTCGCTATGTGCTCGTAAGGCGTGGTCGTAAGCGACTTACGACAACGGCAAGTGAAGAATCGCAGACGTAATCGTTCGTAAGTATTGCGATCACGACCACACGGCCGGATAACATGGTCGTAAAGTACTACGACCACGAAAGAGAAGGATTGAACGTGGTCGTGAAGCGCCACGCCACGGCAGTACAAAGTGAACGTGCCCATGCTGAGCTAACACGCGGCGCCAGCCTGCTACAGTCCTCACACTTGCTCACTTACCTGTACCAGTCCATGAGCCGCCAATAGTGTCACACTAGTGTGAGCTTCCTGGCCGGGGAATCAACCGTCAGTCCTCAGCAGCCTAATTCCGGCCCATGTACTCACCGTTGATGCTTCCGAGTTCTAGGCTTCGTCCGTGCATGCCCACTGTGCCGCTGCCTCTTGGGTGCCGGCTTCTGCAACACTGAAAATGTCAGCTTCGAGCTCTAGAAAATGTCAGGGTTCGAGACTGAGCTCCTCCCGCTTGGTTATGGAGGCAGAAACAAAAAGGGGCTTCGTGTAAAATTACAAGTTTGAGACAAAAAAAATTAGTGAAACGTGAATTGAATCTCGTAGTCTTTAGCTTTCTATCTCAATAATAAACCATCTGTTTGAGCCTGATTAGGCTAATCTCGGGCGAGCTTGATCATGTTGAAGCTCAACTTGTTTATGGCCTCGATTTTGGCTCAACCTTAGGCTGTTTTGGCAGCCCCAGACTCAACACAACCTTTTGTGCGCATCTCATTTTCAATTTCTATTTCAACCGCTACTGACAGTTTCATAATATTTATCATGCCATGTCACATATAATCTACTGGGCTCTCAATTTACACTTCTCAAACAGAGTTTAACTGAGGACAACCTATCTGTTAAAATTAAGCGGCTGATATAACTAAAACTAAATTTATTTCGAATTGTACGCTTTACATGAATAAAGACATGCGTTAAGATGAGCATCGCACAACTGTACCTCACAAGTGACTAGTACAACACGTTTTACTGAACAGGCTGAGGGGTAGGTAACTTCCACAAGAATTCAAGGCCAAGATCTACTCTTTCTTGGGGTGAAGGTTAACATAATCACCAGGACCATAAACTTCGAATAAATCCATGAAAAACCCTTTTTCCTTCTCGGGTTGCATCCCATGTCCCGGCATAGTTGATCATTGTACCAGATATGAAGGATACCAATGCTGGACCTACGGAAGTAGCCACGAGAATAGCGCTTCATGAACTTCTCCCATTCAAGGACATCCTTCTGCATTGCTCTAACACTTGGTAATCTGAAGCCACCATCCATGAAATGCGCCAACCACTTGGCCCGAAGTTCTGATGTGTAGAGATTTGCCAGGCTCTCTGAATAACCGATTATCGCGAGCTGTGGAATCTTAGGATGTAAGCACTCCCTGAAAATATATCGAAGATATTAACAAACTGTTCGAGATCGAAAATTCACAATATATAGAAATCATGTCTAAAGAACTGACCTATAGAGAGGTACAGTTGTGGATGTTGACCAACCGCAATACCACGAAAGTACTTTGATGTGAACATGTCCTTGATCTTCTGATCCCCCTTGAATCCAGTTCCAAAGATCACTATATCGCTCCTTATCGGTGAAGATTCACCTTCGACAAGCACACCTTCCTTGCAAAAGCTAAATATCTTTGATTTCTTCAGAACAATGCTGCCTTCTTCCAGTCTCTTGTAGTGATCCTTCGGTGTAATGGCAATCAAGCATGCCACTAATGCCTCAAACAGGCTATGGTCAGGCACCATATCATGCTTCTTCATTGGAATGGAATAGTAGCTCTCAGCAAACTTTGAAAATAGCCACCTCTACTCGTATACAAACAAGTGAACAAGCATGGATTTAGTTTGCAATAAAAAGCGTATAAATTAATTCTAATAAAAGTAACATGTTGTGTTGCATTACCAGTGGAGTCAAGATGGTGACCAAGAGGCTGAGGAGGAAGCCTTCACCAGGCTTGTGAATAAGGAGTTCAGAGAAGCGATTTAGATACAGTTTTGATATGTGGACACCCCAAGCAAAGTAGTCCGGTATGATCCAATGCTTTGTTCGGACTACCATTGTACATGGATGCCCAGTACCTACAAGAATTAGTAAAAAAAGGAATATTCTCCAAGTTTTCATGTAGACGATTGTAGAAATGCAGACAATGAAGTCTTCGAATGAGACCAAAATGGTAATTATGTTAGTTAACATGCAACATCTTAATTTGCCTTTGCACAAGAGAAAAATGAAATAAAATTTTAATTGAAGGAAATGAAATGGCCTGTATATTTTACCATTTACTCCTGCACATTCAGCAGCAATGTCTAGTGCTGATTTCAGGTAGCCAACGACAGTCACACGCTTGCCCTTGATCATCTCCTTAGCTTTCTCGCTGCCCATTTTGGAGTACTCCATGGAGTGGATCACCTGCCCCTCAAATGCTTCTGGACCTTCGCCTGGAGTGAATGTGGGTATGTTGGGTACGCCACTGAACCTTCCAATGCAAAGAACCACAAAGTCTGCCTTGTGTATCTGGAGAAGGAAGAAAATTTCTTCTCAATATTGTCTTTGTCGGTGCAGTATTTCAAAACTAGTACTCCATTGGTGTGTCTAGTAAAAATACTAGAAAGATGGAATTTACAATGTTCATGGCCGTGCCCAAGGGGGTGCGGGCCGTGCGACCGTACAGGGCCCCCAATTTCTAGGGCCTCAAAAAATTAGTCCAGCAGAAGAAGGCCTATGTATTCGTGTGAGGCCAGAGCGCCAGATAGGGGTGAAAATGGATCGAATATGAACGGATAATATCTCTACCATATTTATTTTCATATTTTTTTTTCGAATACGGATACGAATACGAATAATATCGAATACAGATACGGATCGAATACGAATCGAAACGAATACGGTTACGAATATTTATCGGAACATGAAAACCCCTTAAACTATACATCCAAAATTAACGAAAATACATAAATAGTCCTCCATGATAGCAATTTAAATAAGCATAAGAATACTAGGCTTACTGTATCCGTATCCGGTTTCGTATACTGGGCTAAAATCTCGGATATCCGGTTTCAGATTATCCGGATTATCCGTATCCGTATCCGTATTAGACGGATACTAGGTTTCTCAGATTCGTATCCGTATCCGATAAAAAATCGTATCCATATCCAATATGAGAACTATCCGAAAAAATCCGATCCGACACAACCCGTATCTGTATCCGTCCGGATCCGACGGAAACTATCCGATCCGTTTTCACCCCTAGCCCCGAGCCTAGCTCGAGTCCCGCTGCGTCTCCATGCGACGACTTCAGCGGCGTGGCGCCAGATTCTCGGCTCCGAGCCCCGAGGCCCCCACGGCGTTTCGTATTCTCTCTTGTATTTGTGACTTCGTCAGTTCGTATTCGTCTCGTCTCCGCTGAGCGCCGGCTAGCCGGCTCGTTCAATGTTCATTTATCCATGACCGTACCGTTACTTAAAGCTTTGTACAGGGCCTCCAAATTTCACGGCACGGGCCTGACAATGTTGTATAAGGGCAGTACAGTTTTTTCAAAAAAAAAGAAAGTGATCGACCACCAGCAATATAAATGCAGTGCTGTGCGCAATGGGTCTCAACAGTATTAATGAAATGATAGCAACGAGACAAGTGTATCCTTCGCGTTATCCATCAGAAGGTCCGCGTCTAATGTTGCGTATGGCAACCTACAAGCGAACTCCGGATGGGTTTAGGCTTAGGTTCTTCAGTTCCTGCTATATAGCTAGTTTTTATATAATACATCTTTTAAAATAGTCTATAGTATTTTATAATAAACATTGTATCAAATTTGACTATATCAGTTAAAATTATATATAATTATTTTCCTTTACGTACTATCTCTCTAAAAAAGTAGAATTCAAAAATTATAAGCTAAAAATAAAAGCTACAGTTCAAAAAAATTCGACCTACTTTGTAAGTTGAGGGATGCAGGGATGAAGGCTCGAGACTAGATTTTTGAGTCAAGTAGATAACGAAGGTTAATCATGAAAAACATTATATGTACGGACAAAGATGTTATGATTTGGCTTCTGAGAATGAAGCTCGTTAACAAATCTTTATGTCTTTTATGTGCTCTTACGATTGTAATGAGTAGTAGGGTGGTCCACCGGTTTCGATGTGTAACGCCTAGGAACACGAAAATTGGATGCATGCACCGTATAGCCACATGCATAACTAGGCCCCTATCTTGGAAGTTTGTGCTACATGGGTTCTATTATTATGAAGAGACATCTACGGATCAATAATAAACTAGATATTGACAAAGGGAGAAACATGGCCATCAAAAATATCTCCATAGTGACGCAAACATTTTGAATTCTTTTGCGATGATATCTAACTATATCATTGCGGTAAAAATAGGCCTTTAAGGTTTATTAGTCGTCCTCGGTAGATAAACCATCATATAAATTATAATGTGTGTATATATATTAGAAGTGCATTTTACGGTCTTGAAAGAGTAGTCTATCATTAAACTCTACTAGTTGGTTGTTCTACGATCAAACAGATGTTGCCAATTCAATTGTAATTATAGTTTATTTCATATCTCTGGAATACTCTCTATTCATTTTTAGATGTTATTTTAGATGTGTGTAGTCAGTCTTTTAAAATTTTGACCACTAATATACATAAAAATATTTTGATATATCATGCGGAAATAATATTACTAGATTTAACATAAAAAGTACTTTCCTCTCATTATATTCTAAAATTTTTACTGACATTTAATTAGAAAAGTGATCAAATGTGCATATTGAAGAGACTGGTGGTGTCCAAACGCCGAGTAAAAAAAGGAGGTAGTACAATTTAATAGTTTTGAATAGTTTTGTTATAGTATAGACGATGTGTTGCGTAAATCAAGTTTAAATATATATAATACCATTTAATTATGTTTTATGCAACGATAGTGTATCATAATCTTGATAAGTACCCTAGTTTTCATAAGTTTCAAAAAATGTATATAAATACATCATAATTATTAAGAGCATATAATTATCCATTAATTATGATTAGTCGACCGCGTCACAATTAATTAATTGCTCGTTGACATCTTCTCTGTCCGACGGGCATTTTTACTGCACCGAACTAGCTAGCTAGCCAGCCGCCCAAATTCATCAATATATGCAAAACTCTAAGCCAAATCATCACCTCAACGTGGCCGTCGGCGTCGGCTACCGTAAGGCGCCACTCGCCTTCGCCGGAGCCGAAAGCCTTGCCGCTCCCGGCCCACTCCTCCCACGCCGCCACCGCCTCCTCGCCGACGCCAACGTACTCCATCCCGACCACCCGGTGGCCGAACCTGACGCAGTCGAGCACGCTGAAATGGCGCGCGTACGCGTCGAGGTACTCCATCACCTGGCGGTGGTCAGGGAACAACTCCGTGACGGTCTCCGGCCAGGGGAAGTCGGAGTACTGGTACATCGGCCGCGGCGTCTGCAGCGCGGTGCACCCCGGCGCTCGCGCCCACACGCCGCCGAGGACGGTGTCCGCCTCGAAGACGACCGGCCGGCAGCCGCGCTCCAGTAGGTGCTTGCACGCCGCCAGGCCGCTCACGCCGGCGCCGACGATGGCCACCCTCTTCTTGTCCATGCCGACTTATATCTAAAGAGTAAGAACGTGTGTGCTGTGGGGACTGGTAAGCGAGGTGGTATTTATAGGGCGCCACAGAGCTCACTAGTATGCATTGCCTAGGGAGCACGGTTTGCTCCATGTGGTTTGTTGAAATTAAACTGGATCAGCGCGCCTCTGGATAGTTCATAAAAAAAGCTTCACCACATTTGGTGTTTAGCAATCATTCTAATCATTTTAGTAAGACTCATTCCGCATGTTATTATATAATTATGTTATATAGATGCCGGTCGGTTGAACTAAAATAAAGCTGATTTATGATTAAAATCACATTGTAGCTGTCTAAAATTATACTGTAACTGGTGAATGCTTATTTAGCATAACTTAATTTTTTAAAAAAATAAAAAATAGAAAAAACAGGTTAGTCCATCATGGACAATACAAAACGAATATGAAAAAGAACCGGCAAAAAAGCTCAAAAAGATAAAAAAAATCACAAAAAGGTGAAATTTAGAAATAATGAAAAATAAACCAAAAGTTCAAAACTAAATAAGCAAGGCATAATATAGGGATGATTCATCTAAAGTCCAAACTTCTAGGCTCTAGCTAATTAATCAAAAGCAGACTTGAGCTATCATGTCAAACAAGCCAGGCTAGATAGATGGAGCACCAAGGTAAGAGGGCATAATATGGGTAGGGGTGAAAACGGGTCAGGATAATCCCGACCGATCCGGCGCCGAATCCGATTGGTACCGAATCCGAAGAAAAAATATGGGTTAGGATATGGTAACAACAATATCCGTCCGAATCCGATACGTCATAAAGTTTGATTTCAGGTTAGTGCTACTATTTGACGTTTCATTTTCTTTTGCAATGATAAAATAAAATCTTCCACATCAGCTATTAAGTAGTAACATCAAGTTCTTGACAGTACGTCCTCCTACTCCATTTGTTGTACTGCATGCATTCCTTACAAACAAGTAGGGGTGCAAACGGCTCGGGTTGATCCCGACCGATCCGGCACCGAATCCGATTGGTACCGAATCCGATTGGTATCGAATCCGGAGAAAAAATATAGGTTAGGATATGGTAACAACAATATCCGTCCGAATCCGATCCGTTTACACCCCTAAATATGGGGATGATTCATCCAAAGTGTAGACTTCTAGGCTCTAGCTAATTAATCAAAAGCAGACTTGAGTTGCCATGTCAAACAAGGATATCTTTTGAGAGGGCTTGTGGTTTCAAGTCTAGATAGATGGAGCGCCAATGTAACATCCTGAATTTTGATGTTGGAAATTTTGGGCAATTTAAAAACTTTTATTTGCATTTTACTAGCATTTGAATCTTTGTTCGAAACCTTAATTGAGTTTTCCTGAGTTTGCTCTGAGCAAGTAATCACTGGAAATAATTATCGAGCACAAAATAGCAATCATAAAATACATATATATATACATACGAATAATTTAAATAGATTCTGACGCTGACAACCTAAAACTCACCGTAATTCGCTAAATCAAAGATGTAATTACTGAATCAAAACATGGTTAACAAAATAAAAATAAAAATAACACAAGACTTATATGTATAGGCACACACACATTGATTATACAACTAATTTTGACCTTCGAGCTAAAATGCAAGGGAAAGGTTATGAACTCAAAATAGAAAATTGAAATTTAGAGATTTAGTGTCTTCCCTCTCTTTTTCTCTATGCCACGTGGGCCCCACCTTTTCTTTTCTTCTTTTTCTCTCTCCTCCCTCTCTTTCTTTTTCCCGGGCGCCCGCACCTCCATCTTTTCTCCTCCTTCTCCCTTCTGTGGCCAGGCACTCTCCGCGTCACTCTTCTCTCTCTTCTTGTTCTTCTTCTCTGCGCAGAGCGGTCTCTTCCTCCCTGCTCCACCCCGCCCCGCCTCCGTCACATCCTTGGCGCGGCAGCCTCGCCCGCCCGCCCCGCCCGCCCACATCATTCGGCAAGCACGGCGCAAAAGCCGCAGCGCAGGAATTGTGGAGTCGCGCGCCCGGATTCGCGGTGGCATGTCCGCCTACCACCGCGCCTTTCCGCTCCCTCCGCAGCTATGAGAGGCATCCGCCATCCCCATTTCCCCCGCGCAGCCTTCCTCTTCCCCTGCTTCTCTCGCCTCTTCCACTGCGCGCGCAGCCGCCCGCGCCTCCACGCCGCTCCCGGTCTTCCGGCGACCCCCCACCGCCCTGAGTGTGTCACGGCGTGACTCAGCTCCCCGTAACCCCTCCCACCACGTCAATCGGACTCCAGTGCACCGGAGCTCGCGCAATGACATTCTTCCCCGTCGCTGGCCAAAATCGCCATTTTCATCGCTGTCTCCACCAGCAAGACGGTTCCTCAATTCGTCGGGTGTGGAGCACCACCATGTAACCCTGAAGCCCCTCCAACCGACGGCCGACGCCCACCACCGCCCGAGCTCCCCCTCCACGGTGGCCTCCCTCGCCCGCCCGCGGCTCCCCGTCGCCGGCACGCCACGACAACTCGCCGGCCCTGCCCATGCTTCCGATGAGCTTCCCTTGCCCCACTAACGCCATGCATCCCCTCCCTCCTTTTCCCCTCCGCCGCCGCCATTATGACCTTCTTCGCGCCCGCTCTCCCCCGCCTTGACCCACCACAGGCGCCTCTGGCCGAGCCGCCACCCCAAGGGCTTCCTCTCCTCCATAGGTCTCCATTTTGGCCATCGCGGCGCCTTCCCGGACGCTCCTCGCCGGCGACGCCGACTACCGAGCATCGCCCGAGCCTCTGTTTCCTCTGTCTTGCTCCCAGCAGCCGCTCGCTTCATTTGATTTCCTCGCCCTCTTCAGCCACGAGTGTGCGAACGACCAGTTGGTCAGCGGAGCCGAGACCGAGCGCGCTAGCCACTTGCCCTCAGGTCTTGGGTTCGATCCGGCCGGCTGCACACTTTTTCCATTATGTTTTGTTTTAGTTTTTGTAACCCATTTTGATTAGTAAAATTTAGGAAAATTTGGCAGTAATTTAGAAAAGTTAATAAACTTATTAGGGAGTGAATGAGATTATATAATCTTTAAATTAGTTATCATACATGAATAATTAATGTGGGATACATAAATGAATTAAAAGACCAAATGTAATTAGAGCATTAGTTAAAAATGGTTATGCTTAATGCCCAAGGCTAATAAAATCTTACTAGGATTATTAAGGTTTCATATTGGATTAATTATCACATTTGTGACTTGAATATTTAAGTAAAGGTTAGCTATTAATTAAAATCACTAATAAAAGATGACTCTAGTTAAGTATTCAAATGTAACCTAAAAGGATATTTCAGATAGAATTAAAAAGGGAAATAAATGGAATAATATGTTTAACTGTAAAAGCAAAAGCTTCAAATTAAAGATTAACCATAATTATAATTAGAATATATGCATTACCATTTAACATGCAATCATTAAATAAATTTTGATAGTGGGCTTAAGCAAAATAGCAAAATGACCATGTATGAAAAACTTTGCCTAGGTAAATAAACCAAAAATAAAGCTAAGCCTAATGCCAACCAAGGTGTAGACAAAAATGGTGCCATTAATTAAATCTTAACATTAAATTTATTAAATAATAATGGTAGGCATGATTGAATATAGCAAGCTAGTACCCGAACCAATAGATCCTAATTCAAAATAAGTTATGCCTAGGAATAAGTAAGGTTGCATAAAATATCGCACCACAAAATGATGTCAACCTTGATTCTAAAATTAATCGGTAAGCTAAAAATTGTAAACACCACATATAGCACATGCCCTGAATAATAGCGCTCAACAAAATAATGCCTCGCTAATCTCATGTACCGAACCCTAGGTTTAACCTGACTCATGGAACTTCCTAAATAAATACAAAAGTAATAAATGAAGACTAGTAAAAAAAGGGCGAGTCACCGTACCCTGTCATCAATCTGGCCTCAAATCACCCATTAACTCGTAATAAAACTAAATTGAGTTATTCGGATTTATTTGGATCTTGTGAGTTATTTGTTTTATTTGTATTCAGTCATCTAGCGCGTAATTAGAAATTGAAAGTCGTGAAGATTCAGTGGATCAAGCGAGGTCAAGCTCGAAGAGAAGATAGAGACCAAAAGCTCAAGAGAAAGCATTGTGTGAGCTCAAGACCGCGGTAAAACCACGCCAGGCGAGTCAATACTTTGATCATGTTGAACCTACATTTTCTGCAAATTACTTTTGTTTAAATTATCAAATTGCATGTTGTTATCTTATATACAAATACATGTTTAATTCAAGAATTTAGTTATATGCCCATTGCTTACCTTGATTAATATTATGCCTCCTATGGAATAATTGATTATGTGAGCTTTGTCGCCCTAGCGAAATTATGATAGTAACCTTTAAAAATAAGTCCGTAATTTATACGCCATGCGTAGTGTTGCATAGATATTCATGGGCGTGAAAACGCCCAAGCATCACTTTTAATCATGAGGAAATTTGGTTGGACAGTCATGGTGGTAATGACTGGTATATGTTCGATATGATTATTTTATGTTCTCAAAACCCTACTTGCTTAAATATCTGGGCGAATGGTTCGAGGGTGTGTGAGTGGTGCAGTGGAGGCACAAAGTGGGTTGTGGTAGAATCGCCCAGATACCGCTAAGGACTGAATCTTGTCATGATCTCCCACGTAAAACAGTGCAACCACAAGTCTGTAAAGTACAACTTGGCTAAGTAGTTGTATCGAAACTCCTGGACTCATCTCACTGGTAGTGGAGTGAAGTGGATACGCAAGGGCAAGGGGAGGCCTAAAGGGACACCAAGGGGAGGGTGAAGTTTTTCAGCTGTTCTAAGCGTTGCGGGAAGGGGAGCCCGGCTGCGTTAGTAACTGTGGGAAACATCCCGTGCATAGATGGGACCCACCACAAGTGGGAGAAGCCCATAAGGTGAGATGACAAAAGGAACTAGATACTTTGAACAGTCACTGTGATGGTCTGCTCAACCACATGACTAAGGAATCGTGTGGGGCAACGAGTTGATTGTCTCTTGTGGTGAAAGTGTACAAGCTCTGCAGAGTCAAAACTATTCGAATAGCCGTGCCCACGGTCAAGGGCGGACATGGGAAACTTAACCAGATATAGTTCTATTTCAAAAACCTTGTGGGTGGGAATGGAACAAGTGGAGGGCAGTGCAAGGCCCTGATTTGTGTTGTCCTGGGTGTCGCCCTAGTGATAAGTTAAGCGGCTATAACGCTGAAAGATTAAGCATATGGTGCAGATGCCATGTAACGGTGGATGGAATCAATCGCCATCGTTATTGCATTCTCATACACATTATGTTTTGTGCAAACCTGTTAAGTCTCAAGGAATTTCTATGTATTGTATTTCAAAAGCAAAACAATGATAATACTTCTCATAAAATAAAATGTCAGGAAGAATAAATAGAGTCGTAAGAACAGAAGATGGTTGTTTGTGATAAACGCATAAAGATGGTGGATTCATGTCGATCATAATAGGGGAACGATAGAAAGAGTTTTAGGAGAAATAGATTGGTAGAGCTTAAATGGATTGATATGACAAATGGATGATTTAAATGGTTTTTGGAGAACTAGGAAGTGCAAGGGAAATTACGGGATTACGATACGGACAAATAGTATGAAGTCTTGGAAGAGGCTGGGAATAATGTGATGGATAGGATTTGATCAAAATACTAAAAGGATGAATTGAATTTTTGAGTATATCGGAGGAATAATAATAATTACCGGGGTATAATCTGGATCAATGATTTTGGGGAATTAGAAGAGTATAAATGTAATTGCTGGATTTAATGGGATTAGTAGGACTTGATCTAGATGGATGAATTGAATTCGAGGAAACTTGGAGATACGACAATTGGAGTATAAACTTGATTAATGATATTCTCGGTGGAGCAATATTGATAAATTAGTTAGAGACAATTAGTGACAAATAAGGTTGATTATGGAAAAAGCATATTATGGTTTTGGATGATTAGCAGAAAGGATTGAATGATTAGAAAGTACTGGTACGAATGATTTCGGTGGATTAAAAAGTATCCATGTTAGAGGATCATTAGAATTCAGAGGTGAGGAGCTGGTGGGTAGTGTCTACAAGATTGGAATATTAAGAAATTTGGAATACAAAAAGTATTGGTGGATTCAAAATAAATATATAGAAAGTATACGATCAGTGGGTTAACTAAATGATGTCACTCACTATTTGGAGTCTTAGACAACAATTAGTAAAGAAATTGTGTCTTTGGTGGATTAAGTCAATTATGGCATTTGGTGGAGTGAGTCAACTATGGCAATCGCCGTGTGGGGTTCTAGGTAGCAGTAATAACACTATGGTTTAATAATAACAATGCTACCAAAAGCGATTTCTGGCAAACAAAATAACCCGAGCCTTTCCTTTGATAAGTCATGCATACTATATATTTGCATTCTGTGTATTAGCTCGCGGAGCACGGTGGTTAGTGTGCTCACACTCGCTCTCACAACAAATCCGAATCACGAATCGATCATCGTGCCTCAAAGAACACCATCGCTCATGATGGCGAAGAAGATGAAGATGTCAAGGGCTAGGTCACGAACCTCCGCTTGGTGCATGTGGGCATGTCTCAAGGTCCCACCTGTGTGCTTCTTCTTCCGCAATTTATCGATTTCGCCTAATCGCCCATGAGTAAGTTTACTATTTTATTTATGCTTCCGCATGGTATGTATTTGATATTCATTTTCAGAATCGTGAGCACTATCTCGATCCGTGAATAGTGCATTAAATCACAGAGGATTCCAGATGGTAAAATCTGGGGCCCTACAGCCAAGGAAGAAACGTGCATTGTCTTACTTTTAACGTAGTCTAGGGCGTTATTGATTTAGCTTCTTTTTTGTAAACAATTGATTTAGTTTAGATTAAAACCCACACAAGAAAGAACTTGAAACATCTCTGAAATGTTTGAATTTTTGGAATTTATATTGAATTTTTCTGAATTTTTGAATTTCTTACCCAATTCGGAAATTTTCCCGGATTACGCTTTCCTTTTCCGTCCTTTCCGCTTCCGACCGCAGCTAGCGCCGTTCGCGCGCGTGGGAGCTGCTCCCCTCCTTCCCGAAGCTGCCGTCCGCGCGTCGCCTCCTCCTCCGCGGGTTGGGCGCCACTTTCTCCCCTGGGCGACGCCACGCTTGTGCTTCCCCCCCACCGGTCTGCCTCTCTCTGCTCCTTCCTTCGCGCAGGCCAACGCCCGCTCACGCCCTCGCTGCTGCAACAGCTCACTGCCTCGCGGCTTCCTCTCACGCTGGGTCAAGCGAGTCAAGATTGGGCAGCAGCAGTGCCACCTCTTCCCCCTCACCACTCCCCTGCTGCCCGAGCATTTCTTCTTTTTGCCGCCGACGTGGCCCTAGCGCAACCAAAAACCGGCCGTGGGCAATCAGCTTACACAGAGCATAAAGCTCATTTCCTTTGCCACCTTGAGCTTTCTAGCAACCTCCCAAACCTTTCTGCCCAGTGAATTGAGTTCTCATCGCCAGAATCGCCGGCGGTCGTCTTCCCTGCGCCGGTGAGCCCTAAATTCAAATCCTAGGATTGTGTTGATTAGAATTCAATTCCATCCGTATATACACTCCTTACCACCTCCTGACCATGCTGGTAAACTCACACGAGGTCGGGCGTCAGCCTAGAGTCCTGGCGTCGGAGGCCGCCACTGAGGGCGAGGACCTCACCGTGGCCAGCCCATTTGGGTTTCTCCCTAGCTATACGACCACTTCCACTAGCTTCCTAGTGTGCTGCTGATGGTGAAAATCCAGCTCAATTAACTTAGGCTTCACCGGAGCTCTACCTCGCTGCCGTGAAGCTCACTTTCTTTTCGGTTGCCGTCAGCTGAATCTAACCCATCTTGCCGTCCCCAAAAAGCCAAAAATGAAAACCTAAACTCTCCTACTAGCTCTCGGTAAAAGCCAATTTTCCCCAGAAGCCCTAGGCCTCGCCGGATCGAGATTTGGGCGGCGCCCTGTTTCCAGCCGGGAGGGGCCGTCGGGAGGTTGAAGACGACCCTCCCGGGGAGACGTGGCGTCATCCTGCCCCTTCACGCCTCCCCATCTCAACCGTCTAGACCGGTTTAAACCCGGCCGTAGATCCTTCATAACGGCCTCATCCGAAGCGCTCGCGTTCACCGGATCGCGCCGTTCGCCTCGGGCGCCGCCGCTCATCGGGCGGGCGTGCGGCGGGCGTTGGGCTTCGCCCGCGTTCATGGGCCGTGGCCGTTCGGTCGCCGCCCGCACGCGCGGATGGGCCAGGCCGCCTTGTTCCGGCCGAGCCTTCATCGCTCACTAAATTTTAAAATTCAGAAAATGCTTTAAAAATTATAGAAAATTCTAGAAAATCCCAAAAATTACAAAAATACATTATTTTGACCAGAAAAATTCCTAGAATCCAGAAATAACCTTTATTTCCTTAATTTTGAATTTAGGATTTTATAAATTTAAATGCATGACTCTAGACTTAGTAAGATCTATTTACTTTTTATTCAAAAATTCACATATTATTCATTTTCCAAAAATTGAACTTTAATAATGCTCAAACATTTTATTTATGGGTTTTATACTTAATGCTTATTTTATTGTATTGATTTCCTTGATTTTATTAAAATCAAGGTTTGACTTGTGTTGTTATTTTATGTGTGTTTGCGCTAGCTCCCGAGTTCGTTGAGGTTGCAGTTGCAGATCCAGAGCCTGTTGCGCAGTTGTACGAAATTGTTGAGATCCCAGAACAGCAAGGCAAGTCATAAGCTTTTGATCATGTTGAATCCCATGAAATTATAGTATTTAATATTGTATTTGCATTATGGTTAGTTGTAAAATGCTAATTGCTTAAACTAAAATGTTTAGAATGGCATGATATTTAGTTACTCCTACCACTGAAAAATGCCCTGTTTTACTTGATGGCCATATTCACCTTGACAACCTTAGTAAATATTGATTTACAGTATTAAGAAGTATAGATCATCTCACATGACATTTTACACTACTAAGTGACTTTGGCTGCTGGCCATTAGAGTTGGAAAATATACATCAAAGTAGGAGTCAGAATGTGGGGTCATCACGAAGTGATCCAAGCCCACGGCTCTGCTTTGGTAGAACCCGAGATAGGAGTCAGAATGTGGGGTCATCACGATGTGATCCAAGCCCACGACTCTATCATTAGGAGAACTAGGGGGAGAGTCAGAAAGTGGAGTTATCACATTGTGATCAACGCCCACGACCAAACCCTAGGTTTGGACCTAAGGTAGAGAGGCTGGTGGGACTCCGGTTAACCAGACTAGGCCTACCGCTTTACCTTAGGATGGAGGCTGTTTGGTTTGATGGTGGCTGGTGCTGTTGAGCTCAGCGGAAGTTTGTGGTTGGTGCCTCAGTGAAAATATAAGGACAAGAACCTTGTGCCAAATAAAGAACATAGTGATCGCTCAACCACAGGAGTTGACTCGTCAATACTGGTTTAGTAGCTGCTCAAATCGATTGAACCTCTACAGGCTGAGGTGTTTTGATGACGTGGGAGTTAGGTATGCTGCGGGTACCTAACAATGGTAGTGTTGGCTTAAAACGGCAGGGGAGGTTCAGGTTGAACATGTGGCCGTGACTGAGCGATGCTACCAGGTAGAGTCTATATAAAGAAATGAGCAGTGAAACAACCTGACTTTCTTAACTCTGCCGCGGGAGTTAAGGGATCGTGTGGGTAAAGTTGAGCAACTCTGCAGAGTGAAATAATGGTATTCGAATACGCCGTGCTTCCGGTTAATGAAGCTGTGTTAATTGGGTGATTCCAAACATGAGGCATAAGTAGATCTTTAATGTTAAGATGGATAATGATGAACGCTTGGATAATTGAAAACCCCCTGATCTTAAGGAGCAAACGTTTTAATTTTGATTGTTTGCAAATGAAACTGCATCCACCAGTGTAATAAACCCCTATATATACCCATCCTTGAATATCCTTGCATTTAGTACGAAAGGATTACCCTTGTGGCTTGCTGGGTACGGTGGTACTCATGACTTGCTAAACAATTTACCAGAAGGTCATTGGATACAAGAGGAGCCAGCGGAAGAAGGAGCCCTGGAGGAGCCAGTCATGTCCGACGATGATTGGTATTAGGTCTTAGCCTCGCTCAGGCCGCCTGGGTGTATATTTGTAATATTGTGGTTTGTGGGTCTGCGCGCCCCGTTGCTATATTAATATCAACCATATATTGTAATAAAGTGAAGTCTTTATTGTATGTATGTACTGTTGTGATAATCGCTTTAATTTGAACGTCAGAATCGCTCATTCTCGTGATGGTTACGGAGTTCGTGCAAATCTCCGTAAATGGGGCGCATGTAACTAAAAACACGAGAGAAGTAAAGAAACATACATGCTTTTATGTTCCTTGAAATATGGACATGCGTGTCGTCTTAGCCACATTTTCGATGTACAAATTAAACAAGCACCTCTCAAGCATTTTTTTCGGCTTACCCATTAGTCAACTAATATTTTTTTTACACAAAGTGGTTAAATTCTCCACCATTTGGGAAAAACACCGCTATACCATGTCATTCAACACTACCCAGTAGTACCCACACATGAGAGGCTCCTCCCACCACCCTCCCTCCGAATATGGCTACTAGGGTTTCAAAAATCGTTGGAAAAAAAAATCTCACAACCCACCGTAAGGTCATTTCAGACCTAATTCCGTACAAACAATTTGGATCAAATTTGAATTACAAATATTAAAGTTAAGGTTAAAATAATCCTCCACTTCTACATAAGCATGTCGGAAGAAAATTTACAAAAATAATATGCGATTCCGGGTTGAACCACGGACCATGGGACAACCAAGGAAGTCTTGTCCACTATGCTTGCTACTCCGTCTATGGCGGCTAGTTTAGCTCTTTTCATGGGTTTTAGCCTTCTAACGTTCAAAATAAAATGACAAGTCACACGTCCAATGTTTTGAGTGCGAAAAATTCAGCCATTACGCTGCCGAATGTCGAAGTCATATTCAGTGCCACAATTGCAAAAAGTTTGGACACTATGCAGCGAACTGCAGGAGCAAGAAAAGAGTTGAGGAGGCAAACCTCACTCACACCTATGAAGAGGGAGAGCCGACTTTGCTTATGTCCCTCTGTACTGAAGTTGTGCCAACAATGGTAATGTTGAATGAAGAGAAGGTGGTTCCAAGACTGATAGAGAAGGGAGAGAAGACGCAAGACAAGCCAACAGTATGGTATCTAGACAATGGGGCAAGCAATCACATGACAGGTACATACTCTATGTTTCATGAGCTAGATGAAAAAGTACTCGGTGTGGTGCAATTTGGAGATGGCTCAACTATCAAAATCAAAGGAAAAGGCACAATTCTCATGGAGTGAAGGATGGAGGACAAAAATTGCGATCGGATGTGTATTATATACCGAGTCTTCGTAGCAATATCATGAGTTTAGAACGGCTAACTGAAGAAGGGTGCCGAATTAAATTGAGAAGCAATTACTTAAAGGTGTTTGACAAGAGTGAGCGGTTGTTAATGAAAGTGCAAAGGTTAGTAAATCGTCTGCACAAGATTCAAATTGAAACTGGCAAACAAAAATGCTTGAAGATTTCAGCTGATGATTCAACATGGTTGTGGCATGCAAGATTTGGTCACATGAACTTCGAAAGCCTCAAACTTATGGCAGAAAATGAGATGGTGGTTGGCCTACCAAAAATCAATCACCCAAAGCAGGTCTACGAAGGCTATTTGGTGGCAAAACAAGCTCGGAGTTCTTTTTCATCCCAGGCCCAGTTTAGAGCATCTTAGCCATTGGAGCTAGTGCATGTTGATCTATGTGGACCAATCACACCACAAACAGATGCCGAAAATCAATATTTCATGCTAGTAGTCGATGACTATACCAGAGCCATGTGGGTGTATATGCCAAAAGGCAAGGATAAGGCAAATAACAATTTTCAGAAGTTCATAGCAATAGCAGACAATGAAGTCGAATATAAGATCAAGGCAGTTAGATCAGATCGAGGGGGAGAATTTCTATCAAAAGAATTTAACTCGGTCTGTGAAGAGAAAGGCATAGCAAGGTACTTTACAGCTCCGTACTCACCTCAACAAAATGGAGTCATGGAGAGAAGAAATAGAACAGTGATGGCTACAGCACGAAGTCTATTGAAGAGCAAATTTTTGCCCGGGAGACTTTGGGCAGAGGCAGTAAGGCATTCAGTGTATCTCCTCAACCATTCTGAAGATGTTGTGTTTCAAGAAGACAAACATTGGGAGTGGAAAGAACATCAAGACATGGAAAGAAATATGCAGAATTGGGTCACCTTTGGGGTCATAACAGCAGGTGCACAAGAGGAAGATAGCACAGGCTGGGAAGATGCAGGTCTGAGTACACCTCAAAGCTTAAGCCCATCAGGTGCTAGAGCAACTACAGAAACTCAAGAGGCGTCACCTGAAACCAAAATTCTAGAGAAAGGTTTAGTTGAGAGAACACCAAAGATGAGAAGTATTAGTGAAATATATGCACAAACAGAACCTATGCAGGCTGATGAGATGTTGCTTTATACCACAGCCGAAAACCCGATAATTATGAAGAAGCCAAGACTAATGAGTATTGGAGAGAAGCCATGCAAGAAGAAATGAAGTCAATTGAAGACAATAACACATGGAAACTCACTGACTTACCTAAAGGTCATCGGGCTATTGGTTTGAAGTGGGTTTACAAAGTAAAAAACAACTCTCAAGGAGAGGTTGTGAAGCATAAAGCACGTCTTGTGGCTAAAGACTATGTCCAAAAACCGAGCATGCTGTGTATACAAGAGGTGATGAGAATGTGAGGTTGATTGTGGGTGTTTATGTGGACGACTTGATAATTACCGGAACAAATCCGAGGGATATTATGAAGTTTAAAGAAGAGATGATGAAGTTTTTCAAAATGATTGATTTGGGGCTCCTGAGCTACTACCTCGGTATTGAAGTGAAACAGAGGCAAGGAGGCATCTCACTGTGTCAATCTGCATATGCTCTGAAGATACTGGAGAAGTGCGGCATGGGAGAGTGCAACCCGTGTCCAGTTCCAATGGAGAATCGCCTGAAGCTAAGCAAGACAAGTTCCAGCTCTCAGGTCGACGCCATGCAGTAAAGGAGTATTGTCGGGAGCTTAAGGTATCTGGTTCACACCCGTTCAGACATTGCATTCGCAGTCAAGTATGTGAGTCGGTTCATGGAGAAGCCAACTCATGAACATTTGATGACCGTTAAACACATTCTGAGATATATAAAGGGCACTCTGTTCTTTGGCGTTCAGTACAAGAGAGGTGGAAAGATATTGTAGCTGACGGGCTATAGTCACAGTGATATGGCAGGAGACATTGATGATCGGAAAAGCATGACCGGAGTTATGTATGCGCTGGGAGAGAGTCCGGTTAGTTGGCAATCTCAGAAGCAAAGAGTGGTGGCGTTGTCATCCTGCAAAGCATAGTATAAAGCAGCAAGCGCAGATCATGCCGTGGAGTCGGCTTGCTCTCTCGGTAGGAGAATTGTCGGAAAAGGAAGCTATGAAGGTTGAACTCAAGGTAGACAACAAATCAACGATATCATTGAGCAAAAATCCGGTTCTTCATGATAGAAGCAAACATATAGATACAAGATATCATTTTATCAGAGACTGTGTTGGAGAAGGGAGAATCGCTATCGAGTACACCAATTTAGATGAACAGAAAGCCGACATACTGACTAAGCCGCTTGGTCGGATAAGATTCTTGGAGATGAGGAAAAAGATTAGAATGATTGAAGTCACTCAACAAGATTAGGGAGAGAATGTGGAAGTAATCTTGTTTAGAAGTCGTGTACCAGTCTCTGTCATGATCGAATACGAGTTCGTGTCGTAGTCGAACTCGGGTACGAGTCATAGTCGTAACCGAGTCATAGTCGAACTCGAGTTGGAGTCATAGTCGTAGTCGTGGAACTTGTAAGAGCAGGGTATAAAAGGCATAGCAATTTAACCGAGAAAAGCGGTGAGAAAAAAAGAAAGAAAAATAAAGAGAAGAAAAGACAGAGCGATTTGGCTCTGAGAAACTATCGAGTATCGACTTCGCTATGTGCTCGTAAGACGTGGTCGTAAACGACTTACGACAACGGCAAGTGAAGAATCGCAGACGTAATCGTTCGTAAAGTATTGCGATCACGGTCACACGGCCGGATAGCATGGTCGTAAAGTACTAGGACCACGGAAGAGAAGGATTGAACGTGGTCGTGAAGCGCTACGGCCACGGCAGAACAAAAGTGAACGTGCCCATGCTGAGCTAACACACGGCGCCAGCCCGCCACAGTCCTCACACTTGCTCGCTCACCTGTACCAGTCCATGAGCCGCCAATAGTGTCACACTAGTGTGAGCTTCCTGGCCGGGGAATCAACCGTCAGTCCTCAGCAGCCTAATTCCGGCCCATGTACTCACCGTTGATGCTTCCGAGTTCTAGGCTTCGTCCGTGCATGCCCACTGTGCCGCTGCCTCTTGGGTGCCGGCTTCTGCAACACTGAAAATGTCAGCTTCGAGCTCTAGAAAATGTCAGGGTTCGAGACTGAGCTCCTCCAGCTTGGTTATGGAGGCAGAAACAAAAGGGCTTCGTGTAAAATTACAAGTTTGAGACAAAAAAATTAGTGAAACGTGAATTGAATCTCGTAGTCTTTAGCTTTCTATCTCAATAATAAACCATCTGTTTGAGCCTGATTAGGCTAATCTCGGACGAGCTTGATCATGTTGAAGCTCAACTTGTTTATGGCCTCGATTTTGGCTCAACCTTAGGCTGTTTTGGCAGCCCCAGACTCAACACAACCTTTTGTGCGCATCTCATTTTCAATTTCTATTTCAACCGCTACTGACAGTTTCATAATATTTATCATGCCATGTCACATATAATCTACTGGGCTCTCAATTTACACTTCTCAAACAGAGTTTAACTGAGGACAACCTATCTGTTAAAATTAAGCGGCTGATATAACTAAAACTAAATTTATTTCGAATTGTACGCTTTACATGAATAAGACATGCGTTAAGATGAGCATCCCACAACTGTACCTCACAAGTGACAAGTACAACACGTTTTACTGAACAGGCTGAGGGGTAGGTAACTTCCACAAGAATTCAAGCCCAAGATCTACTCTTTCTTGGGGTGAAGGTTAACATAATCACCAGGACCATAAACCTCGAATAAATCCGCGAAAAAACCCTTTTTCCTTCTCGGGTTGCATCCCATGTCCTGGCATAGTTGATCATTGTACCAGATATGAAGGATACCAATGCTGGACCTACGGAAGTAGCCACGAGAATAGCGCTTCATGAACTTCTCCCATTCAAGGACATCCTTCTGCATTGCTCTAACACTTGGTAATGTGAAGCCACCATCCATGAAATGCACCAACCACTTGGCCCGAAGTTCTGATGTGTAGAGATTTGCCAGGCTCTCTGAATAACCGATGATCGCGAGCTGTGGAATCTTAGGATGTAAGCACTCAAAATATATCAAGATATTAACAAACTGTTCGAGATCGAAAATTCACAATATATAGAAATCATGTCTAAAGAACTGACCTATAGAGAGGTACAGTTGTGGATGTTGACCCAACGCAATACCCGAAAGTACTTTGATGTGAACATGTCTTTGATCTTCGATCCCCTTGAATCCAGTTCCGAAGATCACTATATCGCTCCTTATCGGTGAAGATTCACCTTCGACAAGCACACCTTCCTTGCAAAAGCTAAATATCTTTGATTTCTTCAGAACAATGCTGCCTTCTTCCAGTCTCTTGTAGTGATCCTTCGTGTAATGGCAATCAAGCATGCCACTAATGCCTCAAACAGGCTATGGTCAGGCACCATATCATGCTTCTTCATTGGAATGGAATAGTAGCTCTCAGCAAACTTTGAAAATAGCCACCTCTACTCGTATACAAACAAGTGAACAAGCATGGATTTAGTTTGCAACAAAAAGTGTATAAATTAATTCTAATAAAAGTAACATGTTGTGTTGCATTACCAGTGGAGTCAAGATGGTGGCCAAGAGGCTGAGGAGGAAGCCTTCACCAGGCTTGTGAATAAGGAGTTCAGAGAAGCGATTTAGATACAGTTTTGATATGTGGACACCCCAAGCAAAGTAGTCCGGTAGGATCCAATGCTTTGTTCGGACTACCATTGTACATGGATGCCCAGTACCTACAAGAATTAGTAAAAAAAGGAATATTCTCCAAGTTTTCATGTAGACGATTGTAGAAATGCAGACAATGAAGTCTTCGAATGAGACCAAAATGGTAATTATATTAGTGTACACGGTCGAACATGCGACATCTTAATTTGCCTTTGCACAAGAGAAAAATGAAATAAAATTTTAATTGAAGGAAATCAAATGGCCTGTATATTTTACCATTTACTTCTGCACATTCAGCAGCGATGTCTAGTGCTGATTTCAGGTAGCCAACGACAGTCACACGCTTGCCCTTGATCATCTCCTTAGCTTTCTCGCTGCCCATTTTGGAGTACTCCATGGAGTGGATCACCTGCCCCTCAAATGCTTCTGGACCTTCGCCTGGAGTGAATGTGGGTATGTTGGGCACACCACTGAACCTTCCAATGCAAAGAACCACAAAGTCTGCCTTGTGTATCTGGAGAAGGAAGAAAATTTCTTCTCAATATTGTCTTTGTCGGTGCAGTATTTCAAAACTAGTACTCCATTGGTGTGTCTAGTAAAAATACTAGAAAGATGGAATTTACAATGTTGTATAAGGGCAGTACAGTTTTTTCAAAAAAAAAGAAAGTGATCGACCACCAGCAATATAAATGCAGTGCTGTGCGCAATGGGTCTCAACAGTATTAATGAAATGATAGCAACGAGACAAGTGTATCCTTCGCGTTATCCATCAGAAGGTCCGCGTCTAATGTTGCGTATGGCAACCTACAAGCGAACTCCGGATGGGTTTAGGCTTAGGTTCTTCAGTTCCTGCTATATAGCTAGTTTTTATATAATACATCTTTTAAAATAGTCTATAGTATTTTATAATAGACATTGTATTAAATTTGACTATATCAGTTAAAATCATATATAATTATTTTTTTTACGTATTATCTCTCGTAAAAAAGTAGAATTCAACAATCATAAGCTACAAATAAAAGCCACAGTTCAAAAAAATTCTACCTACTTTGTAAGTTGAGGGATGCAGGGATGAAGGCTCGATCATATAGACTAGATTTTTGAGTAAGTAGATAACGAAGGTTAATCATGAAAAACATTATATGTACGGACAAAGACGTTATGATTTGGCTTCTGAGAATGAAGCTCGTTAATAAATCTTTATGTCTTTTATGTGCTTTATGATTGTAATGAGTAGTAGGGTGGTCCACCGGTTTCGATGTGTAACGCCTAGGAACACGAAAATTGGATGCATGCACCGTATAGCCACATGCATAACTAGGCCCCTATCTTGGAAGCTTGTGCTACATGGGTTCTATTATTATGAAGTGACATCTACGGATCAATAATAAACTAGTTATTGACAAAGGGAGAAACATGGCCATCAAAAATATCTCCATAGTGACGCAAACATTTTGAATTCTTTTGCGATGATATCTAACTATATCATTACGGTAAAAATAGGCCTTTAAGGTTAATTAGTCGTCCTCGGTAGATAAACCATCATATAAATTATAATGTATGTATATATATTAGAAGTGCATTTTACGGTCTTGAAAGAGTAGTCTATCTTTAAACTCTACTAGTTGGTTGTTCTACGATCAAACAGATGTTGCCAATTCAATTGTAATTATAGTTTATTTCATATATCTGGAATACTCTCTATTCATTTTTAGATGTTATTTTAAAATGTGTGTAGCTAGTCTTTTAAAACTTTGACCGCTAATATACATAAAAATATTTTGATATATCACGTGGAAATAATATTTTTAGATTTAACATAAAAAATACTTTCGTCTCATCATATTCTTAAAATTTTACTAACATTTAATTAGAAAAATGATCAAAGGTTCATATTGAAGACTCTGGTGATGTCCAACCGCCGAGTAAAAAAAGGAGGTAGTACAATTTAATAGTTTTGTTATAGTATAGACGATGTGTTGCGTAAATCAAGTTTAAATATATATATAATACCATTTAATTATGTTTTATGCAACGATAGTGTATCATGATCTTGATAAGTACCCTAATTTTCATAAGTTTCGAAAAATGTATATAAATACATCATAATTATTAAGAGCATATAATTATCCATTAATTCTGATTAGTCAACCGCGTCAAAATTAATTAATTGCTCGTTGACATCTTCTCAGTCCAACGGGCATTTTTACTGCACCGAACTAGCTAGCCAGCCGCCCAAATTCATCAATATATGCAAAACTCTAGCCAAATCATCACCTCAACGTGGCCGTCGGCGTCGGCTACCGTAAGGCGCCACTCGCCTTCGCCGTAGCCGAAAGCCTTGCCGCTCCCGGCCCACTCCTCCCACGCCCCCACCGCCTCCTCGCCGACGCCAACGTACTCCATCCCGACCACCCGGTGGCCGAACCTGACGCAGTCGAGCACGCTGAAATGGCGCGCGTACGCGTCGAGGTACTCCATCACCTGGCGGTGGTCAGGGAACAACTCCGTGACGGTCTCCGGCCAGGGGAAGTCGGAGTACTGGTACATCGGCCGCGGCGTCTGCAGCGCGGTGCACCCGGCGCTCGCGCCCACACGCCGCCGAGGACGGTGTCCGCCTCGAAGACGACCGGCCGGCAGCCGCGCTCCAGTAGGTGCTTGCACGCCGCCAGGCCGCTCACGCCGGCGCCGACGATGGCCACCCTCTTCTTGTCCATGTCGACTTGTATCTAAGAGTAAGAACGTGTGTGTTGTGGGGACTGGTAAGCGAGGTGGTATTTATAGGGCGCCACACAGCTCACTAGTATGCATTGCCTAGGGAGCACGGTTTTGCTCCATGTGGTTTGTTGAAATTAAACTGGATCAGCGCGCCTCTGGATAGTTCATAAAAAAGCTTCACCACATTTGGTGTTTAGCAATCATTCTAATCATTTTAGTAAGACTCATTCCGCATGTTATAATATTATTATGTTATATAGATGCTGGTCGGTTAAACTAAAATAATGCTGATTTATGACAAAAATTACATCAGAGTTGTCTAAAATTATATCAGAACGGTAGAAGCTTATTTAGCATAACTTAATTTTAAAAAAATTAAAAAATAGAAAAACAGATTAGTCCATCATAGACAATACAAAACGAATATGAAAAAAGAACCGGCAAAAAAGCTTAAAAAGGCAAAAAAATCGAAAAAGGTGAAATTTAGAAATAATGAAAAATAAATCAAAAGTCCAAAACTAAATAAGCAAGGCATAATATAGGGATGATTCATCTAAAGTCCAAACTTCTAGGCTCTAGCTAATTAATCAAAAGTATCATGTCAAACAAGTATCTCTTAAGAGGGGCTTGTGGTTTCCAGGCTAGATAGATGGAGCACCAACAGGGCATAATATGGGGATGATTCATCCAAAGTGTAGACTTCTAGGCTCTAGCTAATTAATCAAAAGCAGACTTGAGTTGCCATGTCAAACAAGGATATCTTTTGAGAGGGCTTGTGGTTACAAGTCTAGATAGATGGAGCGCCAAGGAAGAAACGTGCATTGTCTTACTTTTAACGTAGTCTAGGGCGTTATTGATTTAGCTTCTTTTTTGTAAACAATTGATTTAGTTTAGATTAAAACCCACATAAGAAAGAACTAAAAAACACGAGAGAGAAGTAAAGAAACTTACATGCTTTTAAGTTCCTTGTAATATGGACATGCGTGTCATCTTAGCCATATTTTCGACGTACAAATTAAACAAGCACCTCTCAAGCATTTTTTTTTTCGGCTTACCCATTAGTCAACTAATATTTTTTCACACAAAGTGGTTAAATTCTCCACCATTTGGGAAAAACACCGCTATACCATGTCATTCAACACTACCCAGTAGTACCCACACATGAGAGGCTCCTCCCACCACCCTCCCTCCGAATATGGCTACTAGGGTTTCAAAAAATCAGTTGGAAAAAAAAATCTCACAACCCACCGTAAGGTCATTTCAGACCTAATTCCGTACAAACAATTTGGATCAAATTTGAATTTCAAATATTAAAGTTAAGGTTAAAATAATCCTCCACTTCTACATAAGCATGTCAGGAAGAAAATTTACAAAAATAATATGCAGTTCCGGGGGTTGAACCCTGGACCATGGGACAACCAAGGGAAGTACTGTCCACTATGCTTGCTACTCCGTCTATGGCGGCTAGTTTAGCTCTTTTCATGGGTTTTAGCCTTCTAACGTTCAAAATAAAATTTTAAATTAACTGGTATATAAATTTTGCAGCACCCACCATAAACACCGAATTCGATGAAATTTATAACCCTGCGCCCACCTCCATGACCCTATATCGGCTCTAGAACTACTGTCACCGCCAATAGCCTCAAAATTAAGTTGAGATAGTATCGTCCGTATTACCACCAATCTCTACCATTCGCCTCCGAAACCGCAGTCCGCCGCCATCCAGCAAAGTTTAGCACTTTTCACGGTTTTAGCCTTCTAATGTTCAAAATAAAATAAAAATTAATAGGTATACAAATTTCACGGTACCCACCGTAAACACCAAATTTGATAAAATTTATAACCCTGCATCCACCTCCTAGACCCCATATCGCTCTAGGGCTCTATTCTTTTTGGCTTTTAAAAGCTGATTTTCGGCTTTTCTACAGTAACTAGATTTTAAACGGAGTATCTTTTTAAGATAGGATCTACTAGTTAATTATAGTACATATTATACCGACTTCATTTATATATGTAAAAACCACACGTAACTTTCTGTTACTCTGTAATCTCTCGCACAAGCAGCCCAAAAGTCATAAGTCATAGCCAAAAGCCACAAGCCGCAGCCAAAAAAAATATGCCCTAGAGCTGATGTCACCGCTAATGGCCTCAAAATTAAGCTGAGATAGTATCATCCATATTGCCACCTCCGAAACCGTAGTCCACCGCCATCCAGCGAAATTAATCTATGATTAAGTAGTTGGTAAACCCTATAATCGGAACCGACAAATAATGAAGTATACATATGTAGCTCACACATTGTGTGTGTGTGTATATATATATATATATATATATATATATATATATATATATACTTGCAGCATTTGCATTCCGATCGAGAGATCTCGTCACATGATTAATCTATAGATTTGGTCAGTTCTCATGTTTTGTTTATGAGCTTCTAAGATACTAATGATTAAGATTGTAATGATTAAGGTACTAAAGTGTAAAAAATGAAAGCACAAATGCGCGTATTCTCTGCCATCCATCTCCAGATGAACGGTCCAGATCATTCTAGTTTTTTTAGTTTTGATTTTTTTACTTCTAATTTTTAGTTTTTTATTTTCATCTTTTTCTAGATTTTTTCTTTTTTATATTTCTTTATATTATCTGTGTGAAAATGATCTATTTTTTAAAAAATAGGTTATTTTCACACAGATAATATAAAGAAATATAAAAAAGAAAAAATCTAGAAAAAACATGAAAATAAAAAACTAAAAACTAGAAGTAAAAAAATCAAAACTAAAAAATTAGAATCTGGACCGTTCATCTGGTGGGCATGATGTCTTAGAGAAGTAAGTCACGGAGAATCCCGCTCGCACAACTGATAGCAGATCTGGACAAACTAAACAACGGAGAGATGAACGAAGCTCGTGAGGGTATTTTATGAGGGGCCAACGCAGAACATGTGTCGACCATGCATGTATTCTGCAAATTACTTATGGGCATTTTGTGAAGCTCTTATTATTTCGAATAGTTCTATATTAGTTATATAAAAAAGCATAATTTATAAGTGCGAGAGAAATTTTACCTATTAAACTAGTCTTTCAAGGAAAAACCTATATCACTTATAAAGTTATTGCTTTAGGGCTTGCATACGGGCAGCCTGTAGATTTAGATACTCAGCCCATTTAGACCTGTGCCCCGAGAAGTGAAATTCGAGAGGACCTAAGCATATGGCCAAGGTTCGAATATGAGAAGTGGTATCAGAGCCCATACATCTAATATCTCTGTAGTTGCAGGAGTATGCAACCAATATGTGAGGAGGGAGATACATATGTGTGCTTCTGGAGAAGTACATACCTGTCGTCACCACGCTCATATACTCTTCCGATCTGGACAAGAAGAAGATCAAGGAGATCACCGGCTTCCTCATGACGCCTAAGGAGCTACTGAAGGGATTTCAGTCTCATAACCAGCAGTTGTTGCTGTTAAAGGGAGATGCAAGGAGCGATGGCTCATCAAGCAGTTGCGAGCGAGGTGGCCAGAGTAGTCAAGACGACAGAGGTGGCCGTGGAGACAAAGTTGAGCAAGACGGTGGTGACAGATCCTGTGATAAATCACATATCAAGTGTTTTGATCGTGACAAATTCAGTCACTACGCGTTGGAGTGCCGCAGCCACATAAAATGCTTCAACCGCAATGTATGGGCACTACGCTTTGAATTGCTGAAGCAAAAAGAAGGACGGGAAGACAAACCTCACCCGAGTCGAAGAAGACGATGAGCCGGCACTACTTCTTTCTTTATTTGTTGAAGAGGTGTTAGATATGATGATGTTGAACAAGAAGAACGTAATTTCTAAACTATGCATGGAGGAAGACAGCCACAATCACACTGATCTATGATATTTGGATAATAGAGCATGTAATTATATAATGGGAGATCGCTTAATGTTCGATGGGCTCGATGAGAAGATTTAGGGTAAAATCAAGTTTGGCGATGGTTCTATAGTGTAGATAAGAGGCAGAAGATTGATGCTGATACAATATAAGAATGGTGATTAAAAGTTGATATGGAGTGTGTAGTAATATACTCGGCCTCTAAGTTGATATAGAAAAAGTGTAAGGTGTTGCTGTAGGATACATTCTTGTATATTTATACCAAGAAAGATGATATGTCGATGATATCATCGTTCCTTCGCTTGTCCCAGGTGAGGCGTCCCTCGAAAGAAAAGAAGGGCGTGTCCAGACGGGTCACGTGGAAGCACAGGACCAATGCGTCCGGAAGGATCACGTCGCGTAGAGAATCGTCAGCTGGTCCAGCAGGATTGAAAGAAAAGGGGGCCATGGTGCTGCTCCATCTGCCAGGAGCATCACGGCAGGGTGAGTGAGGCACGTCATGTCGGCAGTGGCTCACGACAGAGGTGGGCCCCATGGAGAGAAGGAAGTCAACAATCTTATTTGGACAGAGCGGCTTCAGAGCACGGGACGTAGACATTCCAACAATGCCGTGTCTAGGGCTGTAAACGAGCTGAGCTCGAGCGAGCATGGTCTTTCAGGTTTGAGTACCGTAGAAACTCGAGTCGAGCTCGAGATGGGGTCCGAGCTTGAACCTGGGCTCGAGCTCGGCTCGGCCTAAGCTCGATTAGGCTCGAGCTCGACTCGGTGAAGCTCAATAACAATTAAAATAATTTATTATGCACTATTTTTCAAAAATAAGAAAAGCTCGAGCTCGAGTTCGGCTCGAGTAAACTCGATAACAGTCAAAATAATTCAAATATACACTAATTTTTAACAATAAGAAAAGATCGAGCTCGAGTTCGACTCGAGTAAGCTCGGTAAGAATTAATATGTATTACTATTTAAGCTTGAATCGGAGCTCACGAACTATTCGAGCTCGGCTCGGTAAAGCTCACGAGCTCGAGATCAAGCTCGAGTTCGACTCGTTTAAAGTTCAAACCAAACTTGAATCAAGCCTAGAACAAATCGAACTCGAATAGTTCGCGGGCTCCGAGTTTCTTTTACAGCCTTAGCCGTGCCCTGGCAGCAGAGGCAGTCGAGAGCACGAGACGGGAAGCGCACCAGGAGAGCGGCCGACCATCAGACCTTAAATCAAGATGTGACGTAGGTGAGGAAGCAAGAGGGAGAGCGACGTAAGCGACGTTAAGAAATAAGATCAAGGAGATAATTATTAAAGTTAATTTTATTTGGCTAGGTTCAGTTTATTTTTAAAAAAATTATTTGGTATTTAGAATACATATAGAAATAGAGAAAGAAGTAGATGTCAAGTCGATTTAGTAGTCCGTTTCTATCAGCAAATAGCGTATAAGTATGGATGTGTTCTTTTTTGGATTTGTTCTTTGTCGCTATGGTTTATGGTTTTTAGTTGTGACTTATGATTTTTAGGCTATTCGTGAGAGAGAATACAGAGTAACAGAAACTCACGTGTGGTTTTAGCCGATATAAATGAAGTCACTACAGTATGTACTATAATTAACTTGTAGATCCTATTTTGAAAAAACACTCCGTTTGAAAACTAGTTACTATTGCAAAAGCTAAAAGTCGCTTTTAGAAGCTGTAAAGAACAGGCTCTTAGGCTGATGGCTTAAATATTTGAATTCCTACTGTCATGAGAGGTAGAGACGCATGCACAAATAGTCGCATATGAATTTGACCAGTACAGCTGAACTCAATATACTTTTTACTATAATCTTTTTATTAATTTTATCTTAAAAATATACCATTTAAAAATTAATTATTGTAAGCAATATGAACATAAATCAATAAAAAGCTGGTTTAAACGCAGCCTATATATACATGGGTCTCGTACTCCTTTGTAAGAAGCAAAGGGGGATAGATAAAATAGAAAAACAAAGTGCTTTGACTATCTACAAACAATCTGTGTTCCGTGTTTAAAGAAGCAAAGAGGGAGTGATAAAATAGAAAAACGAAATGCTTTGGCTATTTAGAAATAATCTGTATTTGCGTGTTTTGGGCCTGTTTTTTACCTCACAAGCTGGCGGCTTTTGAAACTTTTCTTAGACCTAACTTTCAAAGCAGTATTTTCTCAAAACGGGGTCTACAAGTTAAACGATCTACATATTAAAAGTCTAATATCTATACCAACTAAAATTATAAATAAGTATCTGCCTTTCCATAATTTATACCATAAACATTCAAAATTCAAAAATTTTAATCAAAAACTATAGACCACAGTTAAAAAAAAAACAGACCCTTTATCTGGAGCATCTACCATACCAGGCTTCAAGGCATCAAAGCAAAGGGAGGCCAGGCTGTCTCGTCACGGGAGCGAGTTGGAGCTGCCTTGTTTGATCTCCACGTCAAGAGCAGACAGTAGGGCTGTGCATTCAATTAACTCGGTAAAATTAGTTCAGTATATATGATATATATATATATGATAATATGGTATTATTAGCTTGATAGTATATGGTATTTTTGAAAATACGGTTCGATATTGGTAAATCTTAATTTATTTCGCTGCGGTATCAGTAAATACCATATTTACCAAAGTTGACGCAAATTGTAAACGATATAGCGACTAGCGAGATGAGTAGACGATAATATATATACTACTAGTAATAGAATTAGTACTTTAAAAATACTTCAATGGAGTATAGAGATTCGACGGTATATGCATAAAGCAATAAAGCATAATAATTAGTGTTAATGATGCGTTGTGCCCATTTTTAACAGGCCCTAACAGGGAGCAGGCAAGTCGCTGCTCCTTTGCCTGTCTTCGCGCGTAGGCGTCCCGAGGGCAGACAGCGGGTCCACGGAAGACACTCGGTGGGTCGGAGACGGCAGGAGCGTGGTGCGGTGCCCAGTCGGTGATCGAAGCGAACAATCAAGAAAATTTCCAACACCTATATTTTGATCTTTTTTTAAATGCATGATACTATATCACTTAAGGCCTCATTTGTTTTAGCGATAACTTCCGGCTTCTGCTTTTTTTTTACTATTTTTAATTTCATCCTTTTCTGATATTTTTATTTTTTTGAGCTTTTTTGCATTTTCTTTTTTTCCGTATTCCGTCACATTATCCGTGATGGGATAGTATGTTTGTTCTATTTTTAATTTTTTTAAATTTAATTATATAAAATAAACTATTTTAGCTACAACAAAAAAATAAACCAACTATAATAAAAAAAATCATAATCTATCACCAAACTAAAATCCCTGAAACCTCCATGAATTTGTGTACTTGCGCCGACTGTATCAAAATTTTACTTTACTTACTACTTACTACATGATACGCTCTTCGGTTGCAAGTTGCAACCAAAACTGACACACATGTGATCCATGTTTGTAACTTGTTGGGTAGTCTCACTAACATGACACCCGGGATATTTTTTGGAGACTTCAAAGCGTTCTTACAAAAGTACTTGGGGACCGAAAGCCCCTAGAACATTGCAGAGGGGGAGTACAAGGAATCTGTTTGATACGATTTATAATTTTAATTAAAAAATTTAAATTTTAGCTGTTTGTAATAGAAATTACGAAAAGAGATATTCACTTATGATTTTGGTTGATACAGATATTAGACTTTTAACGTGTAATACAATTAACTTATAGATCATATTTTTTTAAAAATACTATATTTGAAAGTTAAGTATTATAATAAAAATAAAAAAAACACTTTTAAAAGCTGTTATAGAACATGCCGTTAAAATCACGCTAGGCATCAAAAGTCTCGAGTCCTGCATGGTGTTAGCCAGGACGTCCGCAGCAGAGATGGAGAGCCTGTCAAAACACCTGCCTGCAATTGGGTATCCAGGCATCACCACGTAGTTGCTGCCTGTGGGCAGAGGAAGAATGTGACATCCCATTTTTAGACATGTCTTTGTGCTAGTGTAATTTCAAAAATTGAGTTCAAAATTTTAAAGTTGAGATTTTGAATTTCCTTGATTTTCAAAATTTTGCAGTATTTTTAAATTCTTTGGGGCCTAGCCCATTTCCCTTCCTGACGTCCCTCCTCTTTCAGCTCACTCGGCCTATCCCTCCCTCCCTCCTTCTCTTCCTCCCCTCCCATGTTCCCTCTTGTGGGCGCCGGCTACACCGTGCTGCGCTGCCGCCCCGGTTTTCCACAAAATTTCAGCAATAAGGATAGTTTTGAATCAATCTAATTCGTGGTTTGCTTTAAGAGTGCTGGTAGGTTGAAGTTTACGACCACGTGCAAACTGACTGAAGATCCTACAGGTTGAAGCGGTTGTATACTGGGCAATTGATCAGACGATTGATCATCGAGTGGTTGAAAGTGTCATCAACCGTCAAAGGACTTCAAAAAGCGGTGACAGTCATTCACACCCCCTCTGATTGCAGTATTCGATCTTACAAATGGTATCAGAGCAAGTTACAATGGAATCAGAGAGGTATGTAAACTGCCCCCTTATGCTAGATGGTACTGATTTTATTTTTTGGAAGTATCGTATGATTGAGGCTTAGGGTAGTATGTCTGAAAAAAAGTTTCTCAACCTTATGTGGTTCCTGCTGATGTTACTATCGAAAATAAAATAGATGTAGATTTGAATGCTGTGTTTGTAGCTTGCTCTTTCTAGGAATTTCTCACAAAGAATTCGATCGTGTAGCTCATATTGCTTTTGCTCATTTAATCTGTAAAACTCTTTGCGATTATCATGAAGTAATGACTAAGATTAAGAAAAGTGCGTAAGAATCTTTATCAAAAAGAGTACTTAGATTTTGCTTGAAACTTGGTGAATCCATTGATATCTTTTTGCTCGTTTTGAAAAGATTTTGAGTAACTTGCACGGAATTAGTGTTATACATAGAGAAATAGTACGATGGGCTTATATAGGATTTTCAGAAATAGTGCGGTGGAAATTTCGGATTGTTAAAAACTAGATCCGAAGAGCTAGGCGAACATGTCTAAGGCGCCAAGGCAGTAGCCATAGTCGTCGGAGCCAAAGATGTGGTTGTCCTGCAGATTTTGCTTAGTGTTGAGGCGGTCATGACAAGCCAGACAGGCGGGCGGCTTTTACCTTCGACGGCACCTTGGTGGCCCAGACGTATGAGGCGTCGCCATCGCGGGCTCCGTTCAGTGATCATCCTGTATACTGCTCCAGCAGAAAAAGGTTTAGAGTCTCTCACCAGGATTATCATTACCGATTTTAAATTTTTACATGAGTGCGAATCTAGAAAAATCATAAGCATGTATGTAAATTCAAGAAACATGAAAGCACGACATAACTTATGAATCTTTCGCTCGAGGACATCAGGTTCGCGACCAGCACCACGGCCAGCTGCTATCCTCGATATGCTGCTATCCTCGATATGCTGCCCACGGCTGTGGAACTCCTCCCACTCCCACCACTCCTAGCCCTCCTCTTTGCCACCGACGCCCTCCTCCCCGCCCACTCCACCCATTCCCAACCTCCCACCTCCTTCCCCCACTTTTCTTCCTTCACCTCGTCCTAGGATTCTCGGCCTCCTCTTCCTCACAGACTCCACTGGTTCCCTCACAGCCTCCGCCGCCCCCCCCAGAGAGTCCTCCATGCACCAATTTGGTATTCATAGAGAGGGGACCGAAGCAGAGCCGTAGAGGAGCTAAATAGGAGGAATGCGAGGCAGAGAGCTAGAGAGCGTGGACGAAGCAGCCTCCACCGCTAATAGTCTTTCGTGTGGCTGTCACCTAGGGCAAACAAAAGGAGAGGCCAAATGGGCCATATTGGGCTAGGAAAAATTTTAAATTGGGCCAAAATATTTGGGGCCAGTTTGTCATCCAACCGGGGGTGGTCGGTAAAACCTTTTTTTGCTGATAATTGGGGATTATCGGCCGGTAGTGCGCACCCTGCCCCCACACCAGGAAGCATTGATCTTTGTCAGAGGTGAGGACGACAGAGCCCACCCAGCGTTCCATAGCCGCCATCTCATGGGACGTTGCGTTGGTGAAGCATGGGCGCAAGTGGAGGTGCGGACTGCCGGCTAGCAGCTCAGCAACCCTAATATTGAGGCGTGTCATGTGCGAGTAAAAGTAGGGAGGATGATGTTGAGCACGCCAACAGGCTGACAGTAGTCGTTGTGGACCATCACCTTGGTGATTGTGCGGTAGATTGCATGTTCGTCTTCGATAAGACGGCGTAGGTAAGATTGGCCATCACCATCGCCTATGTCTCGGCTAGAGTCGTGGTGGAGTCAAGTCTTCTAGGGAAGCTCTTCATCGGCGAGGAACTTGTGGACGAATTTCATGAGCAAGCACGTATTTTGAATCGGCATGTCTTTCGTCCCAAACTCGCCTTCCTGCTTGCTCATGCAAACCCTATCCTAAGCAAAAATGCATTGCGTGCCCGAGCACTTATCCTTAGCTATCTAGAGAAAGGATCGTCTACGACGGTCGATATCCTCTATAACATCTTTGGGGCAGACGAGGGAGCCGTATAGTAGACATGTTAAGCATAGAATTGGTGAGGGTCAATTGGCCACCAGAGGTAAGAAGGGAAGCGAGCCACTCAGAGAGGTACTTATCATAGCGAGAGACAAGTGGGTGGTAACAGAATTAGGGATTTTAGTGGGGGAGAGGGGGAGCCCAAGATAAGTCTAGGGAAGCAGGAGATGGGGCATCTGAGCGTGGAGGAGAACGCCGCCATGGCCTCGGTGGAGAGATGGATGGGAACGAAGGTGGTTTTATGGAAATTGATTGTCAGACCTATGGCGGCAGTGAAGTCATCTAGGATTTGCTTGATATGGGTTGTAGCCAAGACATCACCCCTAAGTAAGACGAGGGTTTCATCGGCATACTGAAGGACGGGGCAGGGAAGGTCGTCAACCACTGGGTGGTGAAGCAGCCCTTCGTGGTAGGCACGGAGGATGAGACACTAGAGGACCATCGGCCACGATGATAAAGAGGTAGGGGGAGAGAGGGTCTCCTTGCGGGAGACCTTACAGGGGATCCATCGCGCAGCGGACGCCATTCAGCAAGATGGATGTTTTGGCAGTGCGAAGGATAGAAGAGATCCAACTAGACCAAACGTCGTCAAAAACATGGCATCGAAGAATTGTATCTAGGCTTTTCGAAAATCAAGCTTTAGAATGGTTGTGGGGGCCTTACGTTTGTGACAGCAGCGGAGGAGCTCTGTGGTAAAAGCAAAATTGTTAAGAGATACATCGACCTTTCAGGAAGCCTGTCTGATTGGGATCAACAAGGAGATGGATGGTAGCTTGGAGATAGGTGGTGAGTCTTTTTTTTTGTGAGAAACGTGTAGGGTCGTTGATGACAATCAGAGAAGAGTGAATGATTATAATTTTTAGCGAAACTTTTTCTTAAATTTTCTATCTTTTAATCGTTTAATCTGATCACTGTTTGGTATTGTAGCAACTACTATAGCGCGGTTACTATAGCACGATACTGTAGCGATGTACTGTAGCACCAAGAAAAAATCACTGAAGGCTGATGCATAAGTGGTAGCACGATTTTTACACAATCTTGCAATTGATTTTTAATTAAAACTAATTCATATATGTAAGAAAAAAACATAGATAGAGATAAATGCATGGAAAAACCCTAGAGATAAAAAAATCAGGAAAAAAAGATAATATATGTGAATTAAAATACTCACAAACTTTTATTCAAAAATCATGAGCACTGTTCATCCATCTATCCATCATCCATCTCTTTTTTGATTTTTTCCATCTTGTATTTTCACGCCACCTATTTTTCTCGCCTAAACGCACGGCCGCGTCGGTCTCTATTTATCGTACGTCTCACTCTCTACTCAAAACCCTAATACAACTCATTTAACTAGGCTTAGGCCTTTTTACCTCAACTACAATTTTGGCCTACTAATTTTCAAGGGACCCGAAACCCTAACTAACACGGGTTTTTCACACTTCTGACTTTTCAACTCATCACGTGTTGAAGCCTCTAGAACCGCACCTCCCGTAGCTTCTCCACACACCATCTACCTTTGATCTCCACGTGCCCCAAGCATGAGCCCGACCATCTCCCGTGACATCCTCGACCGCCTGAACCTCAGATCTCCCCATCCTAGTCCCGGTCCTCCTCGTCACCGACTACGATCGTCTCCATGCTCAACCTGCACATGTAAAGACCAAAGAACATTCTTTCGGTACAAGTTCGTCCAAATTTGACCAACATTAATCCACACACACACGACACAACTCGTATAACAATGCTAAACAAAATTAATAATTATTCATCATTACAAATTAACCATTGTCAATTATTCATCACCAAAATATCCTAAACCTAGCCACATGGCCTAACAATATCCCCTTGATGAATACATTGACAATACCTCAAGATAGCATGATGAATTAGCTTCAATTAGATATAAGCGAAGAACTGAAGCCGAAAAAGCATTTCAAACCACAAGTCTCAAATCTCTCCCCCTCAACACAAGAGAGGCAATTTTATTCCCCCCAAATTCTCTCCAATATCTCACAAAGCACACCAAATCTCTCCCCCTTTGGCAATATAATCATCAAGAAACTTCAAAGAAGAATTATTCTAAAAAGTAGGAATGAGAATAAAAATCTAGAAGCTTTGTAGATTATCCAAGTCACTGTGTATTGTATTAATAAAGTAACCAAGCCATATTTTTTAGTAGAGCTATCTAGATCATATAAAGTCATATATCATATAGCAATATCATAACAAGGTTTTCAATATAATTAAGCTATTTATATCAATGACAGACATCTCAACAATGACCAAACCAATTATAGAGAGCACAATAAGATATCACAACAAAAAGTAAAAGACTAAAAGTGAAGCAGATCTTTAATCTAGACGAGTTAGCAGTCTCATATAACACCCTATTGCTCCACATTTAATTCTTACGTATATGACATGCTTGTAGCATACTTTTTTTTATGATAGCTTACCTATTGTAAATGGTGGCATACTTAAAGTATACTTCTTTTCATCTTATGCACTTTAGCAACTATCGATTCAACAGATGCAAATTGAATAAATGTTCAAAATACTGGTCAAAATTGCTGATCCTCGTCTAGATTGGGGAAATAGCTAAACCAACCAAGAAAGCAAGCAGAGGAAAAAAAGGCTTCAACAGCCTTTGGAAGAGGATTTTTTTCTCTTTTTTTTTGTTTTTCTCTCATTTATTAGATAGTGAGAACAATTGACTAGTGTAGCACTCGTAACGCTTAAATATTCATGTCATGGGTAGCAATCGTAAGGCTAAAATATATATGTCACGGATCAAAAGTTGGTAATCATACCGGAAAATTCTTACAAATAGCCCATCAACATATGATTAGTGGGAACCGAACTATGGTTCTATTTTTTTAGCTTATAATTTTCTTTAAATAAATAAATAAAATAATATTTTCTTCATTTTTTTGAAGCAGCTTATGTTGATGACACACAGCCCAATCATGCTACAGTTGAATTCACTGCCATTCGCACATTCCTCACAACGTGCCCGTGCTGAGCTAACACGCGGCGCCGTCCTCACACTTGCTCGCTCACCTGTACCAGTCCATGAGCCGCCACTGGTGTCACTCTAGTGCGAGCTTCCCGGCCGGGGCATCAACTGTCAGGCTTAAGGGTCTGTTTGGCAACAGCTATAATTTATAATTTTTGATTAAAATTTTTAAATTTTGGCTGTGTACAGTACAGATTCCGGAGAAAGATACTCACTTGTAATTTTGGATAGTACAGATGTTGGGTTTTTAACGTGTATATCGTTTAACTTGTAGACCTCGTCTTGAGAAAATATTTCGTTTAAAAGTTAGGTACTGTAGCAAAAGTTAAAAGCCATCAGATTCAGAGGAAACAAACAGGCCGCCATATAATTCCGGCCCATGTACTAACCGTTGGTGCTTCCGAGTTCCGGGCTTCGTGCGTGCATGCCCACCGTGCCGCTACCTCTTGGGTGCCGGCTTCTGCGTCACTGAAAATGTCGGCTTCGTGCTCTAGAAAATGTCAGGGTTCGAGACTGAGCTCCTCCAGCTTGGTTATGGTGGTTGAAACAGAAAGGGGCTCAACCTTTAGGCTGTTTTGGCATCCCCGGACTCAACACAACCTTTTGTGCGCATCTCATCTTCAATTCCTATTTTTACCGCTACCGACACTGTCTCATAGTATTTATCATGCCATTCCACATATAATCTATTGGACTCTCAATTTATACTTCTCAAACAGAGTTTAACTGAGGACAACATATCTGTTAAATTTAAGTAGATGATATAACTAAAACTAAATTTATTTCGAATTGTACGCTTTACATGAATAAGACATGCGTTAAGATGAGCATCCCACAACTGTACCTCACAAGTGACAAGTATAACATGTTTTACTGAACTCGTAATATGCAAACCAGTAGTATGACAAGAAACCATGTAAGAATCTGAACAGGCTGAGGGGTAGGTAACTTCCACAAGAATTCAAGCCCAAGATCTACTCTTTCTTGGGGTGAAGGTTAACATAATCACCAGGACCATAAACCTCGAATAAATCCGCGAAAAAACCCTTTTTCCTTCTCGGGTTGCATCCCATGTCCCGGCATAGTTGATCATTGTACCAGATATGAAGGATGCCAATGCTGGACCTACGGAAGTAGCCACGAGAATACCGCTTCATGAACTTCTCCCATTCAAGGACATCCTTCTGCATTGCTCTAACACTTGGTAATCTGAAGCCACCATCCATGAAATGCGCCAACCACTTGGCCCGAAGTTCTGATGTGTAGAGATTTGCCAGGCTCTCTGAATAACCGATGATCGCGAGTGTGGAATCTTAGGATGTAAGCACTCGAAAATATATCGAAGATATTAACAAACTGTTCGAGATCGAAAATTCGCAATATATAGAAATCATGTCTAACGAACTGACCTATAGAGAGGTACAGTTGTGGATGTTGACCCAACTGCAACACTCTGAAAGTACTCTGATGTGAACATGTCCTTGATCTTCTGATCCCCCTTGAATCCAGTTCCAAAGATCACTATATCGCTCCTTATCGGTGAAGATTCACCTTCAACAAGCACACCTTCCTTGCAAAAGCTAAATATCTTTGATTTCTTCAGAACAATGCTGCCTTCTTCCAATCTCTTGTAGTGATCCTTCGGTGTAATGGCAATCAAGCATGCCACTAATGCCTCAAACAGGCTATGGTCAGGCACCATATCATGCTTCTTCATTGGAATGGAATAGTAGCTCTCAGCAAATTTTGAAAGTAGCCACCTCTACTCGTATACAAACAAGTGAACAAGCATGGATTTAGTTTGCAACAAAAAGTGTATAAATTAATTCTAATAAAAGTAACATGTTGTGTTGCATTACCAGTGGAGTCAAGATGGTGGCCAAGAGGCTGAGGAGGAAGCCTTCACCAGGCTTGTGAAGGAGTAGTTCAGAGAAGCGATTTAGATACAGTTTTGATATGTGGACACCCCAAGCAAAGTAGTCCGGTAGGATCCAATGCTTTGTTCGGACTACCATTGTACATGGATGCTCAGTACCTACAAGAATTAGTAAAAAAAAAAGGAATATTCACTAAGTTTTCATGTAGACGATTGTAGAAATGCAGATGATGAAGTCTTCGAATGTGGGCCAAAATGGTAATTATATTAGTGTACACGGTCGAACATGCGACATCTTAATTTGCCTTTGCACAAGAGAAAAATGAAATAAAATTTTAATTGAAGGAAATGAAATGGCCTGTATATTTTACCATTTACTTCTGCACATTCAGCAGCAATGTCTAGTGCTGATTTCAGGTAGCCAACGACAGTCACACGCTTGCCCTTGATCATCTCCTTAGCTTTGTCGCTGCCCATTTTGGAGTACTCCATGGAGTGGATCACCTGCCCCTCAAATGCTTCTGGACCTTCGCCTGGAGGGAATGTGGGTACGTTGGGCACGCCACTGAACCTCCCAATGCAAAGAACCACAAAATCTGCCTTGTGTATCTGGAGAAGGAAGAAAGTTTCTTCTCAATATTGTATTTGTCGGTGCAGTATTTCAAAACTAGTACTCCATTGGTGTGTCTAGCTAGCTAGCGAAAAATACTCGCAAGATAGAATTTACAATATTGTATAGTTTTTTGTAAAAGAAAGTGAGCTTCGTGAGCAGCAAAGTGTATGTGTCAATTTGCACGTAATCCTATATAGGGAACTGATCGATCACCAGCAATATAAATGCAGTGTTCTGTGCGTAATGGGCCTCACAGTATCTATGGAAAGATAGCAACGAGAAGACGTATCCTTCACGTTATAGTTTATTTCAATTGGATGCATACATAGACGCCTACCTTGGAAGTTTGCGCTACATAAGGCTATTTAATTGTCCTCGGTAGATAAACCACCATATAATTTATAATGTGTGTATAAATATTAGAAGTACATTTTGCGGTCTTGAAAGATTAATCTATCGTTAAATTCTACTAGTTGGTCTATCCACGATCAAATAGATGTTGCCCATTCAATGTTAATTATAGTTTATTTCATCTCTTGAGTACTCTCTGTTCTTTTTTGATATCATTGTAGAATGTGTAATCAATTTTTTCAAATTTTGGTCACTAATATACACAAAAATATTTTGATATATCACGTGAAAATAATATTACTAGATTTATCTAAAAAATTCTTTCATCTCATTACATTCTTAATTTTTTACTAACATTTAATTGAAAAAAATATCAAACGGATATATTGGAGACCCTGTCGATATCTAAACGGCGTGTAAAAAAAAGAAGACAGTACAAGTTAGTATTTTTTTTAATATTGTTGTGATAGTATAGACGTTATGTTGCATAAATGAAGGTTAAATATATATATATAATTCCAATTAATTTTGTTTTATGCAACGATAGTGTCTCATAATCTTGATAAATAACTTAGTTTTCATAAGTTTCTAAAAAATGGATATAAATACATCGTAATTATTAAGAACATATAATATCCATTGATTCTGATTAGTCGACTGCGTGAAAATTAATTAACTGCTCGTTGGTATCTTTTCTATCCGACAGGCACGTACCGAACTAGCCAAATCCTCACCTCAACGTTGCCCTCGGCGTCGGCTACCGTGAGGTGCCACTCGCCTTCGCCGGAGCCGAAAGCTTTGCCACTCCCGGCCCACTCCTCCCACGCCGTCATCGCCTCCTCGCCGACGCCAATGTACTCCATCCCGACCACCCGGTGGCCGAACCTGACGCAGTCGAGCACGCCGAAATGGCGCGCGTACGCGTCGAGGTACTCCGTCACCCGGCGGTGGTTAGGGAACAACTCCGTGACGGTCTCCGGCCAGGGGAAGTCGGAGTACTGGTACATCGGCCGCGGCGTCTGCAGCGCGGTGCACCCCGGCGCGCGCGCCCAGACGCCGCCGAGGACGGTGTCCGCCTCGAAGACGACCGGCCGGCAGCCGCGCTCCAGTAGGTGCTTGCACGCCGCCAGGCCGCTCACGCCGGCGCCGACGATGGCCATCCTCTTCTTGTCCATGCCGACTGCTAGTATCTAAGAGGAGTTAGAACGTGTGAGTTGTGGGGAGTCTGGTAATCGAGGTGGTATTTATAGGGCGCCAGAGAGCTCACAAGTATGCATTGTTTATGGAGCACGGCTTGCACGATGCGGTTTTTTGAAATTCTACGCGGCTCTGGATAAGTTTATAAAAAGCTTCACCACATTTGGTGTTTAGCAATTATTCTAATTATTTTATGAAGACTCATTCCGCATGTTATTTTGTTATTCATCCAAAGTCCAAACTTCTAGGCTCTAGCTAATTAGTCAAGAGCTGACTTGAGCTGTCATGTCAAACAAGGATATGATGTTATTGTCTTATATTTTAACTTAGTCTATGCTGTTATTGATTTAGCTTTTTTTTTAGTAAACAATTGATTTAGCTTAGATTAAAACCCACACAAGAAAGAACTAAAGAGTCTATCACTCTTTTATTATCAGTAAAATGTAATGTAAAACTCTTAATTTATTGCATCTAATTTAGCTCTTTTCACGGTTTTTAACCTTCTAACAATTCAAATTGAAACAAAAAAAATTAACTGTTACATATTTCTCGGACCCATTGTAAACACCGAATTCGATCGGCGAAATTTAAAACCCTGCACCCACCTCCTCGACACCGTGTCACCGCCAATGGCCTCAAAAATAAGCTGAGATAGTATCGTCCGTATTGCAACCGGCCTCTACCGTTCGCCTCCGAAACGTACCGCAGTCCGCCGCCAGCCAGCGGAACTAATCTACGATTAAGCAGCGGAACTAACATATGTAGCTCACACATTGTGTGTATGTGTGTGTGTATATATATATATACACACACACACACAATTACTCGCAGCATTTGCATTCAGATAGAGAAATCTCGTCATATTATGTGTATATATTTGGTCAGTTCTCATGTTTTTGTTTATCAGCTTCTAAGTCACGCATGCTATTATTAACTTGCTGCTTTCTGTGCATATCCTTAATTAAGATACTAAAGAGTAAAAAATGAAAGCACTGCGGATCGATTCCAGCTGATAGCAGATCTGGACAAACTAAACAATAGAGAGATGAACGAAGCTCGTGAGGGTACTTTATGAGGGGCCAACACAGAACATGTATCGATCATTCGATCATGTATTCTGCAAACGGCTTTGCTATTGTCAAGGTGATTGAAATTTTTTTGTCTATCAGTCACTTGAAGTTGCACTTTCAATCAACTAAAATTGCAGCATTCCTCCAAAAAAATAACTGCAACTTCAGGTGATTCAGAGTGCAACTAAATTTACACTTAGTTGCACTCTCAATCAACTAAAATTGCAACCCCCTCCAAAAAGAACAACTGCAATTTTAGTTGATTGAGAGTGCAACTTCAACTGACTGAAAGACAAAAAAAATTCAGTCGCCTTGGCAATAGTCACTCCCACATGCAAATTGCTTACGGGCGTTTTGTGAAGCTCCTATATTCTGATCTTTTTTTAAATGCAAGATACTTTATCAATGAAAACCTCCATGAATTTGATATGCTTGCAAGTTGCAAGTTGGAACCGAAACTGACACAACGGTGATACATGTTTAATTTGTAACTTGTTGGGTAGTCCAACTAACATGACACCGGTATATTTTTGGAGAGAAGGTATTGTTCGCCACCTGGTTTTCAATTGCAACTTCAGAGCGTTCTTACAAAAGTAGCTGGGGGACCGAAAGCCCCTAGAACATTGCAGAGGGGGAATACAAGATCTGATAAAAATAAAATCACGCCAGGCATCAAAAGTCCGGGTCCTGTATGGTGTTAGCCAGGATGTTGGTGTCGATCCAGATTTAGCTAATTCAGAATTATCTGTAAAACTACTGTACTATTCTCTATATCGTAGATAGTGTTCCAGATATATTACTGAAATCATTTATACATAACGTAAAACATATCATTCAATAATATTATATATTAGAGTTTTATTAGACCGCAAAAAGGCCAATTGCGTCAAATACTTACATACCAAAACTAGAAGCGGAAGTGATATCAAAATGGGAGAGCATATCTTGCTATAGGCAAGTGACCGTAGGTAAAACATGTGGGACCGATATTACTAAGAGTTTAGATAATATTGATGTATACAATCACGTCATAGTCAGCCTGACTAGGGTAAGGTCTAAATTTTCTAGAGCTACTCTCTTGAGGATTTTAAAGGGAGTCCGATTTTTGGATTCGAAAAGTATACGTGGGAAAGTTGAAGATTGGGTCTAACTTTTTTACGTATTAAAAAGATGGAGAGGAGAAACCTAGACCCTAGTGACTTTTTTAGAGTGTTGATAAACATCACCCGGATATTTTCTTCCTAACTATTATATAGATTTGTGATCATTAAATTAGAGATCCAACAGCCATAAATTCTTTTTCCACCCCCTCCAAAAAAATCTCTCTCTTCTCTAAAAAAGGTCGTTAGATTTCTAATCCAATAATCTTAAATCTAAATAATTGCTAGAAAAAATATCTAGATAATACTTATAAATTTTTTATATGCGCCGTCGTAAAGTTTTCTGTCGCCGCTATCTCCTTTGCGTCGCCTGTGCGCGAGTCTGCAGCTGTCTACTCCGTCGCTTGCGTGCGCCACGCGCTCGCCATCGCCCGTGCGCCAAGAAGCCTGCCTCCACGCGCCATCCGCTGCACGCCTGTGCTGCTGCAGCGCCTGCATGCAAGCCACGCGGCAGCCGAACTACCCCACGCTGCCACTGCTTGCATGCCGATCAGCGCTGCTGCTGCCGAGTTAATGCACGTCGCCTGTGTCTGTTGCTGCTGAATCTCCGATGGTTTGCCGCGTGGCTGGTGGATACCCGAAGAGGCTGTGCTGCCATCGAGAAGTACTGTTGAGTTCGGTGGCAGAAGTGCCGTTGAGTTTGGTGGTGCATTGTGTTGTGTGTGCATGCTGCTGCCGACTAGAAAGTCACTGCTGGGCACTGCTTGGCTGCATGCAACAGCGACCAGTTAATTTGGCTACAGTGCACGACCGAGGGAAAACGAAGAGAAAATTCAAGAGGAAAAACGGGAGAAAAAGGGAAGAGCAGCCGGGATGACTTTAGGAGGGAAAGGGGAAGGAAGTTGTGAAGAAGGGATCACATTTTTTTTGGCACACTTCTTCGAGTAACAACTAGTTATTTTTCTCTGTTGTGCTTATTTTATTTAACGATTAGAACTCTGTTTAGAGAGAGAGAGAGTTAGCAATTTCCGGTCAAGGGATCGCGTAATAGATCCATTTGATTTGTAGTACTGTTATACTATTTTTACGGGTACGTAGTGTAGATGTATAATTTAGGAATTTTATCTACAAGAGAGTTATAGAGAATCTTGAAAGCTTTCTGTAGAATTTTCATTCATGTCGATCAGATGAGTAGATTATGATATATGAATTTTATAATTCTACTATCCGGTAAATTTATCGTGCATTGGTAGTATATGTTAACCTTTAAATTGAAAATAGTAAATAAACTAATCCGGGAATTTGGTCAACATGAAAATTGTAGATAATTTCTTAAGGTTTCCAAAAATTCTAAGAACACAATTTTTAAATAAGTAGATTAGAAGATATAAATTTTGAGAGGCTGATGTCTAGTACTAAGTTGTTGTTGGACAAAGTCGAGAGAAAATATTAATTTGACTAACTTAATACCATAATTAAATTTTAGAAATAACTAAAAAGTGGTAGATAGTTTCCTTTAGATTCTAAAAATATGATGGTCTTGTAGGTTTGCATATGTAGATTAAAATAAGTCTGCTGTCCAAAAAATAATAGATTTGTCTTCTAGGTTAAAAACGGGGATTTAGATTTGTTTAACTTGAAAATTTGGCCAACTACGAAAATGTAGGGAATTTTGTATAGATTCTATAACTGGTATTGTTTGCTATTTTATGAGGTAGGAGCTAAGAGTTATGATATTTTTAGTACCAGGACTGCACGTGGCATTATTCGGTAAAGAGGGAAAATAGTGGATTTGGGAAGTGTGTAGGAGTGTTGATGATTAAGTGTTATCTTTTATTGCAATGGTTGGTATTGAAGTTTAATATTTACTTTAGGTGGAGTTGTGTCGGGTGTGTTGTCACCTTCAAATCTTTCTGGTCATCACAACTAGAAAGATAAGTGCATGGTAGAATGGTATTCAAGTGTTTGAAATGATTATTTCTTTAAATAAATACTTGCCACGAATATTCATATAATTATGCTTGCTTTATATTGCTCACATATTTATGATAAATTGATGATGATGATTATGGAGTGATGATGATCATATCAATTGGTAATGAGGAAAATAATAATCATTGCATTGCATATTGAGCATTTATGATAGAAAGATATGACTCACAGGAGTGGGATGATGTTCCCATATGTAAGTTATGGGCAGTGAGCTCCCCGTATAAAAAAACATAGGCAATTGGTCTCCACACTAAAGAGTGTGGGCATAGGTGTACACTAGTAAGTGTTACACTCCGCTATACCAGTATAATTAGAAGATGAGACATGAGCATGAGCATTGTATTGCATTACATCATAGATAAGTGAATGGTGATTTGAGATATTGAAATACATGAATGGAAAATTGATGAGATTAAATATGAGAAATTGAGTTAATGATAATTGTATATGAATTGTTAATGTATTAATGCCTCGTTTATTATTCTACTTGTACTTACTGAGTCATGAATTCACCCTTGCTTGTTTGTTAGTTTAGGTGAACGTTGAAGGTGACATGTATGAGTGGATGTAGAACATAGTTTATTGCACTTTATATAGCTCTTCACTTAACCTAGCAATACATCATTTTTGGTCATAAATAATTTAGTATCATTCATTGTAATAATTGGATAGTTTGTGGTTTTCCTTAGTTCCTTATGGTTCGTAATATTGCTAGATGATGTGTTCCTTATTGTAGAGTTATTTATGATGCTTTTGGTAAGTATTTCATTCGTATTAAGTTTAATTTATGGTCTATCATGTTGCTAAAATATATATTTAATTTCATGTGGAATGTTGATTCTTAATATCTAGATGTCATTAATACTTGCTTATTAGTTTAAATTGGTAGCGATAGTGGTTGTAGGTGACATCTTAAACTTTTGTTAAGCCAGGGTATTACACTTCTGCTCTATCAACTCCTGGGGCATCATAGTATACGTAGTGGCCTTGATCCGTAGGTTCTGAGGTATTTAGTGAGCGAGGGTGAGCATAAATAACCGTGCTCCACAAGCCAAAATAATTAACGCAATAGTATACATGCAAGGTTCAAAAAAGGTAGGCTCATGCTCTTTTATTTGCTAAAGGCATTATTTGAAGTTACCATAAGTAGAAATCACTGTGACTTAGCATTTTGACTAAATCATGTTATTATTAAAGAGAGTAAAAATGTGTAGTATTAATAGCAGTGCAGGTTACATCCACCATATGCTAATTTTTGTTACTAGGGTTATATCCACATCTAACCATTATTATCACTGGGTTACATCCACCCAAGGTAAACCAAATTTAGAGTTATATTTACCCAACAAGTTTTCATTCTACATAAAGATGTAGAAATAGATGCTAACTAAAGTAAGTTCCCATGCCCTTCCCTGACCGTGGCCATAGTTGTTCGAACAGTTTACACTCTACAGAGATTGTACACTTTACCCATTAGAGATAGTCATCTTGTTATGTTTCACATATTTTATTGGACATGTGAAACAAGATCACCACGAGGCCTTTACAATGCATCATTCAGTGCAGACTACAACTGCTAAGGTTTCATGCTAGTGAGGTTACATCCACCACACCAAGACCGCCTCTTGCACCACACGATGGCTTAAATCCAACAATACGACTTGTGTCTACGGTGGGTAAAAACCAACTGCACGACCTATGGGTCACTCCAATGGTGTAACCCGCACTAGTGGATGCAAATTAGTTAGCCAGGTCATACCCATTATAGACTTGCGGTTGTACTATTTTACATTGAGAGGTCATCACGGGATTTAGTCCTTAGAATTATCTGGACGATGCTACCATAAACCATAATTTCTCATGTTATATCCACACCAACCCTCTTCCATCCGTCTAGATATGTAAAGCATGTTTTAGGATTTTGAGAAGCATAAAATTAAGTTATTTTAACATACCAGCCAATTCCCTCTGATGGTTGCCCAAAACTAGTTTCAGATTGAAAATAATGATAGGGCAATTTAATGCCCCAGTATTTAAGTAAGACTAAGTATGGCACTTAAATACAACTTATAACTAGCATGGTTACCATTAAGTTTCTAGGGTGATAAGGATTATATAATTCAAGTGTCCACGGGATGAGGTATAATAATACACTGATTATTTATGCATGTATCTATAACCTTAAGTGAACATAAATTTGCATAACAAATAAAAGCATGCAATTTAGTAATTTAAACAAATATAATTTGCATAAAAAATATAGATTCAACATGATCAAAACATTGACTCGCTACTCATTAGTAGATTCGTCTTGGAAATCTTGACTTGGCTCAGATTACAGCTCTTCTGTGTCCTTGTACTCTACTTGAACGAACGCAACGAAAAACAAATAAATATGCAAGCAAACAAATAAATACAAATAAACTCCAAATTGGATGATTTTACTTCCATTAGACAGATCTGAATTTAGATAAATTTAGAATCAAGTTTCAATAATTTTAGAGTTAAAATTGGTGAAAACGAGCTCTTCAAAGTCTAAATCAGGATTTAATCCCCAAATAAACAGAGGGGAGAGATTCTCTCTCACTGACAGGTGGGATCTAATCAATTTTGTTTTATTTTTGATTTAATTCTCTATGGGAAACGGTCATAGAGTATGACAGGTGGGGCCCATGGGTTTTTCTTTATTTTTGAATTAATTTACTAAAGGAAAAAGGTTAGGGTTGATAGGTGGGACCAATCACTATAGAGCGTAGTGAAATGGTGCCCACTTGTCAGTGGCTCTTCTTTGATTAATTGGCTTTAACATAATTTTAAACGAGTGGGGGCCCACAAGTAATGGAGTTACCTACCAACTTAATGAGAGGGGGCTACCAGTCAACGATAGATTAATGAAACTTAACTATGGTCATTAGCTCTAATCAAAATCTAAACTAACTCTAAACGGTCGCTACAGTGCTCCGTCTTCCTGTCGAGGAGAGCACGGCTCGTCACTGGTGAGGGGAGCCACGACGGTCGCTAGTGAGGGCAAAAATGGATTGCCGACACCATACCGCACCTAAAGGTGAGGCAGCGCAACCTAATTTGGCTCACGAGGTGGCCAGAGGCAATCTAAGTGGTGGCAGCGCTTGGGCAGAAGGCACTACAGTGAACGACAGCAAAACAAGGCAATTAAGTGCTAAGGGAACTATTGGGGACCAAGGGGGACTCACTATAGGTGATGGCCAGGCTCAGGGAGGCATGGAGTAGGCTGGTGGTGAGAGGACAAGGTGACGAAGGGAAGGAGTATGCCATAGGCAGTATGGAGGTAGCAACGGTCCAATCTGATGGTGAGGATCAACGGAGGAGGTCATAAGGGGGCTTCGGACGGGAGGAATTGACCGTAGGTGCTCGAAGGCGGGGGGTCGTAGAGGTGGCCAAAGTTGGGTATGAAAACTTCGTCGGTAAGCTGCAGGGCTGAAGAAGCCAATTAGGTGCTGTGAGAGGGAGAGGTGTGTAATGCAAATGCATGGGCATGCTTGGTGGGGCACAGGACTCACCGGATGATGCTGTGTGTGCCTTCACTTTGCCAAACCAAAGGAAGCCCATCAACCCTCCAGTCGGAATCCTGGAGCAACAACTCCTGGATCCTCTGTGTAAATCACACTAGTCCAAGATTAGCTAGTGCACACAGTAGAACAAAGATACATATCAAGCACAAATGACCAACTATATTAAATAAAAGAGTACGACCTTATGGCCAAGTCTTACATTAGGTTCATTAATGAAACAAATAAAGGAAATAACAACAGAATCAAGTTGATAAATAGCGAAGCCCGACAGCCTGCCCATAGGCAGACGACAGTAAGACGCGTCCTACTCGTCCAGATCCTCACCACAGTCGAAGTCGTCCTCCTCTAGATGAGACAGCAAGGTGAGTACAAACTTGTACTCTCCAAGTCTCACGGAGAAATGCAACATAATGATAAAGGCAATAAAGGAAGGCATATAGGGTTATTTGAGCATAAAACAACATTTAATTTAAAGGAATACAGTAAATAGGTTGAAATTGCTTAATTTAATATAGTAAGTAAAAACAGTCCATGGACCGTAAGAATGGCCGAGGTGGGTGGATGTCGACATGGTGCTGACATGGCAGGTGATTGGGCAATTTATCGACGTGGCAGCCTGTGTGGCATCGACGGTCCGCCACATGTCTCGAAAGGCTCTCGGTGCTGACGTGGCAGTACACGTGGCTGCCACGTGGGCTGAAGTGCTGATGTGGCGGGACACGTGTCTGCCACGTAGACTGAGGGGAAGGCATGGCTGCTGACCGGGCTGACGGTGTTAGGTGGCGTCTGCGTGGCCGAGGTGGCTTGCCCTTAGGCGCCATGTGGCGTCCATGTAGCTGCCATGCTGGCACTGGCAGTGATGTGGCTGCGTGAGCCGGGCGGCGCCGGACCGAGGGTCGCCGGCGATCGGTGGCACGACGGCCGGCGAGGGTCGCAACAGAGAGAGGAGAGGGAGGGGATTCCATTTACCCTGGGCTCGGGGCTCAGCGGTGAAAGGTGGCGGCTGGCAACGGTGAAGGACGACGACGGTGTTCGGTCGACGGCAGGGACAGGCTCGGCGGGCAAGGGGCTCGGCCGAGGGCGAAGGAGGTGCGCACAGTCTCGACGAAGGTGAAGATGACAGCGGCGTGGCTCGACTAAGGCAGCGATAGAGAGGAGAGAGGAAGGGAGCGGGAAGAGCAGACGACAGCGATCGTGACATGGGAAAGGGAGGGAATCGGGCGACGGGGAGAGTTAAGTGGGGCTAAACGGGAGTTGGGCGAACACACGCCGCGACGGGAGAGAGGGAAGGCGGGTTGAGGCGGGCGGCGACGTGGGCGGATCTGGACTGTCCATGTGTCGCTCGGAGGGAAGGGTGGGAGTTTTAAATTCTGATTTTTTTTATTTTTCAGAAATCCCGAGAAAAGGAAAATAATGTTTAGAAAATAGCATAACACTCCAAATAAATCCCAGAAAATTTGTATAATTCTAACAAAATGCAAGGATCTCAAATAAAATTAAATAAACCCATTTTGATCATAGTTTCTCCCAAACTTTAACAGTTTTTAATCTATGAACAAAAGAAAAGAGAGAATTAAATTCCAAAAAAATAACAAATAAAATTTTGGGATGTCACAAACCTACCCCCTTAAGAGAATCTCGACCCCAAGACTCGGACAGGCTAGCAGAAGAGATGGAGATGTTTAGCTTTCAGGTCATCCTCTCTTTCCCAAGTAGCTTCATCCTCTATATGGTTGCTCCATTGTACTCGGCAGAAACGAATGGTCTTTCTTCTGGTCTGACGTTCTACTATCTCAAGTATTTTGATTTGTTGTTCCCTGTAGGTGAGGTCCTCCTGAAGATCGAGAGTCTCAAGTGTTGCTTGCTCGGTGGGTACTCGAAGGCACTTCTTCAATTGGGACACATGAAAGACGTCATGTACCCCAGACATGGTTGAGGGCAACTCCAACTGATATGCTGCCTCACCTTTACGACCCAAGATCTTCAATGGTCCCACAAACCTTGGTGCAAGCTTTACCTTGGTTTGGAATCTCTTAACTCCTCTAAGTGGGGATACCCTCAGATAAACAAAGTCACTCACTGCGAAAGTCAGGTCTCAACAGCGATTATCAGCATAACTCTTTTGTCGGGACTGAGATATCTTTAGTCTTTCCTTGATCTTCCTGACCTTTTCTTTGGCGTCTTGGAGCAGATTAGGCCTAGGGTCTTGAGAACCTTTTGGCTGGTCCCAGAACAGCGGCGTTCTACACTTTCTCCCGTATAGGGCTTCAAAGGAGGCCATCTGAAGACTAGATTGATAGCTATTATTGTAGGAGAACTCTGCATAAGACAAGGCACGATCCCAACTGTCTCCAAGGTCTAGGGCATAGGCTCTCAACGTGTCCTCTAACACCTGGTTAACTCGCTCGGTCTGACCATCAGTCTGAGGGTGGTAAGCAGTGCTGAAATTGAGCTTGCTCCCTAACTCCTCATGGAGCTTCTGCCAGAACCGGGAAGTAAACTGGCTACCTCGATCTGACACAATCTTCTTAGGGACTCCACAAAGACACACAATCCGGGACATGTACAATTCTGCCAACTTACTTCCGGAATAGGTAGTCTTGACTGGTCATGACTGTTATGTGCTAATGACACAATTGCTTCCTATTGCAATTAGAAGTATTTTGCCAAACAAGATTCAAGTGACTATTATAAGGTTGTGTTATTTCTTTAATGTAATCACTCAGAAGGTCATCGATCCTGATGGACTGGATGCTCTACAGACCGAGGTGCTGACAACTCGATGTCATCTTGAGATGTATTTCCCCCATCATTTTTTGATATCATGGTCAATATCATTGTCCACCTTGTGAAAGAGATAAAGATATGTGGCCTCGTGTTTCTACGTCATATATACCCATTCAAGAGGTACAAGGGAATTCTTAAGTCATATGTATGCAATCGATCTCGGCCGAAGGGCAGCATCATCGAAGGTTATGCAACTGAAGAGGTCATTGAGTTCTCCATCGATTACACGGCTCAGATCGAACTGATATGTGTGCCTCTATCTCATCACAAGGGGAGGCTAGAGGATATCAGGACCATCAGAAGGAAAGCAATAACTCCTAATTGGATATGTACACTCAAGCCCATTTAACGGTCTTGCAACACATGACTGAAGTGTCCCCGTATGTTGAAGAGCATATGGACATGCTACACCAAGAGAATAAAGGATGGTCGGAGGTTTGGATCATGAGACAGCACAACAGTCAGTTCAACGAATGGTTGATGGTGCGATTCACTGGGACGTCGTCAAGTGAAACGCTATAATGGTTGGCAAAAAAACCAAATTTACAAGCATGACATGGCAAGGATATGACATTAATAGGTACAAATTTTATGCAACAGATCAGAATAGAAAGAGCATAGTCCAGAACTCAGGTGTCCGCATAGATGCATTTTGTGAGCAATTTAGTACCGCTGCCCCAAGCTCCTACTATGGGCTTGTAGAAGAGATTGGGAGCTAGACTACGTAATTTTTAAGATCTCTCTCTCTTTCAGTGTCGTTGAGTCCAACTCCCATAGGGTGTAAATGTCTATAAGTACGACGTCACTATTGTGGACCTCGAACATGTAGGATACAAAGATGAACCATTCGTACTTACGAGGCAAGTTGTTCAAGTTTTTATGTAACCGACCCGGTAAATAAGAAGCGTCGCGTAGTTCTTTATGGAAAAAGAAAGTTTGTCGGAGTTGAAAATGTCGTGAATGAGAAAGAGTACAATCAATTTAATGAGTTGCCTCCATTTGTATATGGCATCAGACTCGAGGAAGAACCAAGGGATGAAGCAAGTTATATGCGCGTCGATCATTGTGAAGGGTTTTATTTAAAAGGAAAATAGCCAAGTGGAATGATCTTACACGGCGAACACCTATTTAGAAATAATTCCAATGTAACTAACAAACTCAGAATGTAATTAATAAATTATTCCATTGTAATTTATTCAGTAATGTAGAAATAGTTACATCTGTGATTGTATATGCTTGCTTGTTTTCAAAGGGCATAGCTAGCATTTCCTGAGGCTGACCGAATAACTTGATATGTTAGGCGGTTCAGTGGCGCAAACCATCTATGATATATGTATCACAGTCGGTTCCACAATACAATCATCTGTGATAAGTACAACATCACAAACGGTTAATAGAACTGTATGTGATGTTATATCTGTGATAATGTATAACATCGATAATACGTAACATTACAGACGGTTATATAATAGATCATCTATGATATTCTACACATCATAGACGGTTACATTATAGAACCGCTTGTGACATTAATATCACAGACGGACGGTTATTTAATAGAACCACCCGTGATAGTTCTTCTATAAGGTCCTTGCTAGGTTTTGCTCTCTTACTCCTCACGCAACCCTTCGTCTCCTCGTCCCCCAACCGTCGCCGCCGCTGGAGAGCCTGACATCTCTGTCCTCTCCTTCCTCACCTGGCGTGGTGGCCCCGGCGCCTCTCCTTCCCGCTGCCTCGTCCCGACGCCGCCTCTCCTCCTAGTGCCATCTCTCCTTTCTATCGCCTCTCGTCCCGACGCTGCCTCTCCACACGAAGGTATGGATCATAAATCCCACTTTTTTCCTCATGTGTGTAGATCTGTCTATATTTTTTAATGTGTGTTCATGAGTTCTCTCCTCCCCGTCACCTCTCCTCCCAAAGGTATGGATCCGAAATATTATTTTTTACATCATGTGTGATAGATTCGTCCGTATCTATTAATGTGTGTTCATGAGTTCACTCCTCCCATCACCTCTCCTCTCAAAGGTATGGATCCCAAATCCCACATTTTAGCTCATGTGTGTTACATCCGTCTATATTTGTTAGTGTCTTTTTTATGTAAAACGCAAAAAGAATGGAGGAAATGGATATAGGAGGGAAGGTGGGCCTACCTGTGTCAGGTTGGAAGTGGTAAAGTTGTTAGGGTGGTCTCGTTGTGGTCCTCACGTGGATGAAGACATGGATGGTGGTCCGTTGTTGTTGCTAAAAAATGTTGCCTTTATGTCATCCTCACGGTTGGCCTTCTGGGTGTCTGGTGGTCCACACTCTCCTTCGGTTTCCACTACATTTTTGTTTTCTCTCCTCTGACTCTTCTATTATTACTTTTATTGGTAGGTTGCTGGTTCGAGTAAAAAAAGGTATTAAACACTGTGTCGGCCACCATCTCCTCCCTCTTGGCTTCCTTGTCTTGTTTTTGCTCTCCTGGTGATGAAACAACACCCTTCTACGAAATAGCTTTAGATTGTTATTTCGGTGCACAAACCAAAGCCGTAGAACTAATTGACGCCATATCAGAAAGCGTGTGCCAGCACTCTAAGAGGCTCTATTAGCGTGTGTCTACTTATTAAGCCCTAGGTGTCTTCGATAAATTTCTAGCATGTAAAGGACACGAGTATGTGCTTAGGTGGTGTGAGTATGGTGTGTATTTGAGTGTATACATCCGCCTTCTGCTCTTTTAAAAAAAGTTGACACAGATAGATAGCATGAAGAAACCAACGTATTACGCGAGTTTTTGGTTTGATATGGAAGGGCCGGCAATATTTTTTTCTTTTCTTGTTTTGAAAACACAGGCCAGTAGCACTACAATGATGTATACATTGAAAAATATCATACACCATGTGTAACTGATCAATACAAGCATGCTCTATATGGTCATACAAGGATACACCTTTCTCTATGTCATGAGCAGGGATACACCTTACACTTGTGAAGAATTCAGTAGAGACCCGTTTCAATACAAAGGAACGGAAAAAAAAAAACGGCCATACAGAACCTATATATGTTGCAAGAGAAACAAAAGCTAGTACCAAGGAAGAAAATTAAGAACACAGCGAAGACATCTCGAAAAAGGTAGTACATAGGCTGATACGATTAACAGAGCGCACCATGATAGTCTATACCTTTTTTCGATCCATAAAAATGTTAATCTTAACAACTAGCTATAAACCTAACGCAATTGTGCGGCTATATGCCATACTACAATAAGTATATCTATATATATTTAGAAATATACTTCTATTCATTGTGCAAACAGAACAACGCCTATAAGTTGTATTTATTATGCAACAGTTATAGCAGATATATGATCAATCCATACCATTATAATTATGTCCAACCAAATAAACAGTGAAGATTGCTATCATTTTTCTCTACAGAATCTCTAGGATTTTTTAAAAAGATTAAATAATAGAATTTCTAGCTCTAAGAACAAACGAAGTATATTTAATTCCACGAGTTTTTTATATTGTGGCGAAATTTGAAAAGTTAATGCAATGCAATATGTGCTTCAAATTACAAGATGCAGGTAGACACGATTAATTAACTCATTTGATACAATGGCAGATCGTATTTTGTTAAGTTGAATAAGTGATAAACAGATAGTATCTCATTAATTTCAATAATTGATATCTATAAAAAATAAATATGCAGTTCTATTAGTCCAAACACCCCACACGAAGGGGATAATAATAGATAAAGGCAGCAGGGTTTCGATCCTACAATGTAATGACAAAATGCATGGACTGAAAATCTGAATAGCTTGCAACAGTCAGTAGAAGACTGCTCAAGCAAAATATTCACCAAGCTGGAATTAACTCCAGCATCCTAAGTGAAATTTCAACATGTACCATTCTTCAAGGACATTGAATGGCCTCAAAGTCATAAAAAATCACGAATAATTGTCACTTATATTCAATATTCAATAATTGTATTTTAAATAATAAACATGTAAACATGTATTCCTTCTGCTTCTGGATCACTGCCCCATTGTAAGTACTGAGCCAACTGAGTTTGCTAAATTCTCTACTAAATAACAGCATAAAATCAAAGCTGCAGCAAGTCACAACTCACAAAGGTCGGCGCAGTTCTCCTGTGAGGAGTGCAAACTTACGGTGCTGTGACAACACACATGGCGCTATCGGGCCTTTCTTTTTCAGGTCAGCTACCTCATCGAGGAAAGATGAGTTTTCCTTGGTTCCATTGAGTACTGCTTGAAGGATTTGCAGAGGGTCCCCATGGCTGACAATAAGAATTGCAAAGCTGCATGGAATTAAACATAAGACAACTCCAGCACGATAGAGGAAGCATGGGTTAATAAATGTTAAGCTGCATCTTGATACAGAACAATGTTTTGCATGTCTGCTATAATGCCATTCGACCAAAAGTATGCAAATTTACAAGTCTTGCGTCAAAGCCTCTAAATGAACTATTAGAACTTCAGCATGCTAGACTCCTATAGTTGATAGCTTGCCAAGGCACCTCTACAAACTTATCCTCTGTTAGTGGTCCATCAAATTTCTGTATTTATCTATGCTGTGCAGACTATGTAAAATGATTATATGAGTTTGTCTCTATAATTAAATCCTGAAGATTAGCATTCATTCTAGTTCATAGGTTCTTGTCTGACAAACCAGAGGCCCTGTTTCGATTCTTGCCAGAAAAGTCAAATCTCAATTCCCAATCATCCTAGCCACTTGGCCTTAAGGATTTGGAGAAACAGGCTGTCATAGCATGGGCTCCACCGGCAACAGCAACTGCACAGTAACAACTTACTACTGTACCTCAATGCGGTTAATGTAGCATGAGTTTTGATATTTTAGTTTCATTAGGGAGTTATGCTTACGACTTTGAGTTAGATTAGATTATTAGGGGACAGGTCAAGTCAACCATATAAAAAGACCACCCACAAATTGTAACTTCTGAAATCAAGTAAAAATAAATAATTGTCTTTTTCTCATCTAAAGTCGTCGCTCTCATCTATGGTCTATTCTCCCTATTCTAAAAGAAATAACCTGTCATGAAAAGGCTCATGACACAGGCAGTTCGTATCTTTTTCCTATTTTCATTGAGAGTTGATCACTCATTACCAGCAGTCAGTAACAAACAATCATGATATATCCTTAATATCTTTCATACAATTACTCCCAACTTTAACCATAACAGCATTGACTAATCCAACATGTAACAAACTAAAGCAATCAGTTTAAAAAAAAAAGACTTACCCAGTCATGCACTAAAGTTCTAGGTTTAACCCAAAGTAGCCTAATCTCATCTCGTATGTAATAAAATAGTGTCTGGTTGCATAGTAAAAATTAAATAACCAGATTTAATCAATTCCAGTCAGTTCCTGGTAATCTTCTAATACATTTGTTGTTACTTGAGCGCTGAAGAGTGCATTAGGTTCAGAATCATTACCAGTGGTTTGCCATTTGTCAACACCTTTTCACTGGTTTGCAGAGTCAAAAGTAGTTATTACACTGCAGGTTGCTAGTGTTACAATTAAAAATTTCATTGTAAGATATGCAGTTGATCTTTTCAGAATGACACCTTAACACAATATCTGGGTCTATCAATATAGATTCTCGTGATAATGTAATACAAAAGAGATGTAATAAAACATGAAAAACACATGTATCATTTGAATTCTAATGATATGCAAGTACAAGTACCCATGATACTCCTTGTCTGTGGAAGACAGCACTGCTGCAAGTCTACTAGCAACATCTGCGACACTCTCACCACCTTCTGGAGCCATAAAGGGATCTACTTCATCTACTGCCCATACCTCTGCATACTACCACGTCATATCAGATTCAGTAACAGACATAAAACATAAGATCATAAGAACACAACCATAAGTTTCCGTTAAAAAAAAAGAATGCCAACAGAATTAACTACGTGCTATTGATTGCAGGGTTTTTTCTCTTGAAAGCAGAATAACAGAATTTGTCCAAATGCTCAATCTGTTGTTTGCATTTGCTTCTCCTTTTCATTATCTTTAACCTTACTTTCGATGCAGTATATCATGGTAAAAAGAATTGCAGTCATAGTGCCTCATGTCTTAATTGAAATTTTACAAGATTATACAGTTTGGCAACATATCAGCAACATAGTTATTTACTTATCTCCTGTCCTGCACTCTTAACATTTACTTCATCAACATGTGTATGACCAAGATAGACACTCCCACTTCATGAAATTTATATTAGATAAAGGCTCGAGGAGATACATTCTTTACTAATTATTCTTGAATGACATACTAACGAAGGCTCAGCAATAGACAACAAAATAGAGAACTAGAATAAAAAGAATGGCTTGGCCAAGATGAAAAATCCTACACTATTTCTTTGCTTACAACAAGCATGGAGCTTCAATGAATTTGAGAGATGAGAAGATTATTACCTTTCAATGCAATATTTATACTTGATTACTCAAGGAAGATGTTGTATGTTATGAATATCATGTGTATATTTATGAGGTCCAAAGAGCAATATATATAAGGAAAACAAAGGGATATTACAAAAGAATATGTCATATACAAATAAAGAAATCAAGGTATACAAGGAAACAACAAATCCTATCCTTTTCTATCACTCCCTCAAACTCATGGTTGATCACAAACACTGAGCTTGAAGAGAAAATACAAATGTTATACTCTAATCTGTGGCTTTGTGAAGAAGTCAGCAATCTGTAACTCTGAGGGCACAAACTATAAAGTGAGTACTCCCTCCTGCACCTGTGAGCGAGTATATAAAACATCAATACCAATGTGCTTGGTGAGCTCATGCTTCACTGGGTCACGAGCAATTAGCACCTGTACTGTCAGACAAAAAAGTCGTAGGTCACATCACAGGTACTATAAAATCTACAAGTAGCCACCTCAACCAAGTAACCTCTGTTGTCATTGTTGCCATAACTCTCAACTTAGCATCTACACTCGAATGGGAAACTACAATCTGCTTCTTTGTCTTCAAGCAATCAGGGAGAAACCAAGGAAAACACAGTATACAGAAAGAGAACGACGATCAGAAGGATCACTAGCTCAAGTCGCATCGGAGTACGCCTGAAGCTGTAGTGAGGTGGAGCTAGGGAAAAACAAACGACAAGATATTGTTCCACGCAAGTAGCGAAGAACACGAACAAGGTGATTGTAGTGAAAATGAGAAGGAAGAGCTATGAACTGACTCAAGATATGAACAATATGAGCAACATCAAGACGAGTGCTCACAAGATACACCAAACTCCCAACAAGATGGCATTATCAAGTACGATCCTCAAGAAGATCACTATCAAGAGTCTAAAGTCGAAGGAGAGCTCCATAGGAGTCTCAACAGTGCGAGTATCAATCAGACCAAACCGATCAAGAAGATCCTTCCTGAACATACTTCTGCTATGAGAGATAGTAACCCTCGGGTATGGAAGAAACCTCAATCCTAAAGAAGTATGTAAGCAAACCAAGATCAGTTATCAGAAACTACTGACTGAGATAATTGTTACTCGCTGGACTCTTGCTGTTGGTGATAGCAAGATCCTTACTCTCATGGAGAGGAAGACACTTGGAGATGGGGCAATTTTTTCTATTTCTCACACAATGCCTTGCCAACCTGAGGGGTTGGGGATACATATTTATAGGTCGCCAACCGACCAAGCATATGCTAAGATGTCGCCCTAGATGCTAAAGCGAGATGCCGCCCTAGATGTCCGCCCTAGATGCTAGTCAAGGATGCTAAAGCGATGTTGTCCCTGATGTTGTCCTAGATGCTAGTCAAGGATGCTAAAGCAGATCTTCGTCCTAAAGCGATGTCGCCCTAGATGCTAAAGCAAAGCTGTCCTAGATGCTAAAGCGAGATGTCGACAAAGACCGCAGACAAAGACTTATTCATCATTCTCCCCTAAGTCTTGTACGTCGCCTTGTGGGACGTTGAACCATCCCGATCCTAGAGCAGAGCTCGAGGAATTTGATCCTCCCAAGAGGCTTGGCGAGCGTGTCCGCAAGTCGATCCGTGGTGTTGATGTAGCTCGCCTTGACGCCTTCATCCAATGACCTCGGATGAAGTGGTACTTCACCCGGATGTGCTTGTTCGCTCAGGAAAACGGGTTCTTCGCCGAGCCGAGCGACTTGTCGTCCACCCCGAGTGCCACCGCCTCGGTCTCTACCGAGGAGATCACCAAGCGCCGAGCGAGCCAGAGCGCTGAGTCGAAGCGGCGGAGGCCGCTATGTACTCGGCCTCACAACCGACAGGCCACCACCGCCGCTTGATCGACCGCCACCAACGAGGCACTTGCCGAGGAAGAAGAGAATCCGCTTGTGTTTTGCCGGTGTCGATGTCGCTGCGTGGTCGCCGCCGCATTCGGCGAAGAAGCGCCGCCACGGACACTCGGGTAGTGCAAGCCGTGAGTCGGAGGTGCCCGCAACGAAGTGAGGATCCTCTTCACGGCGCCGATGCTCCGCCGTCGGCCGCCGCGATGAACCGATCGACGTAGCCAACGGCGAACGCCAACCGGACGCTGTGGACGAGGTAGCGAAGGCTACCCACGATGCGCGCCAGATGCGTCGCGTCCACCTCCTCCGCCGTGCTCTCACGACTCGACCGACCTCTCCTCCATGGGGTGTGGGTCGGGTTGCGATCGGTGAGCCCGCCACTCGACGTGCGCTTGGCGAGGCGGTCCGACGGGAGATACGGAGTCGCCCCGTGGACCTCGATCCCGTGTAGAAGGAGAGAGCCCAAGTCGCTCATCCGGAAGGCGGTCTTCATCTCCGCCTTGAACGCCGACCTCGGCCTCCTTGGAGCCGGTGATTATCGTCGCCGACGAGACGCCACCGCCAGGCGTTGCCGCTTTGCCCGCCGGTGAGACCGCAGCCAGGCGCGCTCTGCTGGAACCCCATTTGCTTGAGGTGGAGTCCACCTTAGCGTTCCAGCTCGTGGTGCTCGCCGCAGCCGTAGAGGCTCGCGCAGTGAGAACCTTGCCCTCCTTGCCGGGATGACGAATCTCTCGCCACGACGGACGTAGGCCTCCTCCTTCAAGTCGCCGCTGAGGAAGGCGACTTGACGTCCATGTGATGGACGCGCCAATCCTCTGGCCGCAAGTGCTAGGAGAAGACGAACGACTCCATGCGCGCGAATCGCGTGCGGCGCCATCAAGTCGATCCTCTCGCCGCATGAAGCCTCGTGCCACCAAGCGAGCCTTGTGCTTGACGATGGCGCCGGCTTCATCTCGCCGCTTGAACACCCACTTAAGGGTGATCGCGCGGTGTCGGCAGAAGATCCGCCAGCCCCACGCCTTGTTTCGCCGACGCCCATCTCCTCCTCGCATCGCAAGCACACCATGCCGCTCTCTCTCCGCCGGCTGAAGGAACGAGGCTCGCCGCCCCCTGCGAGGTGCAGCCCGCTGAAGTCGCGCCGCGCCAGCCTGGGACCGGCCGCCGCCGGGAGGTCGCCCACAGTGCACGGAGCGCAGAGGCTCGCCGCCATGGTGGCGCCGACGCGGTCCTCGTCGTGAGACAACGGAGTAGCGAACTCCACCACGCGCCGCCGTCATGGACCGGTTGTTGGGCCGATCCGGTGGTGTGGCCTGCAGTGCGAGAGAGAGTGGTGGCCGGTGCGGGAGAGCGTGAGTGGCGGGTGGTGAAGAGCTGGGCGTGGCGGTGCGAAGGTGGTGGAGCACTCACGAGAGCGGCGGCGAGCAAGGTGTCGAGGTGGACGAGCTCGGTGAAGACGAGCCGCTAGCTCCGCTCTCTCGAGTGGACGAAGTCAACAACAAAGTCCTCGAGTCGAAGTCGAACCGCCGCCCACCGCCTTGTCCCACGCCCGCCTCGCCGTCGAACACAACGCCACACGAGATGCGGACGCGGCTGGTGTGTGGTCGAGGATGCGAGGCCTCGAGCCTCGCGTAGCCGGCGAACACTCCGAGTGCTCCGCCGCCGAGCTACCGATGTGGCCAAGCTCCTTGGAGAACGCGAGGAGCCAAGACCCGCAGCTGGAGACCGCCGGCTGCGCCCATGCTAAGCCTCGCACGGCCCCGCTGCCTAGCGCCTGGTAGGCGAAGCGGTTGAGGATGTAGACGGCCGTCACCACCGCCTTCCCGTAAGACAACCAGGCATCCTCTCGCTGAGGAGGGCCCGAGCCATCCCCACAATCGCTCGTTGCGCCGCCGACGACGCTGCTCGCCGCGGCCAGACGGCAGTAGTGGCGTCAATGCCCTCCTCATCGCAGAAGACGACGCGAACTCGGCCGCCGTGAACTCACCGCCGTTGTCCGCAAGCGTGGGACCCAAGCTTGCGGCCGCGCTCCGCCTCCGCAGCAGCTGGCGCTCGATGGCGCCCGCAGCCTCTCCTTGCCGCCGAGGACCATCACCACATGAAGGGAGAGGTCGCCGACGAGCGCAGGAAGTAGCGTTGTCCTCCCGGTGTGGCGTGTCACCGCCACAAGTCCCGTGCACGAGCTCGAGCCTCTCCTTGGCTCTAAACTCGCCGGGAAAGGGAGTCGCCCGCCGCCAACACGCAGACGCCGCAATCGCCCACATGGTCAAGGCATGGCGTGCCTCGCACCATTCCCGTGGCACCGAGCCGCCTGTGGCCTCGGGTGGCGGTGCCTAAAGCGCTGCGTGCCATCGCCACGCCCGTCGTCCCGACGAGCGGCGAGACAGAGGGTTGTGCCACCGCACGTGAAGAATGTAGAGTCGATACCGGTTACCTTGGCAAGAAGGCGGCGACGAAGGTCCCAAATTCGCAACACCCGGTGCTCGATCTCGACCATGAGCCGTTCTCATCCACCGTCCCAAGCCGATGATGGAGTTCCGCAGATCGGGATGTAGTAGACACCGGTGAGCGCCCGTGCTCACCGACACGAGGCGAGGATGACGGAGCCGACGCCTTGATTTCCACGCCGAGGCGCCCCAAACTTGACCGAGCCTCGGACGCTAGAGTCAAACTCTGCGAAGAACTCCGCCGACCGGTCATGTGATGGGCGGCGCCGGTCGAGGCACCACCCGCCGCCTTGTCGCTGCCGGGCCGAGCCGAGAAGGGCGGTGCTTTTGGCTCGCAAGGTGGAGAGCCACCGCCGGTGTCACGGAGGTAGTTCGTTGCTCGCTGAGCAATGAGCAGAGCCGGCCGCCTCCTCCGCTCGCGCTGACGTGGGCCCGCCGCCGTGGTCGCCGACACCCTGGCCCAATGACCAAGCTTGCCGGTTGTGGCAAGAGTCGCCTCGTCTTAGGCTTTTGCTTGCCACGCGCCACCGGGCGCCCACAGTCATCACCCCAGACGCCCCGCGCCCGCTTAGGCGTTTTGCGCGGCTTGTCACAAGATGCCACGCTATGTCCTTTGTCGTGGAAGAAGGCTCCCTTCTTCCTCGTCACCTTGGCCGCAGCCCCACCGCTCCGTGAGAGGAGCTTCCGCCAATGGTGACGGGTCCCGAGAGGCGCTGTGGGCTCGTTGTCAACGACCTTGAGGCGACCCATCGCCTCGATCGTCATCGTGGAGAGGTCCGCAGAGACTCGATCGAGCGAGCCATCGCTTGTACTTCTGGGACGCACGGAAGAGCTTTTCCACGCTCTCTCCTCGCCGTAGGTGTCGCCGCCGAACCGCACTACCGCAATAGAGTGTTGAGACGGAGAGCAAAGTCATCCACGCCCTCACCGCTTGAAGGCGGTGCTCCCACTCCGCGCGGCGCTGCGCAGTAGACTTGCGGGCGCGGCCGCCGATGCGTCTTTGCGGCGATGGCGCCCCAAGCCTCTTTGGCGTCCGCTTGTTGGTAAGCGAGAATCGCATCTCAAGTGACTGCAGCGATGAGAGAATCCAGCGCCGCCGATCTCGGTCGTAGTCGACGCCGCCTGCACGGACCGCATCCCACATATGCCGCACTGAGCCTCACCTCATCACCGCAGCCCCACTCGACGAAGTTGGTCTTGGCGAGGGTAGGCCACCCACCGCCGGGACGACGCCCCGACGACACTGGTACTGTGGTGACCACTTGCATCGCACGGGAGAGAGCCGCCGTCGCTGGAAGGCCGCGCCTCCGCCGACCCGCACGCCGCCGCGCGCGCGCCTCCAGAGCGCCACCGCGCCCGCTGCCCTGGCCGCCGCGCGTGGGCGGCGCGGCCGCCATCGCGCCGCCGCCCGCCGCCTCCTCCACCGCCAAGGTCTGCGTCGGCGCCATCGCGCAGATGGAGCGCTGAGCCGCCTGAGAACCTTGACCTCCGCTGCCGCTGCACGCGCCAGACCGCCGCCGCCGCTTCCACCTCCGCCTGCCGCCGCCGCCCGCCGCCGCTTTGACGCTTTTTCCGCCGCTAGCAGCGGCTCGCCGCTGCTGCTGCCGCTGGCGGTGAGTTTTGCTGTCACGACGCCAGATGCTCGAGGCGATCGAAGGCCGAGACCGCCTCGAGGACATGGCGCCATCGGGGCATTGCGTGAGAGGGTCGCTTCGACGAGCCGCCGCCTGCCTCCGGAGAGAGAGCGAGCGGGATACCGAAGCCGCCGCCGCTATCGTACTGGCCGCCATGAGGTCGAGAAGGAGATGAGCAGAGATGCTCAAAGCACAGGATAGTATGGCTCGATACCACTTGTTACTCACTGGACTCTTGTTGTTGGTGATAGCAAGATCCTTACTCTCATGGAGAGGAAGACACTTGGAGATGGGGCAATTTTTCTATTTCACACAATGCCTTGCCAACCCGAGGGGTTGGGGATACATATTTATAGGTCGCCAACCGACCAAGCATATGCTAAGATGTCAGTCCTAGATGCTAAAGCAGATGTCGTCCTAGATGTTGTCCTAGATGCTAGTCAAGGATGCTAAAGCAGATGTCGTCCTTGATGTCGCCCTAGATGCTAGTCAAGGATGCTAAAGCAGATCTTGCCCTAAAGCAGATGTCGTCCTAGATGCTAAAGCAAAGTCATCCTAGATGCTAAAGCAGATGTTTGACAAAGACCCGAGTACAAAGACTTATTCATCAATAATCACATGTGATAAAAGAGGAATTGTCACCGGTGATGAGCATATCATCCACATATAGAAGAATCAGGGTCCTACCTCGAGATGAGACATGGATAAATAGAGCAGGATTATGAGCACTGGCAGTGAAACCGACAACGAAAATCATTAAGGTAAAACACGCAAAACAGGCATGAGAAGCCTATTTAAGACCACAAAGAGCATGACAAAGACGACAAACATGGCCATCTGGAACATAATACACAAGTGGTGACTGCATGTAAATCTCCTCATGCAAAACACCATTAAGAAAAGCATTCTTAACATCCAGCTGAGAGATAGACCACCGGTGAACGGAAGCAACCGCAACAAAAGTGCGAACAGTGGTCATACGGGTAATAGAGGCAAAAGTCTCATTGTAATCACAATCATACTCCTGCTAGAAACCACGAGCCATAAAACGAGCCTTCTAGCGCTCGATAGTACCATCAGACCTGGTCTTAAACATGTACGGAAGCAACTGCAAGAAATCCACTAGGACCAGTGTTATCCTAGGTGGCCTCCTAGGGTGCCTAGGCGTTAGGCGCAGGCTGGCCGCCGTGACTCGTGCATAGTCAACGACCTGGACGCTCGGCCCGCCTAGGCGGTCAATGCTGATCCTAGGTGGACCCAAGCGGACCTAGGCGAGCAAGGCGAAGCGGCGTTGGGCAGCCCGATGCAAAGATGCTCTCCCTGACATACATGTACCTAGCGGGGAGCCCAAGGTAGGACGCGGAGTCGTGCTCCTCGATGAGCGGCTCCGCCTCCGCCCCTCCTGTGCCGCAACCGCCCAGGATAAGGACATGGACACGCTCATCGAGCTCCTCACAGACGACGAGCGCTGCAACGGCCTCGGGGGATTCCCCGGGGCGCATCTTCTCGGAGAGCGGGCATAGGCCCCAGCGACAAAGCGTGCCGTCGGAGAGCAGCTACCAGGTCTCGACGAGGCGCGCGTCGCGGCGATTGTGGATGCGGACGGTGGCGACATGGACGGCAAGCGGATGATGGAAGGTGCTACGCGCGGCCAAGTGGTGATGGCGAGGAGCGCATAGTCGCTGTGGGATAGCTTGAGGAAGAGTTCAGGAGGGTCTTGGTGCCAGGCGTCGAGCCCCAAGAGGTGAGCGCGGCTACTGGCAAAGGGCAAGTGAGGAACACCGCGAGGGAATCGATGGATGGGAAGGCGAGCGACCACATCGGTGAGCATCGATTTGGGATGAGACAAGAACTTCTCATGATTTGGTGCGGTCAGAATGGAGAGAGAGAGAGAGATAAGGGGTGGTAAATGGGCTAAAGGGTGGCTACATGGATAAATAGGCCCAAGGACTAAATAGACTAGGAAAGAAGGCATGGGCCAAATGAGAAAATGGACCGAGAAAATAAAATATAAATTGATACACCTCATTTTTAATTCTGCCGCCTAGGGGACCTAGGCGCTAGGCTTCACCTCGCCGCCCACCTAGCGGCTAGCGCCTTCTTGAACATTGGTGATAATCACATACAAAATGTAAAACAGCATGCTATCAAAATGGCAGAAGTACCACAAAACATTGAAGCTATAAGTCATGATGAGCTATTTCATATGCTATGAAGCTAGCATGCCCGCAGAGAATATAAACTTTCAACTTCTGGTGCATACAAGCAAATCACAGGGGAAAAAATATTGCTCCGAAGTAGCAGCCAAGTTAAATAGATGGGAAAACTATTTGAGCGGTTTAGATGTCTGGTTGGCGTTGATTGCCACATTTGTAAAAACATGAAACCAAATATTATTTGTTAAAATACATCTTATTTGATGCCCCTACAATAAGCATCCTTCTTAGCTCCTATTTGAAAAGGAATCCACAGTTTGATAAACTGACCTTCTCATGTGAAAGCAACTCATATGATGGTCCAAAATAACGCTCACGAAGTTCCACAGCTGACTGCAAAAGAAATTCTCGTGAGGCCACAAGATGATCATGATCACTAGACATCTGATCTGAGAGCCTTCCAGTGGAAATTTATTAGCATACAAAAGCACTCAGAAATTCAAAAGGTGTTTCAAGAAGAAACTGCTCCCTATTTCCCATAATAGTGAAGAAACTTTCAAGGATTCCAGTATACACTGTGTATTATCTTTGGATGGTTTGGAAAACATAAGTTCAGTTAGACCATGCAGATAACATTTCAAATAGGATGATATTTGCGACAAATGATAAGAGCGAAAGAGTTGGGTTATCATCAACTAGGCACACTAAGATGTTTTCAGATGTAACAGTTTTCATGCTTTAGTTTATTCTGCAGGTACTTATAAGCGGATTATTTTACAGGTCTTGCTGGCAGTAATCTTGTTCTACAAAATGGCTATTACGTAGTGCTCATACTGACTTTCTAAAACATGCATAGAAAAAAAAAGAATTATACATAAATTTTTGTGTTCAATTTAAATTTTGCAGAAATAAGAGGCGGCAGGGTTACAACCTCTTTCGGCAAACAATAGACTTAATTTTATATTTTTTTCTTCCACAGGCAGGAACTCGGGAGTGTACATATTTTGGTCTTACACTGTTACACAATGCGTGGCGAGTATCAACTTTGTCTCCTTTTCTTGTATACAAATTACCTGTGCTATTATTGCTCTTTCTCCAGGCGCATCGGAGAATAAGTAATTGTAGATCTAACTTCCCCCTCAAGATTCATATGATGCCCAACAAATCAAAACCCTATATTCCCCAATCATCCATATAAAAAGTTCCAAGATGGAAAAAAAGTTATTAAAACTACTTTCTTTGCACACATTCAAATGCCTATGCATACAATTAGCCGGCCAGGACATATTTAGAAACTTTCCATGCAATCCATTACCATCACAATGCTTAACATCTAACAAGGTTCATCCAGATTAAACCACTCACTTTGCAGCTAGGACCCTCAAATGGGACACCGAGCACGCCGGCAACCACTCTTGCCGTCTCCGTGGTCCGTGAGAACGGCGAATAAAGGATCTTGACAGAATCCACTGGTACACCCATTACCTCTAGCTCCTGCACCCATTTCCCCAAGTCACTACTGCACACCCCAACCAAAAAGCGACGGCACTGACACAACAGCGAAAAACGCACACCAATTCGATTTCGATACCTTCCGGAGAGATTCGCCGGCGGAGCGCGCCTGCTCGACGCCCTGCGGTGCCAGCCCGAACTCCGGCTTCATGCCGTTCTCCTACCAGGGTGCAGAACATTTGCAAAAAAAGGTTCGCATCAGCCGAAACTCCAAATCGGATTAGCAATTCTTGGGACAAGAAAAAGTAACAGAAGATAGCGATTTGGCATGGACGGGTTTGCACCAGGGAGGAGACGATGAGGCCGCGCTCGTTGGGGACGCTGCGTCCGTGGCGGAGGATCCAGTACCTGTTCCGGAAGATGGGCGGCGGCGGCAACCCGCAGCTCGAATCCTCCATTGCCGAACCCCACTCGCTGCCCTGGAAGAACCGAGTCACCGATAAGGCAGGGGAGGACTGGGACCTGGGCACGGATCTGGAAGGTGTTGTGTGCCGGCAGATGGTGGTACTGATAGGAGAGAGTAGAGTTGGGACTTGGGCTGTGCTTTTTTGGGCTAGCTCGACCAAGCACCAAGACGGCCCAAGCACGGCCCGGCTCGACGTGGTGGGTCGTGCCGGTCCGGCACGAATAGTGGGCCGTGTTGGGCCTGCAAATCTGGCATAGTGGGCGGCACGGCATGGCGGTGTCGGCGTGCCGTGCTTGGGCCGGCCCGGCCGGTGTGAGTACGGCCAAGACGGTGGGCACGCCTACCGGGCACGGCCGGCCGGTGGCACCGTGGCGCTAAGCCTTCGGCCTCCCGTCGGTCAAGCGCCTGCGCGCCCGGCACCGGCATGCGTCAAGGTCGGGTCGAACGCCCACGGCCTCCTGTTGCCCTCCAACCGCCCCCATTCTCGCTTCCCAATCCCATTCCCACAAGCACAATTGCACAATCACATCACAGAAAGGAGGAGGGAGCAGAGAGGGAAGGACCAAGTCCAAGGTGTACCTCTCTGGCCACTGTGGGAGCCCTGACACGCCCCGGGAAGAACCACCACGGGTGATGTAGTCGGCGGCGATGACCGCCAGGAGTGAGCCCGACGCGAGTCAGAAGGCGAGAATTTCACCCCATGCAAGAAGGCCAGCAATGGGGAGGTAGGGGAGGACGGCGGGGAGGAGGGATGGTGGGGGAGGAGGGCTACGGGAGAGGGCCATGGGGAGGAGGGCACTGAGGAGAGGCGCACTGAGGGAGGAGAGGCGGCTGTGAGGGAGGAAAGGAGTCGGATGGGGAGGAGGGGTGGCTGGGGAGGAGGGCGGCATGGGAGGGCGGTGGGAGATCCGGGGAGGAGGGCAGTGGAGTAGGGGGGCGGGAGGGCGGGGCCAAGAGATCCGGGGAGGAGGGCAGAGGGAGGAGGGAGGGGCATGAGAGGGGCGGTGGGGGGGAGAAGGGACCGAGGAAGTGGCGAGGCGCAGAGATCATGAGTCATGAGGAAATGAGGAATGAGTTGGCTACAGGCGATTTTAGGGTTAGGTATTTTACGATTTAGTCCTTCGCTTTTTCGAAATCTATGAATAGGTTTTTATCTATTTTGATTTCTTCCGTTCTAACCCTTGAAAATTCTAATTTCATCACAAAAGGATCCTATACATTTTGTTGTTCTTCATTTTGCACTTGTAATATAATGTGTCTTTTATTGTTCTTTCTTAAGAAATATCATCATACAAAAACAATGAGTATTTTCTAACATACTCTCCTTGAGCTTTTCTATTTGACTAGTCGAGCAGCCCTATGCTAGATTGTCGAGTGATGAGCTAGATGTCCGCGTACGCTACAGTCCAATTTGCACCAAGATATGCATACCACTGGACTAGATGACCAACTTCGAATGTGATATGAGGTGTCTGAAAAAAGTGATTGAGATATGTTATAATTTAGGCCAAGTTTATTTTTGCACTTGTGATATGAGGTGTCTTTGTTGTTCTTCATTGCTTCTTTGTGTAACATATATTATAATTAACCATTATGTAAACAGAGATAGACTGTTATTAGTGTGTGTATTCCAAGTAGTTACTCATATAATAACATCCTATGTCGGGACACATGTGTTGTATATATCTTGCTTGTAGTGTAAAATCCTATAATAGAAAACTGTGAATGATCTTCTCTCATCTATTATTCTCCCTACGCATGTTGTAATAGTTAGTATATACATATGTTGTTATTGTACTCTTTTCCTTACTCGGGAAACCCCGCTCTGTAGCGTAAGATTTTTAACGAGGTAGTAACATTGTATTTCTAAAATATCAAAGAAATTCTACTTTTTCAAATATTTATGTCATTGCGCGCCCATGTTTTTATGCAATTAATTCAATTTCAACTAGTTTTAAACGAGGCGAGTACGAGAGAAAAGAAGATGACGACCGTCACCGCCTTCACAGATAGTAATTTCGGCGGGCTTGGGGCAACACAAGACGAACGTTGGCACGGTGGGATTTGGGCCATGCTTGGGCCCGCCGAGACGACGCGGCCGGCACGGCACAACATGATGAGATGATGGCCGAGCCAGACAAAGCATGAAATAGCACGAAGCACGATGGGCTTGAGTCGTGCTGGCACGGCACGGCCCCCAGCTCTAGGAAAGAGGCTCTCTCTTTTGAGTGTCGTGTGAAGAAGTAAAACTAGAACATGCATTTCCCAGCAACGTACTGTCGAAGAAGTTTTACTGCCAAATAGCATTGCACGGGGTTAACTATAAAAAATAGCACTCCTATTAGTGCACTAGAATTTCTCTATTTTTGATCTTCTTGAGGTCGCTGCAGAAGAAGTAGGGCATGTTCCATATGGCGGCCGTTTATGAATTTTGGTTAAATTTTAGCTATTTATGATAAAAATTATGGAGAAAGATATTCGCTTGTAATTTTAGTTGATACTGATGTTGGGCTTTTAATGTATACCACAATTAATTTATAGATTCCGTCTTAAAAAATACTTTATTTCAAAATTAAATACTATAGTAAAAGCGAAATATCGTTCTTAGAAGTCGTTAAACTATAGACCCTTAATTGCGTAAGGTAGGCAAGGTAATTGCAATGATAAATAAACCCATAGTGACAGTGGCTCGACGAGTACACCATGACTTTTTGAGTTGACAAGAATGGTCTTGAAGGTGAAGATACTTATTTGCTTCTAGACGGTGTTATTTCTTGTAACAGAGACGATGGTTATGATGCTATTTAGCTCTCTTCAGGGCAGAGTTACACCTTAGATAGAATAGACTTTAGTTTAGGATATAAAAAAATATTTAATGTACAGTCTGGGTAAATTCAGTCTAACTTGGGTAATATTTTCATGGTCCAGTTCAAATAGCCTAGATTATTCCACCATTGAGTCCGAGACGTAACCAAATTCTAGCTCCGTCACTGGCTCTCTTAGCGATGATATTTCTCTAAATTCACTTTTTTCTTCTGAGCTAATTTTCAAGACAACTATATAGCATATCAAACAGGGGCGAAGGCAAGTAGGTGCGTGGGGTGCAGTTGCACCTCTATTTTCTTAAGCAAAAACAGGCATATACTAGATATAGTATGTATATGTATACATACATGGTGACATACATCAAATTTGTGATCGGTGAGGGGTAGCTTAGTTGTTAATTTTTCATAAGTAATATAAAACAGATCACGAGGAATAATTGGCTTTGCAGCTGGGCCAAATTTAACGCTTTTAGGAGTCGTCTTGTTCTTGAGGTCATAAGTACTAGTATTTCTCTATTTTCCATCTTCTTGAGGTCGCCACGGAAGAATTAATTATGAAAGGTAGGCAAGATGATTGCAGCGACAAATAAACCATGACTGCTTGAGTGGACAAGAAGATGAAGGTACTTATTTGCTTTCAAGACGGTGTTATTTCCCGTAATAGAGATGGTGGTTGTGTGATGCTATTTTGATGGTGCTCTGTTGGGCTAAAATAAACTGATTTATAACTGAAATTACATTATAGTTGGCTGAAATTTCACTATAGCTAATGATGGTTTATTTGGCATAATTAAATTTTAAAAATTTTAAAAATAAGAAAAACAGTTTGCCCATCATGACAATACAAATGAATATGGAAAAAAAGAACAGACAAAAAACTCAAAAAACCAAAAAACCAAAAAAGATGAAATTTAAAAATAGTAAAAAATAAGCCAAAAACCTACGCCGAAATGAGCGGGCCATTAGCTCTCTTTGAGATGCTATTTCTCTAAATTCACTTTTTTCTTCTGTGCTAATTTTCAAGACAAAACTACATAGCACACCAAACAGGGGCAAAGGCAAGTAGATGCGTGGGGTGCAGCTGCACCTCTATTTTTTTTTGAGAAAAAACAGGCATATACTAGATATAGTATGTATATGTATACATATGTGGTGACATACATCAAATTTCTGATCGGTGAGGGTAGCTTAGTTTTTAATTTTTCATAAGAAGTAATATAAAACAAATCACGAGGAATAATTGGCTTTATAGCTGGGACAAATTTATCGCTTTTAGGAGTCGTCTTGTTCTACCAAATTTGATGGATACATTACTATCAAACTCGTTACGACCCTTAGACAATTCAATTCGATTGACATATAAGTGCATCATCCAAAGCCGACCATAGTAATATTTTTTTATCCCCTCGCAGAATCTTAGGTTCAAACACGATTCTTTGATCTTTTTCTGAGAAATTTTTAGAAAAAAACTGTTAGTAAACAAATTTTAGCCTCTCTGCTTTGCTTGGAGACTTCTTTTAGTGATAACAAACTGTTCCAACATATGAATGTGTATTTTTTTAGAAAATGATGTCTGTTCGTTTATTTTAGTCAAAACAGCATGCAAACTTGATGAAACTAAGCACTGATGAGTGCTTCAGCTTTTCGAGGTAAAAGCACAGTATTATGCATCAAACAGATTAAATCTTCGTAACATGCTTGCAATCAATAAACAAATAAGAATAGCTTACATGTGACAAGGACGGTGGTGAGTCTGTTGCTGAACCTTCCCGATGGCCCGCCGGCAAAGTCGATTCCGTAGGGCAGGTAGTCCGTGCGCGCCAGCAACATGATGCCGTTGTTGTTGCTGTCGTCGACGAGTGAGTCCCCGAAAGTGAAGTAGCACGGCACCGCCGCGCCATCGACGAACACCGGCGCCGATGCCAGAGACGAAAGCAAAAGAAACCAAGATGGTAGTACACCATTTATTCCGGAACACGTAGAAGTGTGTTCAGTCGAAGAAAACACTTACATAAGGTAGCTATGGACATGTTCTTTTTGGCTGTGGCTTATGATTTTTGACTGAAATTTTTAAATTTTGGCTGTTTACGGTATAGATTACGAAAAAACAGATACTTATTTGCAATTTTGATTGATACAGATGTTAAGCTTTTAACATGTACTACGTTTAACTTGTAGACCCTGTCTTGAAAAAATACTTCGTTTAAAAGTTAGGTACTGTAGCAGCTGCGAAAAGCCGCCCGGCTTATGCACAGCCGAACAATAACTGAGAGACGTGTGTTGAATAATCCGACTCGTTCCCGTGGTCGAAGAGTTAGTCAAAATAATTATGGTTATAAGTTATACTTGTAAGAGTACTATAGTGTCATGGTCGTAAGTTGTAGATACACTGTAACGTCGTATGTATCATGATCGAAAGATCACTGTAGCAGTCGTAGTGCTCGTGGTCGAAAAGATCACTGTAGCAGTTGTCAACACTCGAAGCGTGCTCAGTCCACGTGAGAGTAGTTTTTTCGGTTTGTTAGCGTCGTGTGCGATATGGTGTAGAAAGCGGCGCATAATAAGAGTGGCTTAACTACCATAGTTAGATTAGAATTTTCTTTAAATAGCAATCTAATATAATAGAAAAAGCTGTCCAATTTTCTAGTTGGAGCCTAGAAGTTGAGCTACACATAAGACACTCAGTGCACTAAATTAGTACTGGCGTAAGAGATTTACCGGCGATGTCATGCAACTGCACTGATATTCCATCACCATACGGCCAGTAGTTTTTCATGGTTGGAATGAAAAAAGTGAGATTGTCTTCTTATCGCTATACAGATCTATTTTTCGAAAAACTAGGTAGGTTGTAATAGTCTTATTTTTGGAAACAGAATCGTTGTACATCCCGTAACGTCTAGTATTTCAGTTACAAATAGAAGAAGTATCATGTCTGCTCTCATGAACACTTGAAAGGGATTAACTTGATTAAAAATAAAACATAACGGTCAACTTTAGCAACAATATGAACGTTTAAACCCAAAACTTGACTTACATTCAGAAGAACCGAAGAAATTTCCACAGAAATACTTGAGTGCGGTCATAACTTTAACACGAAACCTTGAAGTATCATTTCCTCTTTCGATATCTGTTTTGATGGAATTAAGCAAGATTGAGTACACTAGAGATAAATGCTATTTAACTAATTGTCAATATTTCAAGAGGTGGAATATGTTGGGTTCATTATTATTCTATTTGTGGATGCAAGTTGTTGGTAAATAATTTTATATTTAAAACAGTAAAATAGTATTTAATTAACAGAAAAAGAGGTTTGTTATCCATACTTTTCATTACTAAATTATTAAAATATACTTATGCCTTATTATTGGAATCACCCATGAAACACTGCTCTATTAACTGGGTGCATGGCGTATATAAATACCACTTCTTATACTCTGCAGAGTTGCCCAGTTTCACCGACAAGATTTCTTAAACTCTCAATGTCCAGACACATAACAGATAATGTGCGACTAAGTTGAGAAAACAATGTCTTTCACTACTCTCCTCTTTCTAGTCTCTACCAGATAGGTCACGAATCACACATTATCGGGTATCCACTGGTCAGTGCGTAGTGCTACCACCCGATTCTGAGCGGATCTACCGTTGTCAAGTATGGTTTTACTGTTCCCATACCACTTCCATTGTCTTTGGGCCATTCTCAGGCCGGGAACCCTATCATCATGTAGATATTCAATTGATTTGAGTAGTTATTAGACCAGGTTTGACACGTTAACACTTGTGGTTGATCAACTTTTCTCTTTTACTCAGCCTAAAGTTCGAGTCCTTAATTTTCACCAACCAGGCAACCATCCACAAACCAACTCCCCTATGTGCTATGGTACTGCCACCATGCCAATCCAAAGCCTCAACCCTAGGGTAAGGTTGTGAACTCCAATCATCTAGTGACTTTCCACGATTCATTCTCAACCCTAGTACAATTTTATAAATCTATTGGCAAAATACCAAATACTTAGTAGTGTAAACATTTGGAATCCTAATCTACCATGGTAAGTTTTATAGTAATTACTGTTAATAAGGTTTGTCAAAGTGAAGATGGCCATCAAGTAAAATAGGATGTTTTCAGTGTTAGCACATAACTAATCATCATATCATTCTAAATAATTATTTTTAAATAAATAACATTGCGTAAATAAAGAATAATAAAAGTAATGATAATTAAATAATTAAAAGATGTAGGTTCAACATGATTAAAAACATGTGACTTGCCTCTTTATCCATAGTCTTTGATTAATTTATTGCAGTCTCTAGGCTTATGCAAACTGTTTGATGTCTTCTATAGCCCTTCCATTGACTAGCTAGCCGAATCCGGATGCTAACGCAAAAAAAAAGAATTCAAATAAGTTCCTGCTTTGTAAAATACAAGCTAAGAATAAAATACAATAAAATAACGAGAAAAGTGATAAAAGGAAATGTGTTTAGGTGGTTGGAGTTTAAACCATGCTTGGGGTGGCCGAACGGAGTTGAAAATAGGCTAGATGGGTTTGAGACGATCGAAATAGCTATGAATATGTTGAACGGATTTTAAGATAAATAGTAACAGGCTGACATAATTATAGGGACAGATTTGGATTTTGTCGAGATCTAGGTTGGCATAACAAAGTTTGGAATAGCTTTGACGGGATCAAAACAATCAGAAAGGTGTGTACACTTGTTTTTGAATTATCTGTGAACAGTACGTGCTACAGTGTGTGCTAGGCCGGCCTGATATGAATAGTATTGCACAGCTGTCAGCAGAGTGGGGCTAGGTTGGCTCTTGCTTTGGAGTCGCCTCACAACTTTACTCAATTGGGCCGATCGAGCCGGCCGAATCCTGCACGCTACCGCTAAGGCACTACCGACTCTTTCTCCCCTGAAAGACGGCCCAACAGACACAGCTTCTTCCTCCCCACCGATCGGTGCTACAGCAAGCAGGAGCGTAAGTAGTGGCGGCTGAAATTAGTCGCCGGCGAGGCTTCTACGGTGATCGAGGACAAGGTTGATGGAGACGAGGTGCCCGATCTTTCGATGAGATTGATAACTATCGATTTTGGTGGAGATGACCCTGACGATCCGACTACAAACGCACGACGTCGCTTGCGCCTTAGCAATCGCTGAACCAACTCCAAGATGTTATTGACCTTGTTGGAGGCGCGATCAACCTGAACACGAAGTTCAATCCCTGCGAGCAATCGAAGAACTAGCAAGAATAAGGCGTAGGCAATATGATATTACGAATATGTATAAAGCATAGATGGTATTGCGAATAACAAAGTTGGAATTCCGAAGCTGTCTTGACAGGTGGTCGTCCGACACAACTGAAGAACAGAAGATTGCGCAATGGCTAAACCTAAACTCAACGAAATCCAATCGTAGCAAAGGGAGGTGGCGGCTCCTATATAGGGAGAACGACCAGGGGTGGCGGCCAAGGAGCACGCCCCTAGGGTTACAAGGCCCATGGGCCCAAGTGGAGGTGGTGTAGCACCATTTTGGACTCGGGCTCAGAAACCAACACAGAGACTTTTGATGATTGTGGTCGACTCGGATGGAATTTGAAGATGAGGTTGGATCCGTTGGAAAGTAGACTTGATAAGCTTTCCATGAAGTACAAGAACGTCCCAAACGGAGTCCGTATGAGGAAGTTACGCCCGTTTGAACTTGACACCATCGCAGTAATCCGAATCTGATTCCAGTTCGAGTCCAACTTGAATTCTTGCTTGTCTTGGTCCCAAAGTGATGTGGTGACCTCCATTATTCCTTCCATGCATGTCCACGAGTCCACATCCCTTTCCTTCTTCCTGTCCCAAGTTCCTAAGCACAATTAAATCACTTGCATTAGGTAGCGGTCTATTCTCAGTAACATATGAACCTAGGAACGAATTCACCTGGTAATTAAGTTGGCGAGCACGAGCTCGAGTAAGTGGTCCTTGCAACACTTGCTGTGGATGAGTTGTGTGTGTAGGCATGGTTGTATCCATGGAAGGGATGTCCTCATCATCCTCCCCTTCTTGCATTTGAGTCGTCCGCGACTCAAATTCGTCCTCTTCTCCCAAGTAGGGCTTCAAATCTGCAATGTTAAATGTGGGACTAACCCCAAAATCTGCAGGCAGTTCAAGCTTGTATGCGTTATCATTAATCTTTTCTAACACTTTGAAAGGACCATCAGCTCTTGGCATCAATTTTGACTTTCTCAACTCAGGGAACCTATCTTTTCTTAAGTGCAACCAAACAAGATCCCCAGGTTCAAAAGTTAAATGTTTCCTCCCCTGACTACCAGCAAGTTTGTATTTAGCATTCATGCACTCTATATTCTCCTTAGTTGTCTCATGCATTTTTAAAATCAATTCAGCACGCTGTTTAGCATTAGGGTTCAATTTCTCCGAAGATGGAATAAGCATTAAATCGATAGGAGCACGAGGCACAAAACCATAAACAACTTTAAAAGGGCACATCTTTGTAGTAGAATGCAATGAACGGTTGTAAGCAAACTCAATATGAGGCAAGCATTCTTCCCACATTTTTAAATTCTTTTTCACACAGCCCTAAGCATTGTAGACAAAGTTCTATTCACCACCTTCGTTTGCCCATCAGTTTGGGGATGACAAGTAGTAGAAAATAACAGCTTAGTCCCCAATTTAGCCCATAAAGTTCTCCAAAAATGGCTAAGGAATTTAGCATCACGATATGAAACTATAGTATTAGGTACACCATGCAAGCGAATAACTTCACGAAAGAATAAATCAGCAATATTGGTGGCATCATCGCTCTTATGACATGGTATAAAATGGGCCATCTTAGAAAATCTATCAACAACCACGAATATACTATCCCTCCCCTTCTTTGTTCTAGGCAATCCTAAAACAAAGTCCATCGAAATATCTTCCCACGGAACGCTAGGAACGGGTAAGGGCATGTATAAACCATGAGGATTAAGTCGTGACTTAGCTTTTTGACATGTAGTGCAGCGAGCAACGTAGCGCTCGACGTCCCGTCTCATCTTTGGCCAAAAGAAATGAGCAGCAAGTATATCTTCCGTTTTCTTCACACCAAAATGTCCCATCAACCCGCCTCCATGTGCTTCCTGTAACAACAACAAACGAATGGAGCTAGCAGGAATGCACAACTTGTTGGCTCTAAACACAAACCCATCATTAATGACAAATTTATTCCACATTTTCCCTTCTTTACAATTCAACAATATTTCCAAAAAATCAACATCGTGCACATATTGCTCTTTAATAGTCTCTAATCCAAAAATTTTGAAGTCAAGTTGTGATAACATGGCATATCTCCTAGATAAAGCATCAGCAATAATATTCTCCTTTCCCTTCTTGTGTTTTATGACATAAGGAAAAGACTCAATAAATTCAACCCACTTTGCATGTCTACGGTTCAGTTTACCTTGACTTCGAATATGCTTTAAAGATTCATGATCAGAATGTATAACAAATTCTTTGGGCCATAAATAATGTTGCCAAGTTTCTAAGTTTCGAAAGAGTGCATATAACTCCTTATCATAAGTAGAATAGTTCAAACTAGGCTCACTCAATTTCTCATTGAAGTATGCTACATGTTTGCCTTCTTGTAACAACACACCACCTAAACCAATTCCACTTGCATCGCATTCTAGTTCAAAAGTCTTATTGAAATCAGGGAGTTGGAGTAGAGGTGCATGTGTTAACTTATCTTTCAACGTGGTGAAGGCGTTCTCCTGTGTGGTGCTCCAAACAAATGGCACACCCTTCTTGGTAAGCTCATTCAATGGTGCGGCGATGGTGCTGAAATCCTTCACGAAGCGGCGGTAGAACCCAGCAAGTCCTAAAAAGCTCCGCACCCATGTGACCGTGTTAGGAGTCGGCCAACTCTGTATTGCTTCAACTTTGGCTTGATCAACTTCAATTTCCCGTGGAGTAACAACATAGCCAAGAAATGCGATTCGATCGGTGCAAAATGTGCACTTCTCAAGGTTACCAAATAGGCGTGCACCACGTAAAGCATTAAAAACAACACGTAAATGGTCAAGATGTTCCTCTAATGATTTGCTATATATCAGTATATCATCAAAATAAACCACCACAAATCTTTCAATGAAAGCATGCAAAACCTTATTCATTAGTCTCATGAAGGTACTAGGTGCATTAGTTAAACCAAAAGACATTACTAACCACTCATATAATCCGAACTTAGTTCTAAATGTTGTTTTCCATTCATCGCCTAATTTCATGCGGATTTAATGATAACCACTACGCAAATCAACCTTGGAGAAGACAATAGAGTCACTCAATTCATCAAGCATATCATCTAACCTAGGAATAGGATGACGATAACTAATTGTGATACTATTAATTGCTCTACAATCCACACACATGCGCCATGATCCATCTTTCTTTGGTACTAAAATGATCGGAATAGCACAATGGCTAAGAGATTCGCGCACATACCCTTTATCAAGCAACTCTTGCACTTAGCGCTGAATTTCTTTAGTTTCTTCAGGATTGGTCCTGTATAGTGTGCGGTTTGGCAAAGATGCACCGGGAATTAAATCAATTTGATGCTCAATCCCATGAAGTGGTGGCAGCCCCGGCGGTATGTCTTCCGGAAAGACATCTTTGTAGTCCTGCAAAATGTTAGTGACGGCAAGTGGCAAAGAAGAAGGTATATCCTTAAATGAAAACAAAGCATCTTTCCAAAGTAATGCATAGCAAATAGAATTACTAGCATCTAGTTCATTCATATCAGATTTGGTAGCAAGAAAACAAGCACCTTTCAATTTAATTTCTTTATTCTTCACATGAGCAGATTTAGGTTCTTTCTTTTTATGTTGCTCAAGCTCTTTTGCTACAATCGATTCTCACTCTCGAAGATTCGCTAGGCATTTCTCTCTACTAGCTCTAGCAAGGTCATCTTTAACAATTTGTTCAGGAGTCATAGGATGCAGCACAATTTTCTTTCCCTTGAACATGAGAGAGTATTGATTATTCCTACCATGATGCGTACAATCAATATCATATTGCCAAGGTCTTCCTAACAGCAATGAACAGGCTTGCATAGGAACAACATCGCAATCAACATAATCATGGTATGATCCCATAGAGAAATGTACTCTCACCATCCGTGTTACCTTCAACTTACCACTGTTGTTGAACCATTGAATATGATATGGGTGGGGATGAGGTTTAGTCGACAAAGCAAGCTTCTCCACCATATCCATACTCGCCAAATTGTTGCAACTCCCACCATCAACAATTATGCGAATTGAGCGTTCTTTGACAACTCCCTTGATTTGGAACAAATTATGACGATAGTTTTGATCGGCATGAGACACTTGAGCACTTAGTACGTTGCACTATAATGCTCAAATACTTGTCGGCATCTTCGGCACCAACATGTTCCTCCTCATGGTTAAATTTATCATCATGTCCTGCAGGGTCATTTGCAAGTATAGCATATGTTTCATCATCAAAATCACTAGCAGAGGAATACCCACCATCATCACGTATAATCAATATACGCTTATTTGGACAGTCCCACATCATGTGTCTATAGCTTTTGGAATGATGGCATTGAATGTCCCTCGTTCGTCCTGTCGAAGCAACCGAAGAGGAGGTTTTTGCAGAAAGTTGTGGTGCTGATTTGTGTGCTTCGGAAACTCGTGGTGCCGAATTTGACGTAGTAGGGCGCTGCTTGTGGTTGGAGGGTAATGGTGGGGGCGCCACAGTGGATGAGGAAGAAGGTGTGCGCGGCGTCCATGAATTTGTGCGACCTGCAGAAGAGTTAGATCGCATTCTCGTCTGGCGTCCCTGCAATTCACGTTCAGCTTTGTAAGCAAGATGAAACAATCTAGTAATGGAGTTGTAATCTTTGTAATCAAGGATGTCCTGAATTTTTTGATTCAACCCTCCCAAAAACCTAGCCATTGATGCCTCCTCATTCTCAACTAACCCACAACGCAACATACCAATTTGTAATAATTCGATAGTATTCTTCCATGATTTTGCACCTTGTTGTAAGCGTTGTAGTTTATTTATCAAATCACGAGCATAATATGAGGGAACAAATCGATGGCGCATAAGTAATTTTAAAGCCTCCCAAGTGTTAGGTATGTTGTTGGGTTGTTGACGGCAATGTTCTTTCCACAAAATAGAAGCAAAGTCCTAGAAGCCGCTCTAACTCGTCTATTCTCAGGAAAGTCATGGCAAGCAAATTTTTGATCAACAGCTAGTTCCCAATCAAGATAACCATCAGGATCATATTTACCATTAAAAGGGGGCATAGTGAATTTAACCTTAGCAAAAGCATCATCGTGGTCACGTACCTCACGTCGTAGGGGTTCTCTTTGCATACCTTATTAGTTAAAACGCAATTGTCGACGAGCTCGATCGTTGTTGTGGTTAGTCCTGCCGTCGGCCTCGAAATCACCCACATGATCGAATTCATCTTGTCCCTCTATCTGTGCAGCAGAAGGAACCACAGCGGATGCTTGGGCAATCTGCTCAAGGTGTGCCATAATACCTGCTAAAGAAGCATTAGTGACACTTTGTGCTCTCTCCATCGCAGCGAGCATCGCGTTTGTCTCAATCTAGGCGCCCTTGAGTTGAGCAAGTCGCTCATTCGTGACCCTGACATCCTCCTCAAGGCCTTCCATACGGAGATTCATTTCGCGCCTGAAATGTTGTATGATTCCCTTCGTACGAGGAGTATGAGATGTATCCTGATATGAAAACTCTCCAGAACCTGCCATTGTTAGCAAAAACACAAGAATATGTCCATAGGATGTGGTGGTTAAAAAAAAGTTGCTCGCACTCAAAACCTTCTATCAAATTCTTACCAATTCTTACCAAGCACACAGTGGCGATCGGCAACTAGCGGTGCAATATATCTGCGAAGATTGGATGGAGCGATTGCCAGGTAAAGCTTAATCTGTACGGTGTAGAAAGGTGCAGCTGGGAAGGCTCAAGTTTGGTAGCAAGGAGTAGCAATAATCAATTCAGAAAATGTAAGTTGAATAATCACTTAACGACGGTGCTGTGCTGGTCCTAGTCTAGACCATACTAGAGACGCGAGCCTAGAACACAAACGAAATACACCGCGTAGAAAAAACTAGATGACGTTGCACACGGAGTTCGAAAGCTCGGAAAAGGATGCCATCTTCACGGGGAACCTTAGAATCACTTGTAGAAGAGCTCCATCAATTTTGAGCAAATTATGAGAAACTTGAATTTTTCTCGGTTTGTGGGCCCGTTTTGAGGCCCTAAACGACGTTTTTTGGGGTCGAAGCTGCTGCATGTGGCTTACGGAGGCTAAAATCGCAGATGTTGTCACTTTTTTCGCTCTATCTTCTAATTCCTTTCCAACGGATCAAGAAACGCCTCAATCGGAGGTCGTATGCAAAAGTTATGTGTTTCTCTCTCTCTGTCTCTTTTTTTCTCTTTTTTCTCTCTCGGTTTGTGGAGAAGCTACGGAGGTGCGGTCCTGGAGGTTTTGACATGTGACTAGTTGAAAAATTCCCTAGAAAATTCATGTTCCTTTTGGTCCCTCGAATAGTAATGGGTCAAAACCAAAACGTGAATAGAACTCGAAACTCTATTAGGACTAGACACTAAGATGAGGAGAAGGACACGACGATGCAACCGAAAGTTCAACAATGCATTGATAAGGCTCGAAAAGAAAAATTGCGAGGCTAAGCTGGTTTGGATAGGGTGATGTAACGAGAAGATCAAGTTTTTTTTTTTTTTTTGTACTCTAGGTAAGGAAGTCTAATCTAATCTATGGTAATATGTCGGAAATTCTCACCGAGCAACCTTGGGCTCTAATACCACTTGATGGAGACGAGGTGCCCGATCTTTCGATGAGATTGATAACTATCGATTTTGGTGGAGATGACCCTGACGATCCGACTACAAACGCACGACGTCGCTTGCGCCTTAGCAATCGCTGAACCAACTCCGAGATGTTATTGACCTTGCTGGAGGCGCGATCAACCTGAACACGAAGTTCAATCCCTGCGAGCAATCGAAGAACTAGCAAGAATAAGACATAGGCAATCTGATATTGTGAATATGAATGAAGCGTAGATGGTATTGCGAATAACAAAGTTGGGATTCCGAAGCTGTCTTGACAGGTGGTCGTCCGACACAACTGAAGAACAGAAGTTTGCACAATGGCTAAACCTAAACTTAACGAAATCCAAGTTCTCAAAGGGAGGCGGTGGTTCCTATATAGGGAGAACGACCAAGGGTGGCGGCCAAGGAGCACGCCCTAGGGTTACAAGGCCCATGGGCCCAAGTGGAGGTGGCGCAGCACCCTTTTGGACTCGGACTCAGAAACCAACGTGGAGTGTTTTGATGATTGTGGCCGACTCGGATGGAATTTGAAGATGAGGTTGGATCCGTTGGAAAGTAGACTTGATAAGCTTTCCATGAAGTACAAGAACGTCCCAAACGGAGTCCGTATGAGGAAGTTACGCCCGTTTGAACTTGACACCATCGCAGCAGTCCGAATCTGATTCCAGTTCGAGTCCAACTTGAATTCTTGCTTGTCTTGGTCCCAAAGTGACGTGGTGACCTCCATTATTCCTTCCATGCATGTCCACGAGTCCACATCCCTTTCCTTCTTCATGTCTTAAGTTTCTAAGCACAATTAAATCACTTGCATTAAGTAGCGGTCTATTCTCGAACATATGAACATATGAACCTAGGCGAGCACGAGCTCGAATTCACCTCGTAATTAAGTTAGAAGCGATGCACGAGCTCGAGTAAGTGGTCCTATTATTGCAACACTTGTTGTGGATGCGTTGTGTGTGTAGGCACAATTTGTATCCATAGAATTTGATGGATGTTCATCATCATCACTTGTGATCAAGTATAAGTTAATAGAGATGTATTTTCTTTGCATTGTAATTGACGAAATATATTACTCGATATGTGACTATTGGATCGGTAAATCTGGCATGGTTCATTGATTCTACTCTACTTATTGTCCATGTTGCCCCTCCTATATCCAACTTCTGGCTCCGCCCCTGAAAGGTGCTACGGGTTCTACCACCGCACAGGCTACTCTGGCGACTTTCCGGCGAGTCGAAGATGGTTAGGAGCATCTACGGCATGTGGGAGGTTCTAAGTAATGGCGGTTTTGGCTAGCGCAGCTCGGCTAGGGCTGTCCCTGAAAATGAAGTAGCACGGTCACCTGCGGCGGCGCGCCGCACCATCGACGTCGAACACCGGCGCTGACGCCAAGGACGGAAGCAAAAGAAACCAAGCGTGCTAGTACGCCATTTCTTCCGTAACACGTAGAAGTGTGTTTAGTGGAAGAAAACACGTACGTAAGGTAGCTACGTCTACCTAATGCAATGAGGATGAGGATGGCTTGTGATCCATGTGTACGTAAGGACACACTAAATACCTAATGCAATGTATGTGAGATCAGTATATGTAGCGCACAAAAACGGGAGATGTGCGTGCTCTAATGCTTACATATAGGGCAGTTAGTGTATAAAAAAAATATGGGTTTTAACAATTAGCTCGATCGAGCCATAGCAAAATCGGATTGGGCAGAGAGTACGTAGTGGAGATTGGGTTTGCTAGAGCCGAGGATGAGGATGGCTTGTGATCCATGTGCATGTTTTGGTGTTTAGTGTCCAGATAGGTGTTTTTCGCGTATGTAGTGTGGTGCTTTGGTATATCTTGAACGGTGTTGTAATTCTTCGTCTTCAATGAAATTAAATACAGTTCTTCTGTATCTAGTTCAAGATCTATGTGCATGTACGCTGCATGGTACACCACACACAGTTCATTTTAAGAGGTTTCTTAACTTACATTTGATCGGTGCATGGATCCGGCCTCACCCGAAGGCGGCTCGGGTTGGCGTAACACCGTCCTCTCCTCTCTAAGACCCCACATCCGTGGAAACTTTACTTGAATTTTCCTTGCACCGTATTTGCCTCAGCAAGATTTTTTTTCTTCTCCCATGTGCGCCAATCTCAAAACACAATAGACGCCGCTTATTTGTGGGAGCATCTCAATTCTCAGAGCTGAAAGAAATTCTGTTACAGCCAGACGAGATGTTTCAATATTTCAGTTTGAGATGGTACGAGCACGTTTTTTTTAGAGCTCTAATTAATCATTAGACCAATTTAAAATGACTGCAAGTTTACTAGCTATATGCACTAATGAGTATATATATTCTTTTTTTCAACAAAGTAGATGTAGTCTCTGATGTTTAAAGTTAAACACGCTGCAACATGACTCTTTGCACCTATGCTTTTTTTAAAAAAAGAAAAAGGGAAAGACGGACTCTACTCTAAAGAAGAAAAGAACAAAAGAAAAGCACACAGAGTCGATCAGTAACGACATAATCTGCAACGGCAAGCAAGGAACCAAGCTTTGGAAAAAGGAAAGCAGTGTGGGGCCATGCCAAAAGCTTGTACCAATACCATTACACCCATCTACCAAAACATATCGCTGCTCGATCTTGCAGTACCTTCTGTTCCCGAGCTTTGCCAACAGCTATGATCAAGTGAAAATTGATATCTTTGTCTGGGACTGGATGTCTTGGAGAAAATTGTTCTTTTCTCTTCAAGTCCTACTTCGCTCCTCCTCGACTTGATTTGCCTCGCAGCTGTAGAGGTACTACAATTGCATTTTGTACATAGACACATATATAAACTTGTTTTGTCGCAGATTTTAGCACTGTCGGATCAGGAATTAAGCATCTCACCTTTGTAGGGAGTGGAGAAATCTGCAGCTGATGGGTTAGATATATTTTGTCATTGTTTTCTTTTTCTGCCGGTAATAGATTTGTGTGGAGAAGTTCAAAATGACTGCTAAACCACCTGACCGCGACCTGGTTGGTACCTCTTCTCCTTACTAACCATGCGAAGTAGAGTTATGTTTGAAACTTTCTTTGTGCATCGATCATTTGCATCCGTTGTCTTAATCATCCTGCTGTTTGTCTGTTTCTATACCCCACCGAAGAAACAAGTTTACACTAGGCAATCACACGATTATAATTTGCCAATAACTCTGCGGCGCTGCTGGGATGTATCGTAGCCGCGCCAGATTTCAACTAAAACCCAAGGCTCACCTGCAAATCAAACTAGCTAAATATATTGAACTAGCTGAACTTTTTCGTGTAATTGTATGGCTAAACACCGCAATACAAATGCTTATAGATTGCTTGCATGAGTAGTTACCGTGATTTTTGGTTGCTTGTGTTTGAACGAGTCCTATAACACAGATAAAAAAAAGAGAGTTAATATAGGGGATATGGTTTCTTCTCGGGCGTATGGACTGTCTAGAGTGCCTAACTACCATAGATTGTGCTAAGGAGTTGGAGCACCCCCAATACAACACCACAACGAAGTCTTTTATTCTAAAATAAATTAAGATAGGCTAAAAATAAAATCTACTAAAGGTCAAAAAAACCGAGAGTCTTAAAAATCTACTAGGCTAAAACCTTAAGTCTTACATCCCGCCATTAGAACCGAGAGCCTAGAACTTTACCCTAAATATTCTTCTTATGTCATGGTTCTAATACGTGAATTGCTAACTTATATATGCTCCTATATAAATTCAACTCTTTAGATACATTCCAATCCATAACCCCTTTTAGCTGCTTCCTCTTATGTCAATCTTAGTAGAAATATACATCTTGTTATATTTTCGGTACAAATTGTGCACCTCAAATACATACAGATTAAAATAGTGCTTCGGGGGAGAAGAGAGTGCCACATTAATTATCTAAAGCCACCCAAAATCGTCCTCTTTTTTTTTTGAAATAGATGACAGGGACTCTAGTATTCATTAAAGAGGATAATAGAGATTAAAAGTTACAACACCCATCCTAGGTAAACACACCATACCTAGGGAAAAACACCTCAAAGACAAAGAAGCAACATCAACACCTTCACAAAAAATAATGCTAACCTAGGACTAACCATGACAGCAATAACACCTAGCTACTCTACGAACTAGAACACAACATATATAAATCCTCCACTCCAAGTACTTAATGATGGGTCCATAAACATCTGTCTAATGCGCTTGGAAAGGATTTGCTCTAGGTTGGACCTACACAAATTAGTTGAATCTACTATACCATCATGAAGCTATCGTCGCCTTATTTGAAGCTACCATCCGTGCTGACATGGTATCATGACAAAGAAAAGTAGGCCGAAATATCTAGAGTGCATGGCACACCGCTCCAACGCCCATGAATCGGAAGAACACAACGCTAAATGCATGAAGGAACAAGTTTGGAACTTTCCTCCTGCCTGCTGCCAAAAAAAGATTATTACCATGTGGTTCTCCCTTGGTTTTCAAATTCAAAATTGACATTTGAATTTGGCGAGTTCAACCGGTTGGTTTAAAACAGCCACCGGCAGGAACCACTAATAAATCGCTTCTCATGGATTCTCTACCAAAACAGTTGGGATGAATCACACGATTATAGTTTGCCGGCAGCTACTGGGATGTATCGTAGGCGCTGTCGCACCAGATTTCAACTTAAACCCAAGGCTCACCGCAGCGCGGACCTTAAATATATTGAACTAGCCGAACTTTTCCGTGTAATTGTGTTGCTAGACACCGCAATACAAACGCTTATAGATTGCTTGCATGAGTAGTTACCGTGATTTTTGGTTGCTTGTGTTTGAACGAGTCCTATAACACAGATAAAAAAAAGAGAGTTAATATAGGGGATATGGTTTCTTCTCGGGCTAGTTACCACCCGCTGAGGTTTCACCGCTGAAGGGTTAAACCACCCAATCGAAGCCCCTCTTGCGCCATATGAGTACAAGAAACCCATCCCTCACCGTGAATAACCAAGACACCCTGGCACTCACTTTCCACTGGTGGTACCTAAACTAAACTATTGTAAGTTAGTAAGCTAGGTCGTACCCATATGACATGTGGTTGTACGGTAGTGCTCAGTTTGGACAATCACAAGAGTCGGTCCTTAATTGACTCAGGCGGAACATACACATTATAAATTCTCGTGCTAACCGCACCAAACCAATCTTACCATCCGCCCAAGTCCAAACCAACTCTCCCATTTTATTTTATTTTTAAAGAACAGTGGCAACACCAATCGCCACTAATTTTTGAATAAAGTCTAGTTCTACAAAATATGATTTCCCATTCCAAGATTACCAAAGGTTATATAGCATGACTAAGCATTTTACTACCGATACAACATTCACCAAAGTTTTATAATAATCTCATTATTGAGACAAAGAAAATCCTAGGGTGTCAAAGATACATGGTTGTCAATGTCAAATGAGGGCATAACAATAATTGGCTTAACTATTATCTCTTACAACAGTAATTATCATTTTATGTAACATAGCACATGCAATAAATTTAAAATAATTGAAAACATTTCACAAACATAGGTTCAAAATGTTCAAAGGAGACTTGCCTTCGTGTGCGATATCTTTACTTTCTTGCTGCGGTCGGAAAATTCTTCGGCGACGTCAGATTCTACGCGCGAAACGACAAATACAAAAGAATAAATAAAAACAAATAAAATCACAAAAATATAAAATATATACCGGAGGAAAGGTTAAGATTTTAGATGAATTTAGGAGAAAGAATCAATGGATTCGGAGTTCGAATGAGGGAGAATGAATTTCTGAAAGTTTTAGATATCACATGAAATGATAACAAAATCCGAGAATTACTTTTTGAATGGTACGGTGCCGGTTGGTTGCCAGGTGGTGGCGAACGGACAAAATGGAACCTCAGCGACAGGGGCGAATGTGGTGACGTGGGTACGGCGTCGAGAAACGGCGGCAATCACTGGCGGTGAGAGAAAAACGACAGTGACGGCGGGGTTATGACAACGGCAGGTTGCAGAGTTAGTACCGGGTATGGAACGTGGAGATGTAGGGAGAGCACGGGGTAGAACATGGTATGGTGAAGCTAGGAAAATTACTGTCTAAGTTCAAAATTCAACGGAGACGATACAATCGACGTTTGAACGACGACGGTAGAGAAAAAGGAAAAACTTGATATCTTGGTGCTCGGTGAAGTGAATCCAAAACTATTTGAAAGGTAGCTACCTGGAATGGTTTGGCACGATATGACGTGAACAGATTGGGGAAAACACCCCCGGACAGATGGGGACACGAGATGCCATTGGCGGCCATGGCGAGGTGTCGGAGGCGAAAATTTCTGGAGGCTTTTTGGGGAAAAGGAAATGAGCACGGCGAGAACGCCGGCGAGCCAAGTCTAAGAAAAATTACAGACGACCTAAAACTCAACAGAGACGACGAATCGACGCCGAGTCAAAACGCCACTTTCACGGAAAGTTCAATTTCTGACAATTGCCTCCACGAAAAATTAAATAAAAATGATAGATAAATTGCTTGGAGGCTAGGACACGATATGACACGAACAAAAATCAAAGCGCTTACTGAAAAAGTGGTGTACGCACAAAGGCACGGTTTCAGCGTCTGGCTCGACCAGGTCGTCGAGGACTCGGGGAGTCTTCGAGTGATGGCGATAGAAGCATGGCGTAGAACGCGTCAAGGCGAACTCAACGGTACAGATGGCTCGGCCAACGGACATCGGATGGTGACGAAATATGGCGGAGAAGATATTAGGCGACCGGCGGGTTGACATCGGCGTTCCGGGCAAACGGAGAGGAGTTAGAGGGTGACGTTTGCGGCGAAACGAAGAGGAGAATGTTGGGAACACAATGCCCACCTCGGTTTTGATGGAACACGCATGGTCGGCTCGCAGCGAGGAGAGGAACGACGGCGCGGTTTGGCCACGGTGGTTCGGCGATGCTCCGGCGAAGGCGAGAGAAGCACCGTGTAGAACGCGAGAAGGCAAAGCCGATGGTGTGGTCAAAACTGGCGGAACTCCACTGTTGGAGGCGCAATCGGCCGAGGAACGGTGCTCGGTTCACAAAAGAAAAATGGAGATTGCGAAGAGAAGAAAGGGAGAGAAGACTTGAGATTTTCGGGGATGGATGAGGATGAGAAGGGGCACCCGGTGCTCCCTTTTATAGGCGTGGAGGTGGACCGGAGAGGGAGATCAATGGACGGTGTTAATTAGAGCAACGGTTTTATTTTCGTGTAAATACACATAAGTGAGAGGGAAAACGGTTGGGAATGGAGGAGTCTTGAAAAGAGGAAGTTAATGCACTTGATTTCATGAAAAACGGTTGAGAAAATCATGAGTTATGGAAGTTTGAAAGGAACGGCTATGGCGTTGTGCGTGCGTGCGCTCGGGAACTGTTCGGGAAGATGAACAGTGTCCTGCCTGTAGGAAATAAGTACTAGGGAGGATGAGATGTTATCTAAGAAAGGAAAGAAGTAGAGTTGGTGGCTGGTTTGGGGGAAATGCTATGGTTAAGCGTGCTGCTCCTATAGCGATGCGTGACTCCACGGGAAATTATTTTTTGGAAATTTTAAAATTGAGCTCAAACAAAATCCGAAAAGTCTAAGAAACTTTCTGCAAATTTCTTTAGACCCAAGGAACTCAAATAAAATATTTTTAGCAAATGTTAATGTTTAATTTAATCATATTAAATAAAAATTCCAATTAAGTTTTAGTTTAATCCAAATAAATTCCAAAATTCCAAAAATTTGAAAAGAGGATAGAAATGGATAGATTAGAATTTTAGATGAATTTATAAATTTAAATGGGCTTAATCAGAGTTAAAACGAAAGAAAACAGGCTCTCGGAAATTTGAAAAGAGAGAAAAAGAATAAACCGATTTTCTGGAATTATTTTTGAACTGAAAAATCAAATTATGACGTCATCAAGGGAAAAGATTTCAGATGAATTATTTTTCCGTGGAAAATAAATTTATGACGTCAGCAAGGATTTTGATTTTCTGGCCGAATTATTTCTGTAAAGAAAAATGATTTATTCACTGACAAGTGGGACTGATTTTATCAACGAGAGAGAAGAGAGAGAGGAAAGAGCGGACGGTAGGATGAGCGAGGCGGCGCAAGGAGGAAATCGAGACCGTTGAATCGAGAGCGAAGAGGGTTAGATGAAGATGGACGCACAAGATTAGATCGGGCGGCGGAGGATTAAATTTGATTTAGATTTTCAGAAAACACCAGAAAATTCAATAAAGCTCAGAAAAATATGAAATTATATCCAAAAATTCCAAGAAAATTGAAACAACTTCTTGGAGACATTTTGGACTTAATAAAAATATTTCCAACTACTTTTGGCATTTTAATTTTCATACTTAAAATACTTTTTATTTTAAAAATAGATTTTAAAACTCTAGAAGAACTCAAAACACCAAATAAAAGCCAAATAAATTCAAATAATTAATCTGAATTAGGATTTTTATAGAAAATCAAAATATCATTTTATTTAATAAATTGTTTTTTAAGTTTTACTTTAACTTACTTTTCAAATCTAGCTTTCTTAAAAACAGAAAATCAGGGCAGAACAAAATTCAAATTTCACATAAACAAAACTCTTATTTTACTTTAAACCAAATTACTTTAGTTTTAATATTTAAATTTTTTTTATCCAAAATTTTGAAATAAACAGCTGTGTTGTTACACCAAGTAACCATATCAAGCATAATTTCTATGCACTTGACTTACATTAGTCAGAGCAATATATCATACAACACAAGACAACAAAACATCGGTATTCATGCCGTGCACACACTCAACAATGCTCATACACTGATCCTAAAACTAGGTTAAAAGCTCAAACCAAAATGCATAATTTCAGCACCAATTTGTCAAAATCCGGTCTAACATCCATTACCTACTCAATTAGACCACCAATGCTGGTCTGACCGCTGGCACATTAAAATTTAAATTATACTGTAGCTGGCTAAAATTACACTATAGCTAAAGATGACTTATTTGACGTAATTAAAATTAAAAAATTAAAAAATAGAAAAAAAAATATGTTACCTCATCACGGACAATGCAAAATGAATACGAGAAAAAAAGAACCGGCAAAAAAGCTCAAAAAAGCCAAAAGTTCAAAAAAAGACAAAATTTATGAATAGTGAAAAATAAACCAGAAGCCAGAAGCTTAAGCCGAAATGAGTGGGACGTAGGACGTCATGTATTGCGTCTTCTTTCCATGCACACCATTTGAGGAAGAGGAGACCGTGCGACAACGCGATGTCCACAAATCGCAACCGATCAATTCCAAGAAAGAGGAGACCGTGCGTCTGGATGTTGACTTCATGGCATGGCGGGTTGGTGGATGTTGGTGTTGATTCTTCAAAAACCGTGCTCACCAACCGAGGACAGAGCTGCGCGCTCGCAGTAGAGCTAGGAGTTGGGCCGTGCCATGCCGACACGGCCCGACCTATCGTGCACATGCCTTACCGGTTTGGCCCAGTCATCTCACCATGCCGTGCCGTGCCGGCCCGTGTCACCTCCGGCCAGACGCAAGCACAGTCCAAAGCCCATCGTGCCAGCGTTCGTGCTGTGCCAGCTCAAGCCCAGCTCAAAGTAATATGTGAAGGCGGTGGCGACGGTCATTATCTTCCTTTCTCTCGTACCTGCCTCGTTAAAACTAGTTGAAATTGAATTAATTGCACAAAAACATGGGCACACAATGACGTAAATATTTCAGGAAAAAGTGGAATTTCTTTGATATTTTAAAAATACAATGTTACTGCCTCGTTAAAACCTTACACCCAGAGTGGGGTTTCCCGAGTAAGAAAAAGCGTACAGTAACAATATATGTATATACTAACTATTACAACATATGTACATAATATCTACTCGTCAATGTCTAGGTCGTTTATGTGTTCGAGGTCAGCATACGCCTGTATGATTTCGGGATCATCCAGAAATGAGAATTATGATGTTATGAAGAAATGGGAAGTGTCAGCTTACAAATTTATATGCAGAAGAAGAGAGTTGTTGTTCTTCCGAACGTTAACTGTAAAATCTAAACGTTGCTTCCGCTGTGTAACTGTTGTCTTATTTAAATAAATTCTTTCTTCTTGGTTCCGGTCCTTTCTCGTAACCCATACGCGTGTGATTATTTAAGTTATCTACACCAATGAAATTAATTCCTAAGTAAATATTAATTAAATTATACTAAAGCATCTCCGTACATTCTCCAAGTTTTATTTTAACTAGCTGCGAATTGTTACGACTTATGCTATTTAAATCACTATGTACAAGTTATTCGGCGCGCACGAGGTTATATCCTCGCATACTATTTTAAATTGGAGCGTGCTATTCTAGCTGTCGCAAATAATTTTGCATCTTCTAATGGATATTAATTTAGAATATGACTACTAATTTATTTTGATAATTATGAATACTTATTAGTGATTTTCCTACAATTCATAATCGACTAATAAGAATTAACTAGATATTTAACTGCGCAAAAGGCAATCTAAATGATATTCTAATAATTTAATTCCTACGCATATTAAATTTGCTCAGGGACGTCACCTAAATTATGAGTAATAGCCATAAATATTTACTAGAAAAGTTTTGCAATTTAATACAACTAGCCATGGTTTCAACAACAATGGACTAATTCAGCCGGTACGTGCTATACTTTAATTTATTGCTGGCAATTCATTTATTCTAATCCTTGCAACTGCTGATTAGTGGTCTTCTACCGCTTAGATGAACTTAACCCAACTATCTGGGTATTATTAAAGGAATTCTATTATCTTTGTGTGGCTAACCTTCAATTACATAGCTCTTAGGACATTTAATTAATTTATTTACTTGCGATAACTCTTATAAGACGAGATTTCCATTATACACATCTTTTAGCGAGGATTCCTAAATTTAGCAAAATTTAGCCGGCAACTTTTATTTCTACCTATTTTATTTTATTTATTCCCCCTTTTTCTTCTCTTTCTTTTCTTTTTTCCCTCTTTTCCTTTCCTTTTTCTTTTCCTCTTTTTCTTTCTCTCCTTATCCGGTCGGCGCCTCATTTCTCGCCTCTCTTTCTTTCTCCCATCTCCTCCGCTTTCTTCGCCCGATCTAGATCTCCGACTCGGCGCCGCATCGTCGGCCCCTCGCGCTGCGCCGCCTCGGTCTCTCTAGCCCTGGCACCTCCACCGCCGACTCCTCTCTGTGCCGCCTCCCGGCCGGCCGAGCCGTTGCTCGCTGTCCTCGAGTCGCCGCATGGCTTCACCGCCGGTGCTTCCCGTGGTTGTCTCGAGCTGCTAACGCCGGCTCCTCGCTCTTGTCGCCCGAGCTCCCGCCCAACCCCACCTCCCGCTGCCGCCGCCTCTTCCCCCACCTCCCCGCCGCCGCCTCCTCCCCACCTCCCCATCACCGCCGCCTCCTTCCCGACCTCCCGACGCCGGCCGCCTCCTCACCCGGCGCCTCCCTTCTCCCCGAGCGACGGCGACTCGACTACTCCAAGAGCAATGGCGAATGGCCGGGCGGTGACCGGGATGCCGACGATGGCGATGGGAGGGGATCAAGGAGCCAGGAGGCGGTAGAGGCCGAGCGAGGCGGCTGGCCGGGCGCCGGCTGCGTGTTGCTGTGCCTGCTGCTTTGTCTGCGTGCCGGCCCGAGCATGGCACGATTCGCCATGCCGTGCCGTGCCGTCCAATGGGTCGGTTTTCCAGGCCTGGCCCGGCCCACCATTCCAGGTCTTTATAATTTTAAAAAGTTTATAGATTGTTGTGTTTTATTATACCATGAAGGAAAAAGTTTCGTTTTTCCTAAAAAAAGAAGTTTGGTCCGTTCAAACTAAAATAGAGTGATGGACCTTTAAGGTTTTTTTTTACCAAAGTCCGGTTAGGATTCTTAAATGTTCCAACATAAAAAAAATTAACCGGTGTATATGAGGCGGTGACAGTTAACACTATACAAAATCCCACTGAGCTCGATCTTGAAAGTCAAATGGGAAAACAATGATGACTGCAAATCCATTGCGGTAAGCCTCTCAATGCTCGTGCACTTGTTATGTTTTAGTGCGTATAACTAAAGCAAACATGGGATTTTATTATTATTTATTAAGTATAAAAATAAACCCCATCTAACTTATTATCAAGAATAGCACATTTTTGCCACACCACAGCTAACGGCGTGGCCAAAAAGGTCATACTTTTTGGAAATAAGTACTGCATGAAGCCATGTAGACGCTCACGCGTCAATGGATGGGTTCATATCACTAAGAGCATGGCTAGATGGAATAAGCTAGGGAATGGATCCTCTCACCAACTACAACATAAATTTCAACTAGGATGGGGAACAGAAGAGCTCGTTCTTATTTGTAACTATTACGCAAGACTTGAATGCCATGGCATAATCTCAATGCTATCGCAAAAGCTAAATTGCACGAATCCTAAAGCGGTACTATTAGTAGCGACTCAGTAGGGCCTTGATTAAGTTTATCCTGTGATGTGGCTTAATGACATTCTAGTCATCGTTGGTATCGACTTTATTAAGTACGGACGATATCCAGTTATCTTGCTTGAACGCGCACATGGTTAACAAGCATTCTGGAATGTAATTTTGTGGCAGACACTAACACAATTTTAGATGGCAATAACACACAAGATAGTAAACTACCTATGTTGTACATCTATAGATTCGTTCCGCCATACAGGACGCATGCCTTCTCACTGACCTTGTACTTAAGATTGCATCCTTTGTTACTTTAATTTATTCATTTACACAATAGCTATTAAAATTACAGTACCAATATATGTAATGTGGAAGTCATATCTAATAGCAATTCATTACTACAGGTTGTACAGAATTTTGATGACGCTGTCAAACAATTGCTTGATCTTTTGCGTGATAGCGATGGTACTGCAGAAGGCAAAACTAAAGCATTCTTCTTTGGAGGGTGGGGTGGTTTGGGCCTGGCGGCATCTGCTGTTCTTAGAGCTATAGCCGAACTCCTAAAATCCACAGCAAGTGATTCTAGCACAAGAAATCATTTTGGCAAAATTATCCACGTAGACTGCTCTCTGTGGAAAAGCAGAAGGGCGATGCAGAGGACAATTGCGGAGGAGCTAAACCTTCGTCATTTAATGCCCATGTTTGATAAGCAGGATGATGAAGATGATTTCAGAGGGGTTGATGACAGCTCTAGAGCAGAGATAACAAGCATTGGAGCTGTGATCCATGAATCTCTAATATATGAAAGATTCCTGATGATTTTTCATTATGGTGGAGATGAAGAGATTGATCTGGCAGAGTGTGGCATTCCTGCTTTTGGTAAAGGTAAATTGTTATGGACCAATCATGGAAGATTTCAGCTCACACGCAGAGAACAGAGGTTGATGTCCAGTTCTGTTAATATATATATGTATATCCGCCCCAACGAATACACATATGTCGGTCAACAAGTGCGTCATTTGTTGCACAAAGAAGCTGTTGAAGTGATCCGTTACACCGGCATGGATGGAATCGACCCAGCAAAAGTTGTGGATTGCTTCTTGTATTCACTATTCCTGACAGAAAAAGTACGCGGAAACTCTATCAGCGTTGACTGTGGTTGGGCTACTCATGCTTGCAACTATTGGATATGTGATGGAATCCTTCAAGGGGACACAGCCTGGGAGGTTGGCAATGCATTGTATGGAGTGATACGACGGTTGGGCTACACTTCAGATGAAACAGAAAATTTAGCATACTATTTGGATGGACAAATAAAACCCTATGAAAGATGGAATTCAATCACCATAGAGAAACTAGGAGCACAGAATATCTCAACTATTCCTGTTAATGCATCATCCTATTTCATCACATTTGGAGATGCACAGCTAGAGCTACGAAATGATTTGTTTCAACTGGCCAGCAACCTCCATGTGCTAAAACTCTGCAAGTGCAGCTTTGATTTTTCATCACCTCCTTTCCTCTGCTGTCAAAACCTAAGATTCCTTTGGCTCGACCATTGCACAAACATAGGGAAGGCGCAAGTCGAAGGGCCATGTTTCCCAAACCTATTGGTTCTTGATTTACGTTCTACAGATTATCTATTATTGCCCCAGATGATAGAACCGATGACCAATCTCAGGGAGTTAAATACAAAGGGAGTCTCATGGAGGAATATAGGTCATGCATGGAGTAAGCTACGGAACCTTCACAAGCTCCGACTAACAGAATCTTCAGAACTGATCACAGTAGGCAGTTGCTCTTCTATAGATATGATAAATCTGGAGCTCCTTGACTTGTCCGGCAACACTTGCATGGAATCTTTGCCTGAAATGTCGTCTGCAAGAAGCCTGAAGATGATTGTTCTCGACGGCTGTTCCCGCTTGGAGCATGTGGCACTTGAAAGAGCTCCATCGCTCGAGATTTTTAGCTGTGATGGTTATGGCCCAGCAGAGTACTGGACGCATCCCATACAACTGCCAGAAAAAGAATTGCGTCCCAAGTCTCGTACATCTCAAACTGAAGCCATGGTCAGAAAGATCTCCCTGGAGGGCTGCGATCGACTGCGTAGTATATTCTTGCGTGCATTGCCCAATCTTGAGGAGTTGGACCTCTCGGGTACAGCCATCAAAACACTTGACCTCAGCGCAATGGAAGTCTCGCAGCTCAAGAAACTATTCCTACTGCGCTGTGAGCAACTCCGTAGCCTAAACTGGGATGGAAATAACCCCAAATTGGAAGTGCTCCAGGTAGACACTCGGGGAGAAGACAAAACCAATGGTCTGTTGTGGAGGTTTTTCCATTTTGAGACATATATTACTGTTACAGATGGAAGATTCATTTGGTCAGTCATGAAGACAGTTAGGAATGTCAATAAGATGCACATCCATGTGTCTTCTATGTCACATAGTCATGTTAGCATCACCAAAAGTATTGAGGTTGGCCCCAGCCAAGTGGACGTGGTCCCAACAGGAGCATTGTTGCCGTATAAGGATATTGGCCTTGCAGAGGATGTTACCTGCTCTGCTGCCTTGATGTGGGATTGCCAACAGCTTCACGCTTTGGATGTGCATATCGAGATTGGTGAAGGAAGCCATAATTTAGAGAGTATGCACGACGATGAAATTTTTATAGGATTCCTTGATTCGAAAGTTCAATCATTGCATGTGCATGACAGTTCCTCAATCACGGCTATCACTCCAAGGGTTCCATTATTTTGGAACAACCTCGAATGGTGCCATGTTGAGAGGTGCCCCAAGCTGCGCACTCTCTTTACTTGCTACAAAGAAGAATGGTACCATAATTTTCATGCCTTGAAGATATTTTCAGCGTGTGATCTCCCGATGGCCCATTGCATTTGGAGCAAAGGAATTTCTAGTGGAAGGTGTGATTCCTGCTAGTGTTTTAGTAGCTAGCAATATCTCCGATATAGCTTTTCCAGAATTGAATGTGGTGTTACAGTAAAAAAAACTGTAAGCTATGGCTGCGCAATAGACCATTACTACCTATATAGCTAATAGCTTATTGCTATTATAGCTGACCACTATTTATTTCTTTTCATGGAATGTTTAGAATATGATTCTATTTATATCAAATTATAAAAATCGATACTTTTCAATTAAAATAGGTTAGTATGGGAGTTTTATTTGACTATTCAGTTTTGGACATGTCTAGTTTTTAATGTTATATTGGATTGTGTTTCTCTCATTTGCTTTATTTGTAATTTCTTAAATAAAATGTCAATTATTTTGTTCATACTTAATAGAAAGTGGTGCTTTGTATAATTTGTGATCAAAATTCTAGGATTATGAGATAATAATATTCAATATCTTAGTTTTAGATTGTCATGGTTCTGTTTTACTAGCCTTTTAGTTTAAACAATTTAGACAACGCTGAAAACTAACTAATAATTTTTGAAAGAAATCGCTATGCAGTGTAGCTTCCACGATAGCCACTATTGCTTTTCTTTTTGCCAAGTCTCTCCATGATGCCGTCATAATCATGATTTATATCCTTGGTTCCTCTCACAGCTTTCAAAACCTACAGCATATATACTTGCACAATTGCCCCAGGCTGGTGTTCGTCCTCCCCATTTCCTTCGACTTGCCATCCTTGGAGACCCTCCAGATCGAGTACTGTGGTAATCTCAAACATGTTTTCCCATTGGACGACCAGTACCCTGAAGAAATGGTATCTGATGTCACATTCACCGAACTGAAGCACATCAAGCTACAACATCTCCACAAGCTGGAGCAGATATGCGAGGCTAGATTGACCGCGCCAGCATTGGAGACGATCAGCCTCAGGGACTGCTGGGGCCTGAGACGCCTACCGGCTGTCGCAAATGGAGGTTCTAAGCCAGTCGTGGACTGCGAGAAGGACTGGTGGGACAGGCTCGAGTGGGACGGCTTGGAGGCCAGCCATGACCCGTCGCTCTTCAAAACACGCCACTCGGCTTACTACAAGAAGACCATCCCAAGGGGCTCCCTTCTGAGGTTCGTTGTGCATGGATTTCTTGTATGCATATAGATAGATTGAGCAAGTGTGATTAATTTTCTATCGAAGTAACCTTTTCAATTTTCGTTCTTCATTTCTTAGGTAATTTGTTGTGCTGCTCTTGTGTGTGTTGTTCGCCATGCAAGCAGGTCGGCTTACAAGAAGCATCACCATCTGCTACGAGTTCTCTCACACCAAGTGTTTCCCATTGGCTATGTGTTTGCAAGTGTGTTTGTGTTCTACAGTGTGGCGCACGTGCAAGTTAAGTCGCTACTTGCACAACAAATAAATGGTGTCTTTTTTTTCACCGAGCTACCTGATTTTGGTATGCTGGAACTGTTGTGTCGAGCACTGGTGTGCTAACTTTCTCCAGCCTGGTGTGGTATTCACAATGGAGTCGGGTTGTGTTGATTTGTGGTGTTTGCAATAAGGAGGTGTGCCTGTGCACAAACCTAATGATTTCGTGTGATTGATGAACCATAAATTCAGTATGCTTGGTTGATAAAATAACATATATTATCGTGACTAGATGTGGTGTGTTTCGCAATCATACTAGTTTGAGCGGATGAACTGGTGTTATTGCCATCTACTAATATGTTGAGCTAGATTCCCATCATTTCAATATTATATTTCCACCGAATTTCTTTGGTAGTTCGCAGATGATTGAACTGTTTTAATTGATACTTAAAAACTGAGCATTTTTTAGAGATAAATCGTCATTCCTATTTCCTACTACACAATATTATACATATATGATGAATCGACTACACGATCCGTGCTCATGGGTTGAAGATAGTGTACATGCAATGCTAATATATAGGAGATGTAGTCATCGCTAAGAAGAGTTCATTTGAAGGTTATTGTGAGTGGTAGCTTTTCTTCTTTTCTAGCAATACCTCATCGGGAGGGATAAGCATGGAAGCTAACTCGTGGTCATCTTTCGATGCTTGACACATGGATTGCAGCAAGGCCACCCAAGATGACACGTGGGTGTAGCACACACCATTCCCTTTCCCCTACCTCCCTCTATCCTCTTTGGATTCCATGCCAACCCACACACAGAGACAAAGACAAAGAATGACACAGCTTGAGTGCTTGGCCGTCCCAAGGCACATGAGCCGTCCATCCATGAACCGGACGCACCGATGCCCGAGTCGCAGGTGCCGTTGTCCGCCAGACCACGCTTCCTCGCGTCACTGCTCACCATGTGTAATATCCCAAAATTTATAATTATAAATTAATTAAATTAATTGAATATTTGATGCTATTGGACCTAATGGGCTATTAGTATGCTAGTTATTTATAACTATAACCCTAATTAATATGTAACGCTAAAACAAAAAAATTTGGTGCGAAGGCCGAATAGGTTAGATGGGCTAGTTTATCCGAGCCTTGCTCAGAAGAAATAGTTGTCCTCGAATACCCTAAGGTCGCTCTTCTCCATAAAGGTAGCAGTCACTTTTACCAAGGTGGCACACCTCTCTAGGGTTGCTTCCCTTTTCCCTAGACCTATGCTATGGAGCAGTCCGGTGGATGGGGAGGCAAGGAAAGATTGACAAGGAGAAGAATTCATGTGTTTTTTCGTTATATCTTCTTTGATGCATGAGTAACCCTCTAATACTCTCATCCCGTCTCTGTGACGTAAACTTTTATGCGGATTAATTTAGTAATTAGGGCATGATTAGCCTTATAGATTGTGCTATAATTCTTGTTTAGGATTGCTATGGGCTTTTTGATTTCATGCAATTTATATTTGAATGATTTTCAAGGACTTTGGAGGTAGATGTAACACCCCAACCCTCCATAGAACCCAAGATGCTAGCACTACACACCTACCATCTCAACGGGAACAACAAACATATGAATAAAGTATATTAGCGAGAAGCCAACTAACTTCATATTACACATAATTGGAACATAAATGTAACTCGATCTCCATGACCATAGAGACCCATCACCACGGCTCACAAGCAAATTAAACAAAACGGTGAGCCAGAAAGGACTTAACACTAGATCAAACATAAAAACTCGGTGTAAAGCTAAGTTGTTATTTCATATGTGCAAGGCAAAAGGATTATTCTCATTTCATGCATGTCGTCATCATTCACCTAAATACAACAACAAAATAAGGGTGAGTCCGGAGACTCAAAGAAGCACACGATATAACAAGAATATCACTTTAGCAATTCAATCGATTTTTCATGAACGTAAGCTATAAATCAACTCTATGACTATAAACCGCAAATCAATTTCATGTCTCAGAACCGTAAATCAATTCTACGATCAGAAGCGCAAATCAAATCTATAATCAGAATTGTAAACCCATTCCATGTCTATAGACTATAAATCAATTTTATAACGTGAACTATAAATCAAGTCTCGTAAACAAGAAACTCATAACTCTTTATAACTATATGACTTTCTCGCCACTTTCATGCAATTTCAAACATGTTTGCCCATTGGACGAACTAGTACCGATAAAGTACCATATAGGTAGATTGAGCAAGTGTGATTAATTTCCTATCTAGGTAACCTTTTCAATTTTCGTTCTTCATTTCTTAGGTAATTTGTTGTCTTTGCCGGTGTGTCTTGTTCGCAATGCAACGAGGTCGGCTTACATGAAGCATCGTTTACTACACACGAGTTTCTCTTGCGTACCAAGTGTTTACCATTGGCTATGTGTTTGCAAGTGTGTTTGTGCTCTACAGTGTGGCGCACGTGCAAGTTAAGTTGCTACTTGCACAACGAATAAATGGTGTGTTTTCTTTTCACCGAGCTACCGATTTGGGTATGCTTGAACCGGTGTGTCAAGCGCTAGTATGCTAGCTAGCTTTCTCCACCTGCAGTGTGGTATTCATAATGGAGCTAGTTTGTATTGATTTGTGCACAAACCTAATGATTTATGTGTGATTGATGAACCATAAATGCAGCCTGTGTTTGGTTGATAAAACAACATATATTACTATGACGAGTTGTGGTGTGTTTCACAATTATACAAGTTTGAGCGGATGAACTGGTGTTATTGCCCTCTACTAAAATGTTGAGCTAGATTCCCATCATTTCAATATTATATTTCTGCCGAGTTTCTCTAGTAGTTCTCAGATGATTGAACTGTTTTAATTGATACTTAAAAACAAAGCAGTTCTTAGAGATAAATCGCCATTCCTATTTCCTGCTGCAGATATTATACATATACGATGAATCTGGCTATACGAGCTGTGCTCATGGGTCGAAGATAGTGTTCATGCAATGCTAATATATAGAGTGATGTGGTCATCAGTTAAGAAGAGTGCTGGTTCCTTTGAAGGTTATTATAAGTCGTAGCTGCTGGGATGTAGCGTAGGTAGTAGCTGCCGCGCCAGATATTAACTTAAACTCACTTAGTTTTCTTTTTTTAATTTAGTTACTCTTATGTTAATAATTTAATTTTCTTCATTTATATTTCTTTTGCATCAAGTTAGTCATTTAATTCATGGGTTGTTCGAGTTGACCTGATGTTATGATGCTAAAGTTATTTCCCTGCTCTTTGAAAGGTAAAGGTAAAGCCTGGTTAAATTCCTTACTTAATAGAAGTATTAAAAGTTGGACAGAATGTGCTCATGCTTTTATTGCTAAATATTATCCAACATCTAAAACCATGAAAAATAAGGAACAAAATTATGACTTTTGCCCAAAAACCGAATGAAGATTTATATCAAGCATGGGAACGATTTGATGAGTTATTAAGGAGACGATGTTAGCGACAGTGGTGGCATCGTTCCGTCCTTCGCGATGGATGGAGCCGGTGCCCTAGTCTCACCCATTTGTAGCCGCGATGGTGGCGTGATAGCGTGGGGTGGCCTCATTTGATCGATGCTACAGAGGCGAAGGTGCGGATGGAGGAGACGACTTTGGTGGCCATGGTGCAAAGGTGCCATGGTCGTCCCTTGCTTCGACGGCCCGACATGGAGACATCGGTGACGGCTGAAGCAATGGTGGCGACCAGCGACGACGTGGAGACAACGTTGATCAGGATCAATCCCGGCGGTAGCACTGTGCGGAGGCGATGTCCTATTTGATGGGGCCGAGACCTCGATGGCGAAGGCGCACGTGGAGGTGTGCCCGTGCCAGCGGGTTGGGGCCTATCAATGGCGATGATCAACAGCGCACGCGGAGGTGTGCCCATTTCGATCTAGGCAATGGCCGCGGCACGCACGCCGAGGAGTACATCAATCCGGCGCTGGCGGTGACATGCTATGGAAGCGTGCGCCAGCTGCCGGTGAAGGAGAACAGGCAGGTACGATAGGGTAGACTAAACCAATCCACATACAAACCATCTCTGTGAAAACTGAATTGACAAGCTAGATCAAAGATAATATACCTGTTGCCAAAAAAACCCTGACGAATTTTGTGATTCAAAATTTGAATTTGGATGGTTTGAACCTGGTAACCGTTCTGGTAACCGATGAAAAACTGGCAAAACTACAAGTCATTTGTTCTACCGATATTTGTTACAGAAGTTGTAAGATGACATTCGTATTCGATCGAATTAAGTATATATTTGATTTGAATTCGTATCTGTTATGATATTTGATTCTTATTCGTATTTATTTTGAAAATATGGATTCATATTCGTATTTAAGACTATTCGATTGTATCCGATCTGTTTCCATCCCTAGCTGGAACAAACTCAAGCATACTAAGTGAAATTTCAACATGAGTCATTCTTCAAGGACATTGAAAGACCTCATGTAATACCAGAGATAACAAAAAGAGAAGGTAATCGAAAAATAGGAAACAATCCAATGAAAAATAAAAGAAATAAAGAAGAGTTTTCCTGTCAAACCCATCGGCTTTAGAAATACCGAATGTAGCGTAACTCATTGAGGTTCCCACAGTCTGGGCGGCCGGCACCATCTCGCATTTTGGGTTTTCCTCATTTGACATAAAATTTAGACAACGCCCACTTTTACCGACTTACCTCTCGCAGTAGAAAAAACCACCAATAGTACGGAACCTACATGTTGGACCAAAAGGTCCTTAAAGCCCACAGCCACTTGAGAAGAGGGGGTAATGGATAAGAGGGGGCACCCAAGTCATTTCACAAAGCCAGGAGGGGAGGCAGCCGAATGCCCTCTCCTTTGTATGCCAGCCAAACCCCAAAGGTGTCTCACTCCATTCATTTCGCCGCATAACCGAAAACATAGCTGAGCACAAGCCGAAGAGAGCCCTGCCTATCTATTGCTTTGCCAAACCAAGCCTCAGTCTCACTTCATCCGCCACCGAAAGCAAAGCACTCACCAGTGCTCGGCGAACCAAAAGCCAAGCCAAGCATTCCTATTTCTCATCTCGGCTCTTTTTCTTTCCCTCCACCAAGAGCAAAGCCCCAAAGTCAAGCACTACCAACCAATCAAAGCAACACAGAGAGGCAGTGGGGGAGAGAGCCGAAGGCAAGTAGTTCGAGAAGCAGGGGAAGACAGCGGAACGAGGAAGACGATGTAAGAATCAACGACGACCACCAAGGACCCTGAACCTCGCCGTCGCCTCATCCCTTTTATAGTCCGGCAAAAGCAAGTAGGTCCCCTCACACACGCAGCCCCACAACTGCCTTAGCCGCGTCACACCACCGGCGACAAGCCCGTGGGCGCCACTGTGCGCCCTTGAAAAGGAGAACATGCTCCCGGCACATGCCTTCTCACCAAGATTCAGATTCAGTAACGGAAATAAAACTGCCCAGACCTATGCATACTACCACGTCATATCAGATTCAGTAACGGAAATAAAACATAAGATAACAAGAACGTCAACATAAGTTTCCGTGAAAAAAATGCCAACAGAATTAACTACGAGATATAGATTGCAGGGTTTTTCTCTTGAAAGCAGAATAACAGAATTTTTCCAAATGCTCAATCTGTTTGCATTTGCTTCTCCTTTTCATTGTCTTTCACCTTATTTTCGATGCAGTATAGCATGGCAAAAAGAATTGCAGTCATAGTGCATCACGTCTTAATTGAAATTTTACAAGATTATACTGTTTGGCAAGATATCGATTAGCAACATAATTATTTACTTATCTCCTGTCCCGCACTCTTAACATTTATTTCATCAACATGTGAATGACCAAGATTGACACTCCCACTTCACAAATAATTATATTTAGAGAAAGGCTCGAGGCGATAAATTATTTACTAATTATTCTCGAATAACATAGTAACAAAAGCTCAGGAATAGACAACAAATAAGAGAACTAGAATAAAAAAAGAAAGGCTTGGCCAAGCTGAAAAATTCTACACTATTTATTTGCTTACAACAAGCATGGGGCTTCAATGAATTTGAGAAATGAGAAGATTAATAGCTTTCAATGCGTTATTTATACATGATTACTCAAGGAAGGTGCTGCAAACTTTAGGATTTAATTTGAATAAGCTAAACAAGGATGACGTAGAAACTCACAACTGTGGACATTTCTCGTCCTGCTCATAAGGCAAGGAAAGATATTTGTACACAAAAGATTCTGGTGTCAGTATCTAGATAGTGTGTACTAAAAGACTGCCTTGGTAGGTGCTTGAGTGAAGTTAGGAAATGAGACAAACTGACAAAGTGATTCATTCAATTTTGGGCTAAGCCAGATGCATTGAACTCGATTGCATAACCCTTGCCAATCCATTACTGAACACCACTGGGACATGTGTGCTAGTGCCATATACTCCTATGCCAAATACTCGATATCCCGCTAATCGCTCCTTTATCCTTGTATAAGGAACATTTGTGCTCAGATAGTAAAGAAGAAACTATTGCTTTTTAAATAGTGTCCTACAAATATTTGTACAATATTTACAGGAATAACAACATCACTTTAACCATATATCATATACATATGAGATATTGTGTTTTCATATCAGTTTCTGCAGCAACTAGCAATGTGATGGTCACATACAAAATGTAAAACAGAGTGCCATCAAAATGGCAGAAGTACCACAAAACATTGAAGCTATAAGTCATGATGAACTATTTCATATGATCTGAACCTAGCATGCCTGCAGAGAATATAGGCCATGTTCTTTTCAGCTTCTAAAAGTCGCTTCGCTTTTCTATAGTAACTACCTTCTAAATAGAGTATTTTTTCAAGATAGGGTCTACTAGTTAATTGTAGTACATACTTTACTGACTTCATTTATATCGGCAAAACCGCATGTGAATTTCTGTTACTCTGTAATCTCTCGCACAAACAGCCCAAAAGTCACAAGTCACAACCAAAAGCCACAAGCCGCAGCCAAAAAGAACAGGACCATAAACTTTCAACTTCAGATGCAAACAAGCAAATCACAGGGAAAAAATTGCTCCAAAGCAACAAGAAAGATAACTAGATGGGAAAATTATTTCAGTCGTTTAGATGTCTGGTTGGAGTTGATTGCCACATTTGTGAAAACATGAAACCAAATATTATTTGTTAAAATCGCCTTATTTGATGCCCCTACGATAAGCATGCTTATGAACTCCTAATTGAAAAAGAATCCACAGTTTGATAAACTCACCTTCTCATGTGAAAGCAACTCATATGATGGTCCAAAATAATGCTCACAAAGTTCCACAACTGCCTGCAAAAGAAATTCTCATGAGGCCACAAGATGACTAGACATCTGATCTGGGAGCCTTCACAGGAAAATTATTAGCATACAAAAGCACTCGGAAATTCAAAAGGTGTTTCAAGAAGAAACTGCTCCTATTTCTCATAATACTGAAGCAACTTTCAAGGATTCCAATATACACTGTGCATTATCTTTGTATGGTTTGGAAAACATAAGTTCAGTTAGACCATGCAGACAACATTTCAAATAGGATGATGTTTGTGATGTATGATAAGAGGCAAAGAGTTGGGTTATCATCGACTAGGCACACTAAGATGTTTTCAGATGTAACAGCTTTCATGCTTGAGTTTATTCTGCAGGTACTTTTTAGTGGATTATTTTACAGGTCTTGCTGGCAGTAATCTTTTCTACAAAATGGCCACTACATAGTGCTTATACTGACTTTTCTAAAACATGCATAGGAAAAAAACAGAAAAAAAATTATACATATTTTGGTGGCAGGGCTACAACCTCTTGATTCCGGGAAACAATAGAACTTCATTTTATAGTTTTTTTTCTTTGACAGGCAGGAACTTGACAGTGTACATATTTTGGTCTGACACTGTTACACAATGCATGGCAAAGTATCAACTTTGTCTCCTTTTCTCGTATACAAATTACCTGTGCAATTATTACTGTTTCTCCAAGCGCATTGGGGAATAAGTAATTGTAAATCTAACTTCCCACTAAGATTCATATGATGGCCAACAAATCAAATTCCTATATCCCCAATCATACATATAAAAAGTTCCAAGATGAAAAAAAAAGCTATTAAAATTACTTGATTTGCACACATTCAAATGCCTATGCATACAATTAGCCGGCCAGGACATATTTAGAAACTTTCCATGCAATCCACTACCGCCATATGTTTAATATTTAACAAGGTTCATCCAGGATTAAACCATTCACTTTGCAGCTAGGAGGACCGAGCACGCCGGCAGCCACTCTTGCCGTCTCCGTGGTCCGTGAGAACGGCGAATAAAGGATCTTGACAGAATCTACCAGTACACCCATTTCCTGTAGCTCCTGCACACACGAAACCACTTCCCAAGTCACTACTGCACGCCCCAACCAAAAAGCCGCGGCACTGACACAACAGCGAAAACACACACCAATTCGATTTCGATACCTTCCGGAGCGATTTGCCGGCGGAGCGCGTCTGCTCGACGCCCTGCGGTGCCAGCCCGAACTCCGGCTTGGAGCCATTCTCCTACCAGGAGCAGAACATTTGCAAAGAAAGGTCGCATAAGCCGAAACTCCAAATCGGATTAGCAATTCTTGGGACAGGAAAAATTAACGAAAGATAGCGATTTGGGATGGACGGATTTGTACCAGCGATTTGGGATGGTCGCATCAGCCGAAGCTCGATGGGGATGCTGCATCCGTGGCGGAAGATGGGCGGCGACGGCGCCCGCTGCTCGAATCCTCCATCGCCGAAACGATAAGGTAGAGGGAGGTAGGCACGGATCTGGAAGGTGTTGTGAACCGTCAGATGGTAGGATGGACGTCTCAGATTAAGGTACTGATAGGAAAGAGGCTCTCTCTTGGAACCTTTTTTACCACAGTCAACCTGCAGTGTCGATTAGCTCGTGATAAAGTTGTAAAGAAGTGAAACTAGAATATGCATTTCCCAGTAATATACTGTGGAAGAAGTTCTACTGCCAAATGGCATTGCAAGGATGTTAACTATGAAAAATAACACTCCTATTAGCAGTGGTAGAGCTAAGATTTAATTACACTTCAGGTTCAATAGTGAAATAATCTAAGCTATTTAGGTTGGATCGTAAAAATATTACCTATACTAGACTAAATTTATCTAGGCTATACACTAGATATATTTTTACATCCCAAGTTGAAACTTATCATGTCTGAGATGTGGCTCCGTCCTGCCTATTAGTTCACTAATATTTTTCTATTTTCTGTCTTCTTGAGGTTACCATAGAAGAATTAATTGCGAATGGTAGACAAGGTGATGTGCAGTGGCAAACAAACCCAGAGTGGCAGTGGCTTGACAAGCACATCAGTGACCGCTTGTTGCCAAGAACGGCCTTGAAGGCGAAGATACTTATTTGCTTCAAAGACGATGTTATTTCTCATAATAGAGATGGTGGTTGCGATGTTACTTAGCTATTTTTGCGGTACTATTTCTCTAATTTCCCTTTTTTTTTTCTTTTGAGCTATTTTTCACGACAAAACTACATAGCACACCATACAGAAGCGAAGACAAGTAGATGCATAGGGTGCAGCTGCACTCCCATCTTTTTAAGAAAAAAGGCGTATACCAGGTATAGTATGTATATGTATACATACATGGTGATATACATCAGATTTGTGATCGGTGAAGGTAGCTTAGTTTTTTATTTTTGGTAAGAAGTAAAATAAAACAAATCACGAGGAATAATTGGCTTGTAGCTGGGACAAATTTATCGCTTTTAGGAGTCGTCATGTTCTACCAACTTGATTGATACATTACTATCAAGCTCGTTACGACCCTTAGATAATTCAATTCGATTGACATATGAGTGCATCATCCAAAGCCGACCATAATTTTATTTATTTTATCCCCTCGCCGAATCTTAGGTTCGAACACGACTCTCTGATCATTTTTCTGAGAATTTTATTAAAAAAAATTGTCAGATGAACAACAGCGAGAAGTAAACAAATTTTAGTCTCTGCTTTTGTTAGACCATGTGAATGGTTGTAATTTAAAGTGATGATAAATAATTGATACTTGGATTGCTTCGGATTTCACATTTGTGAAAGTTTGGTCGATCACAGTCGAAGATCTCGAGTTTGAGTTGTTTCAATCGAATTCGAGTGGTTTTGCATGGATTTCTTGTACGCATATGTCATGGGTGTGGGCCCAAAGCCTAACCGGATTATTATTAAAAAGTTAGAGATTAGTTTCTATCTATTAGATATATGATTAGAAATATGATATTAGTTTCTCTTTTATTAAAGATATGATTGAGGTTATATTCTATCTGTTAGGGGGAACTCATCTATATGAAGGGGGTTGTCACATACTATTGGAAGTAACCAATAAATAACAAAATCATTCTCATTTATCGTCTCTCTCTCCCTCTACGCCGACATCGTCCGGCCATCTTCTTGGCGGTGTTTACCCATTGTGAACGAAGGTTTATAATAACTTGGTAACAGAGCCAACACCATAGTTTTTGCTGTTGAGTTATCATGTGACAAGATCATTACTGGTTATGAAGAAATTATTGTGGTTTGATCGACTGTGCTTGGCGGTGAGACTGGTCATGCTGAGTGGTCGGAAAGGGGATTTTTGGAGAGCATTGGAATTGTGGTTGTGGACAAGCTGGCTGGTGTTCGTGGAAAATTTATTTCTTGTCTTTGGATAGATGTGGGTGCGTGTGAGTGCGTGGACTAATATCAGTCAAGTTGCGAAGAACTTGTGCCAAGAAGAAATTTCTTTGGTCTTTGAAGTGCAAGATGGTGTGAAGATGATCATGGCCGGTGACAAGGAGGACCGGGATTAGGATGGGGAGATCTAAGGTCCAGGCAGTCGAGTATGTCACTCGAGGTGGTCGGGCTCATGCTAGAGCACGTGGAGATCAAGGGTGGTGATTCGTGGAAAAGCTACGAGTAGTGCGGTCCAAGAGGCTTTAACACGAGAGGTGATGTTGCGTAAAGAAGATACGAGAGGTGTGTTCCCAGAGACTTCGATATGTGTGGATGATGTGTGAAGAAGATATGGAGGTGCAGTCCCGGAGGCTTCTCAAGGCTTCATCACGGGGTAAGATAGAAATGTTATGGAAGGAGTCTCAGAACGGAAAGGTTTGGAGATTGGCAAAACCTGTGTTAGAAAGGGTTTCGGATCCCTTGATTTTTGGAACAGATAAAGTTTGGTGTTCGTGTTTGAGGCGAACACGGTTTAAGGCTCTAGCATATAAAAGTAGACGTAGACTAATGGTTTTAGTCGTGGCTTTTGAGAAGGTTTTTTATGCTAGAGTTTTAGGGGTGCTGTGAGGGTGCTTTGTAGCATAAACGTGATACAGAAATAATAGATCAAATTTATTCCAAGAAAATTTAGACGGCGTCGACGAGGTGTTTTCTGAGCATCATTTATTTGTGTCTTTGGTCGTCGGTTCAATTCAATCGAGCGCACCATCGTGTTGTCTTCTACCGCCCTCGAATCGAGTGGTCGAAGCGTTCAAGTGGTCGAAGTGTTCAAGCGGTCAGAGAAATCGAGGGTAGGAAGATTTTGACTACGTGCAAAGAAGGTCAAGCGAGCAGTCGAACAACTAGCGGTCGAAATCTTCATCCGATAGATTAGATTACTTTTCTTCTGGTTTGAGATTTGATTTCATGTACCAAAAGGCGGAGGCAATCATTTACCCCCCTCTGATTGCGTCGTACGATCCTACAGGTGGTATCAGAGCCAAGTTGCAATGGCGTCAGATCAGGGTCGGTTCTCAAGTAAGCCATCGTTTTTCGATGGATTAGACTATCTCTATTGGAAAATATGCATGGAGGTGTTTCTATAAGTTTATGTGATACTATTTAGCAAAAAGTTAAAAATTCGTATGAATTACTTTCTGTCGTTACCATTTAAAATACTGCTGATGTAGAAGTGAATGCTAAGGCTAAGAATATTTTATTGCAAGGTTTGGGTATAAATGAGTTCGTTAGAATTGCTCATCTTAAATCTGCAAATAAAATTTATACTACTCTAGCCGATTACCATGAAGTATCAAAGTTTGTTAAAGGAGTGCATCGTAATTAATTCAAAAGGCGATTCTAAATTTGAGATAAAACCAGAGAATCAATAGATGCTCTTTCGATCGCTTCAATAAGATTACTAGTGATTTGCAACTGCTGGTGTCACATATAACGCTTTTGACAATGCTCAACAAATCTTGAATTATCTGGATATATCTATTTAGAATATTTTAGTCAATATTATCAATCATTCTATTAGTATGAATTCATTTATTTTGAATGATTTTTATTCCAAGATCAAAACACATAAGATTGATGTTTTGGCCATGATAAACAAGACTAATTCTTTGGGCTTAGTGACTAACCAAGCTGATAGTTCATCTAGTCCTTTTAGTGCCTCTTTGTCTGCATTATGCTCTATTTCAGATGAACAGTTAGAAGAGATACCAGAAGTGTAGCTTGTACTTTTCTCCAACAAGGTGACCAAGGCAATCAATAACATCAGAATAAAGCAGAGAGGAGGTCCTGCACACACGAAACCATTCCCCAAGTCACTCTCGCACGCCCAACCAAAAAGCCACGACATCGACACAACAATAAAAACACACACCAATTCGATTTCGATACCTTCCAGAGCGATTTGCCGGGTGAGAGCGTCTGCTCGACGCCCTGCGGTGCTAGCCAGAACTCCGGCTTAGTGCCATTCTCCTATCAGGAGCAAAATATTTGAAAAGAAATGTCGCATTATGTAACATCCCAAAATTTGGTTATTTCAAAAATATGCAATTTTAAAATCATTTCCTGCATTTTGTTGGCATCTAAATTTTTTTTGAATATTTATTTGAAATATTTTTGAGATTTGTGGCATGAAAATTAATAACCAAAGAGTAATCCCAAATGCAAACAATAGAAAACTAGAATTTTAAATGCGAATATGAAAAGATGATCCATCATAAGGAGGGAGAAATTGAATTAAAATATAAGATCTCATGTTGAACTCAAAATCAAGATTAATAAAATAAGGCCAAAGAGAATACTAAAAATCTCTCCAGATGGTTGAGCCAAAAACCCCCTCTTCTAAATTTATTAGCATGCAAAACCCAAGTTTGGACATTCAAAAATTTATATATACAATTTAATAGCAAAAATTAAAGAGAATCAAAAATAAAGGATTATTATATTTTGTATGGAGATAATTGGACCAAGATTTGAATTAAAAACCCAAAGTTAAATACAAAGCTTAAATAAAAATTTAAGTTTTGGATAGAATGCAAAAACTCCAAAAAAATCAGAAAATCCTAGCAACCCTCTTCCTTTTTCCCTCTTCCGTAATTCTTTCTCTCACTTACACAAGGGCCCCACCCCTTTATTCTCTCTCCTCTCTCTTTTCTCTCCTCCTCACTGGGCCTGCCTCCTCCTCCGCTCGTTCTCTTCTCCTCTTCCTTCTCACTCCTGCCCTGCCGCCGCCTCCTCCGCCCGACCGGCCCAAGGCTAACGCCCCCGCCCGCCTCCTTCTCCTCTTCCTTTCCTCCCGTGCGCCCCTCCTTTCTTCCTCCTCATCCCAGCGTGTGCGCCTGTGCCCCTTCCTCCACGCGGCTTCGGCCAGAGCCGAGCGACAACCACCATGAGGCGCGGCTCCCTCCCTGTCACTCCACTCCGCGCGGACCATCATAACCAAATCTCGGCCGGATTCCTCACCGCCACCGCCGCCGACATCACCGGCGTGCGACACGGCCCCGCTCTTGGCCAGCCGCGCCCTGTTGCCTATAAATGCCGCCGAGGCTCCCAACCACACCGCAACACCTCCCTCTCCCTCCCATAGCAAGCAATTGAGCTCCCATGCACCAAAATTCGCTGGCGAGCCCTTTCTTCCCCACGGCCGGCTGACAAGCTCACCGGCGATTCAAGCCGAGGTAGTCCAATCCCATTTAACCGAATCACCCTCGGAGCATCGTGAAGTCATCTCCGGTCTCGCCCGAGCTTCCCCTGACCCGTACCTCACCGGCGCCGTGCGCATTTCCACGCCGCTGCAGGCTCACACCGCCGGCCACCTCGGCCTCTCTCCAACACCAACCACAGGTAAGCTCCACCGGTCTCCTCATGCTTATGCGCCGCCATTTCCCCTTCTCCTCTCCGTGCCGCCTGCTTTCCACCTCGCCCGGCCCAGCGCAGCCCACCGCCCACCTCGCCGCCGGCCGCCGCCACCACCCCTAGCATCCTCCCAAGACCGAGCAACCCATTTTGCCGGCCGCCACTTCCTCCTCAACATGGCCGCCTCGACCTCCTCGCTCGGCTCTCCAAAGCAGATGGCTTAAGGATATATAGCCCTATATGGGTAAGATAAACGCCGAGGCTCTGGCGGCTATTGGCGCTAACTCTTCTCCTCCCCTGCTCCCTGCGCTGCGTCGAGCCCCGCCACGCAGCTTTGAGGTTGAGCCACTTCTTTAATTCACGGCGGACAAGTGGGCCCCGCCGTCGCCGACCGCGCGGCGTGTCTCACCGACACCGGGTCCCACCTGTTAGGGTTGCCCACTGACACGTGGGTCCGTGCCGAAGGGTCCCACCTGTCAGCAACATCCGCACGCACGTCTCATCGACACTGGCCCCGCTGTCCGCCACCACCCGTCAGCCCGCGTGGGAAGCAGTCATTGCCAGTGGGCCCCACCTATCAGGTTTTGATAATTTCTGTATTTAATTAGACCAAAAGATTTTAAATGGGCATAACTTATCAGTTTAACTCCAAATTAAATGAAACAAATTTCTAAATTCATCTAAATTCAAGATCATCCAATGGAACCAAAATTATGATTTTTGAAGCACATTTGAAATTAGAAAATAATTTAGAGAAGCTAATGAAATTTAACTAATATATAGATGAGGTTAACCAAGATTTAGATTTAGATTAGATCATATATGGTTAATTAATATGGTTTGAATAACTATCCAAAAGGCTAAAATATTAATTCGGTAAACTAAAAGTTGTATACATTACTTAAATATAACATATGTCCTAAATATAACGCTCGACAAAATAATGCTCCACTAATCACGTACACCAAATCATAAGTCTAACCTAACTCATGAAACTTCCTAAATAAATACAAGAATAATAAAAGAGATTATTAATAAAAAGACCGAGTCATTATATTCTACCACCAACCTTGTCTCAAATCACTTAATAAAAAGACCGAGTCATTATATTCTACCACCAACCTTGTCTCAAATCACCCGAACTGACCATTAACTCATAGCAAAACTAAATCATGGTTATTCGAATTTATTTTGGATCTTCTGAGTTATTTGCCTTTATTTGCATTCACTTGTTTAGCGCATAATTAGATATTGAAGTCCTGAAGAATCGAGAGGCAAGCGTGAACAAGAGCGGTGCAAATAAAGACCGAAGCTCCAGAGAAAGCATTGTATGAGCTCAAGACATGCAGAACCGCGCCAAAGTAGTCAATACTTTGATCATGTTGAACCTACTTTTCTGTAAATTACTTTTGTTTAAATTATCAAATTGTATGCTATTATTTTATATGCAAATACATGTTAATTTAAGATCCTAGTTATATGCCTATGTTTGCCTTGACTAATATTACACCCCCTTTTTAATACTTGATTATGTGAACCTTGTCACCCTAGCAAAATTACGATACTAACCTTTCAAAAATAAGTCCGTAACTATATGCTATGCTTAGTATTGCTTAGATATTCATGGGCGTGGAAACGCCCAAACATCACTTTCAAACATAAGAGAATTTTGAATGGGCGTCATTGTGATGATGATCGGTGTATGTTGGTATGAATATTTTATGTTCCCAAAACCCTACTTGCTTGGAAATCAGGCGGATGGTTCGAGGTGTGAGTGTGTAAGTAGTGTAGTGGAAGCACAAAGGGGGTTAGTGGCAGAACTGCCCAGATAATCCTAAGGATCGAATCTTGTGAAGGCCTCCCAAGGTACAACAGTACAACCACATGCTGGCAAAGTGTAGGCAGGACTAACTAATTTGTGTAGCTCTAGTGTGGTTACATGAAGGTGTGAACACGAGCAAAGGGATGGATGGACTCATCCCCGCCTTTGCCCGTGATGGCTCACGAGGGACCCTTCTCGAGGGATGGTTGCATCCTACAGAAGATAGACATTAGCGGGCGTAACCACAAGTAGGATTATACATTATAACAGTCATGTGATAATCTACTCAACTGCATGACTAAGGAATCATGTGGGGCAACGAGCAGATTTATCTCTTGTGGGTAAAGTGTACAAACTCTGCAGAGTAAGAACTATTCGAATAGTCGTGCCCACGGTCATGGGTAGACATGAGAACTTAACCAGATATAGTTCTGTTTCAAAAACTTTATGGGTGAAAATGGAAAAGTGAAGGGCAGAGAAATGCCCTAATTTGTGTTGTCCTGGGTGTCATCCCAGTGGTAATGTAAGCGGTTATAACGCTAAAAGGTTAAGCATATGGTGCAGAGACTATGAAATGGTGGATGAAATCTGGATCGCTATTACTATTGCATTTTCACATTATGTATTTGCTCAAACTGCTAAGTCTCAGGATGTTTTTATGTATTATATTTCAAAAACAAATAATGGTAGTACTCCTCCTAAATTAAAATGCCAGGAAAAATAAATAGGGTCGTAAGAAAAGAAGATGACTGTTGTAGTAAATACATAACAATGCTTGGTGGATTCAGGACGATTATAAATAAGGGAAGGATAGAAGTAGTTTAGGAGAAATAAATTGGTGGAGTCCAAATGAATAAAGAGGCTAGATAGATGATTGAAATGATTTTGGAGAATTAGAGGGGTGTAAAGGTAATTGCTGGAATTAATGGTAGAATTTGATCTAGATGGATGAATTGAATTTGTGGAAATTTGGAGATATGATAATTGGAGTATAAACCTGATTAATGATATTTCTGGTGGAGAAATACCGATGAATTAGTTAGAGATAGATGATGGAAAGTAAGGATTAATTATGGGAAGAATAAATTATGGATTTGGATCATTAAAAGAAAGGATTGATTTGTTAGACTATTCTGATACAAGTGATTTCGGTGGCTTAAAAGCTAATCATGTTGGAGAATCATTAGAATTCAGAAGTGAAGAATTGGTGATTAGTGATTACAATGTTGGATTATTAGGAATTCGGAATGCAAAAGGTATCAGTGGATTAATTAAATGATGTCACTCGCTGTTCGGAGTTCTAGATAGCAATCAATATAGAAAGTGTTGATCGGTGGATTAACTAAATGATGTCAACCGCTGTTTGGAGTCTTAAACAGCAATCAGTAAAGAAAGTGTATCTTTGATGGATTAAGTCAATTATGGCAAATCGTCGTGTGGAGTCTTAGGTAGCAACTATAACACTATAATTCAATAATGATGATGCTACCAAAAGAAATTCCTGTCAAATAAAACAACCCGAGCCTTTCCTTTGATAAGCCATGCATACTATTTATTAGCATCATGTGTATTGGCTCGCGGAGCACGGTGGTTAGTGTGCTCACACTCGCTCTCACAACAAATCCAGAGTCAAGAATCAGACCACTGCACCTCAGCAACACCACTGGTCATGATGACAAAGAAGATGAAGATGTCAAGGGCTAGGTCGCGAACCTCCAGTTGGCTGGCTATGGGCACATCCTGAGGGTTCCCCCTGTGTGCTTTGTTCTTCCGCTGCTGCAATTTGCTGATTTCGGCCTAATCGGCCCATGTGTAAGTTAGTATTTTATTTATGATTCCGCATGATATGTATTTGATATTCATTATCTGTATCTGTGAGCACTATCTACTGATCCAGGGAATAGTGCAATAAATCTCAGAGGATTTCGGATGTAAAATCTGGGGTCTGACACATTAGCCGAAACTTCAAATCGGATTAACAATTCTTGGGACATGAAAAATTAACAAAAGATAGCAATTTGGAATGGACGGATTTGTACCAGCGAGGAGACGATGTGGCCATGCTCGTTGGGGACACTGCATCCATGGCGGAGGATCCAGTACCTGTTCTGAAAACACTTACATAAGGTAGCTATGTCTACGTGTGTAGCGCACAAAAACGGGAGATGTGCGTGAGCTCAATGGAGCCATAGCTAAGGTGGTGATTATTTTGGCTTATTTTTGGTGATTTATGGCTGAAAAGCACTGTAGTTGGCTGAAAAAACACTGTAGTTGACAGAGTCTTATTTAACATAATTAAATTTAAAAAAATTAAAAAAATTAAAAAATATGTTAGCCTATTACAGACAACGCAAACGAATACGGCAAAAAAAAAGAACCGACAAAAAAGCTAAAAAAAGCCAAAAGTTCAAAAAAAGACGAAATTATGAATAGTGAAAAATAAACTAGAAGCCAGAATTTGAAGTCGAAACGAGCGAGGCTTAAATTGGGCTGGGCAGAGAGATTGGGTTTGCCTGGTCCAGTTAGGCTAGAGCCGAGGACAAGGACGGCTTGTGATCCATTGTGCATGTTTTGGTGTTTGGTGTCCAGATAGATTTTTCGCATATGTGGTGCTGTGCTTTGGTATATCTTGAATGGTGTTGTAATTCTTCGTCTTCAATGAAATTAAATACAGTTCTTCTTCTGCATTTAGTTTAAGATCTATGCGCATGTACGCTACACGGTACACTACACACAGTTCATTTTTAGAGGTCTCTTAACTTACATTCGATGGTGCATGGATCCGGCCTCACGCAGTGCCGCTGCTGCCGTTGACGCCGAGGGCAGATCTCGGCGTGGCTTGGCGAGGACATGGCGTCGACGCTGCCGGACAAGGAGGTAACACCGTCCTCTCCTCTCTCTCTTCGGTCACCATCTCGCACGGCGTTGACGTGCGCAAGATCCAGCATCATGGCATGGAACGGAGGCGAAAACAAGTTGCTCCAATTTTCTGTACGATTTTGTGTTGTAATCTGTTCCATTTTGTGCTGCCATTTGTGTAGTGATTTGTTACAATTTCCGATTTGTTCAAATTTTGGGCTGCAGTAGTGATTTTGAAAATCCTTGCACCAGAAGGGGATCATTCCATTCCTTTTCTTTTCAATTTTTTTCTTGAAATTTCTTGAAGGTGAAATTTCTTGTATCCGATGTGTTAGAAGTAATCTTGTTTCCATTGCTTAGTCGTATCCAAGTTCATAAAATGTATGAATTCTTGCCATGTATATGTATACAAATACAGTATGTGTTGTGTACGAGTTCTTATTTCTGAGGGAGAAGAAGTCTTACGTGCTGGTCATTGTGATGTGTATAAGTAGCAGGTCATGTAGAGTCTTGAAAACCAGAGAAGTAGTGAGGCAACGAAGAGTTGATCGGGGTGATCTGAACAAGTGAATAAAGAAGAGGAGAAGGAGCGGTTTTGACTTCAAAAAATCGCACGGGTTCAAGTCCAGCAAACTAGATAGTTTTTCGTGTGCTAGTGTGCTTCGAGTGTTAGGATAATCTAAGTCTTTAAACGTGAACATTAGTCTTAATCATAGACTCAAATCATGAACACAAAAGTAAACGTGAGTGCGGAAGCGTACCCGAGCTCGAAGAGGCCATCTTAAGGTGTAAGTAGGGGTGGTCGGCCGGTGAAGTAGAGGTGGCCGACGGGGACGACGGAGCTCGGCCGGTGTCGCTGTAGCCGTGAACGTGGACGGGGACGGACGGGGTTCGGTCTTCATTCATCACAGCACCCGTGAGTAGATCGGGCTTGTTAGGGTTCTTAGAGGCTTAGAACAACTCGTATTGGAAGCCCTGCTGAAAACCCTCATTTTATTTGGCGCTAGGTGACCGGGATCGAAACCAATCGGTTGGTAGCGCCCCTGATCAGGGCACGCGAGTGGAAGCATGCCTCCCTGAAAAATTGCTCGGTAGTTAACCGAGAGATCAACCCAACATTCTCCCCTTTGATCGTAAGGCTAACATCATAAGCCCATCCTCAATAAGAACAGCATACCAAGGCAATGTATTGCATGACCAATGAAGTGTCATACAACCCTAGTACCCATAGTACACTATCTTATCTTGAAATGGATATTCATTATACTTAATGGGGGTTGGTTTGATTTAAGATCTTTTTATCCAGAATCAGAGGCTTTCCAATAAACTCATGCCGGCAACATGATCACGAAAAATACTAGGTGGTAAGCCGTTAGTAAGCGGATCCGCAAGCATTAACTTAGAACTAATATGCTTGATACTTATGGTTTGATCCTGGATTCTATCTTTCACAACATGATACTTAATGTCAACGTGTTTGGCAGCACCACTTGACTTGTTGTTATTTGCATAAAAGACTGCAGATTCATTATCGCAGTATAAAGTGAGTGATTTAGAGATATTGTCTACCACTCTAAGTCTCGGATAAAATTCTTAAGCCATACAACCGCCTTGTAGTCTCATAACATGCCACAAACTCGCTTGCATCGTTGAAGATGCGTGTAGGGTTTGTTTGGAGCTTTCACGAAATAGCTCCTCCAATGAGTGTGAAGATATAACCTGACATGGATTTCTTAGTATCAACACATCTCGCAAAATCTGAATAACCAATAATTTCAAGGCTATCAGAACTCTTATATGTGAGCATGAAATGCTTAGTAGCTTGCATATAGCGCAAAGCTTTCTTAACGGCCTTCCGTGGTCGGGTCTGGATTTGGTGATATCGCCAAGCATCCGGTTACATAAAAGCTAAATCGTATGTACATACTTGAGCATATATAATGCTTCCAACAGATGAAGCATAAGGAACCGACTTCATCTGATCAGTTTCATAGTGGTTCCTTGGACATTGAAATGTCTCAAACTTATCGACCTTAATAATAGGAGTAGGCGAGCTAAAGTACTTATGCATATTGTATTTCTTTAGTACTTTCTTCAGTACTGCGAGTAGCTCCCTTCTTTATTTGTTTTACATATTTTCCTTTAATGCATTTAATGAAGTGGTCTGAGTCAGAGAAATCTAATGTGTGGAGAATTTCTTCTTTAATGAGACGCTCCATTCTTCCCCTCGAAATGTGGCTTAAACGACAGTGCCACAGTTTCAAAGAAGTCTCATCATTATTTTTACGCTTAGTATCATACACATTTAAAGATACAAGTGATTCATTAAGGGAAAGCATATAAAGCTTGTCTTGTCTAAAGGCAAGACCAACATTATTTGAATGAAACTTAATAATGCATTTATTGTCACCAAAAATACATTTAAAACCTTCATCGTCCAATAAAGAAACTGAAATCAAATTCCTCCTGATGGAAGGAACATAAACTACATTATTGAGATGAAGTGTTAAGCCGCTGTCTAAGACTAATGAAACAGAACCAACTGATTCTACTTCGGCTTCCTTTCCATCCGTGACTCTAAGACTTCGCTCCCCATTTCTTAGTGTTTTCGCGGTAAGGAATCCTTGTAAAGAGTTGGTAACGTGCACAGTTGCACTGAGTCAATCCACCAAGCATTAAGAGAGAAATCAACATAAAGTGTTTCATCAATGAAAGTTATTATATCATTACCCCTTTTGACGAGCCACTTTAGAAAGCCTACACAATCCTTTTGGAAATGCCTTGGCTGCTTGCAGAAGTGACATTCCCCCTTTGTATGCTCCAGCGGGAGCAACATGAGACTTAGGTGCATAGTACACTTTAGGCCCTGATTTATCTGAGTTAGGGGAGAACTGCAGCTTCTTCTTGGATTTGAAGTCCCTTTGGAACTTCCTTTTGTGAGAGCCACCAACATGAAAAGAAAAATCTTTCTTTTCTGTTCTTATTCTCTCTTTCTCCTGGACACACATGACGATCAAATCGCTCATGCTCCATTTTTCTTTCTAAGTATTATAATTAATTTTAAATGCTGTGTACTCAGAAGGAAGAGAAGTCATAATGAAATGGATGAGGAAACCATCGGATATTGCCATATCCATGCCCTTAAGTTTTTCTGCCATATCAGTCATCATCATGATATGCTCTCTTATGCTGCCGAACCCATCATACTTAATGGTTAAAAGCCTCTGAATCAAAGTACTGGCATAGACTTTAGTGGAGCCTTTAAATTTCTCCTCGATTGAAGCCAAGTACTCCTTAACATTTTTGGAATCGGGGATTGCTCCCCTAATCCCGACTGAAATAGAGATCTTCATGATCATTAGTGATAAGTGGTTAGACTGTTCCCATTTTTCAAAGATTAGCCTCATAAATTTTCTTTTCTCAAAGAAAATTCTCCGCATCTTCGATTGGGAACGGAACGCGGCTACCATTAAGACATAGTCAAGGTCCAAAACACCAAGGACAACATGAATTCGTTCTCTCCACGAGGAAAAATTATTCCCTGTGAGCTGCTCAATGTTATCAATTATGGCGGCAACGTTTGAAGCATTAAGTGCTGAATTTCAAAATACAAGGCAAAAATTAGAAATATCATAAATATATATATTACATGTAATTAACCCTACGTTGATCTGATTAATAACATGCAAAAATTACAATTCTAATTCATATCACCGTTGGGCAGAAAATGAAAAAAAACTTAATAATTTTATATGGCGACATATGATTATAAACAACGTTGGTCAGAATATAACCATATGCATACATAATGCCAAAATTAAGCATAAAATCTCTAATTAAAATATCTCGTTGGTTCAATTTTAATCAGAGATTATACATAACAATATGGTAATGATACATCATAATTTGGGCCACTAAACAATAATTAAAACAGTGCACAAGAGATAAATTAAAAAAGAAATGCACCGAAAAAAAATTAAAACTATCACGAAAACCACCTCATAAGGAAATTCGGGCCAAAATATACTCACGGTCCACAAAAATCGCGACGGCCACCTCACGCCTGCAGCGGCCAAACACGCCCAAGACGGCCCAAAGCGCGGTGCGGCCTAAAACGCGCTTCACGCGCGCATGTTGGATCCCGATCGGACGGCCGAGACTCGGTGCGATCTCGCGTCTGCGTCGGATCCCGATCGGACGGCCTCGGTGCGGCGGCCCAAATCCTCAACTCTACCGCAAAGCGGATGGTGTCCGATCCGATCGGATGGTCAAAAAGCGCGCTTGGTGGATATCATCGTGAAAACCCTAACCCTAATCACGGAGAGGCGATGCGGCTCCGCGGAGCAACATGGCGGCAAGACTCGGCGTCGGCCCCAGCGTGGAGCAAAGAATGCTGGCATGCCCCTGAAGCGGAGCGGAACGCGGCGACGGCGGCGGCGGCGGCCGAAAACCGTAAGTTTTTTTTTGTGTCGCCCGATCTAAAAATTTCTTTGGTCTTGAGGTTTCGGAGGTTGGTTTGGGGATTTTCAATAGGGTTTTGCTAGAGTTTCGAGATCCTCCTTCTAAAATTCTAAACCAAGCCTAAACCTCTAGATCCGACCCTTGAAAAAAATAAACCGAGTTGGTAGGTGCTAATCGGGGTTCAGGATTGAGTCTAGGTGGCTCTGATACCATTGTTAGGATAATCTAAGTCTTTAAACGTGAACATTAGTCTTAACTCTAGACTCAAATGATGAACACAAATGTAAACGTGAGTGCGGAATCGTACCCGAGCTCGAAGAGGCTATCTTAAGGTGTAAGTAGGGGTGGTCAGCCGGTGAAGTAGAGGTGGCCGACGAGGACGACGGAGCTCGGCCGATGTCGCTGTAGCCATGGACGGGGACGGACGGGGTTCCGATCTTCATTCACCACAGCACCCATGAGTAGATCGGGCTTGTTAGGGTTTTTAGAGGCTTAGAACAACTCGTATTGGAAGCCCCGCTGAAAATCCTCTCATTTTATTTGGCGCTAGGTGACCGAGACCGAAACCAATCGGTTGGTAGCGCCTCCGATCAGGACGCACGAGTGGAGGCATGCCTCTCTAAAAAATCGCTCAGTAGTTAGCCAAAGATCAACCCAACATCGAGTTCTCTCCAGCATAGAGATGCTACGTGAAAGCTTGTGCTGCATGTGCTCGTTCACGTGAAGTATAGGGAGGCAAGGTGTTGCTTGGCAGGCTTCACGACCAACAGAGAGTGACAGGAAGCCTTGCGTGAACACATGCCATTGTCACACGTCGCGTCGGAGGGTAGGACCAGCAGATCCCACCGGAGAAAGAAGCTCATCTAGAGCAGGAGATGCCGAGCGAAGTCACGTGATCCGAGAGGAAAGGATCGGAAGATGAAATTTCTTTAGTTAAATTTCTTGGAATGTAAATGGATCCGATCCAGATGCAAAAACCGAAATGGATGTAATTTCTTCTAATTTTTGAAGATGGAAAACCGAAAATGCAACAAAATAATGTTACAAAGACCCCCACATCCATGGAAACTTGAATTTTCCTTGCACCGTATTTGCCTCAGCAAGATTTATTTTTCTCCCATGTGCACCAATCTCAAAACACAATAGACGCCCTTTTATTTCTGCGAGCATCTCAATTCTCAGAGCTGAAAGAAATTCTGTTAGAGCACGCTTTTTTCAGAGCTCTAATTAATCATTAGACCAACTTAAAATGACTGCAAGTTTGCTAGTTATACGCGCTAATGAGTGTATATATATATATATATATATATATATATATATATATATATATATATATATATATATATATATATATATTAACAAAGTAGATGTAGTCGCTGATGTTTAAAGTTAAACACGGTGCAAAATAGTCTCTTTGCATCTATGCTTTTTTTTTTAAAGAAAAAGGGAAAGACGGATTCTGCCCTAAAGAAGAAAAGAACAATAGAAAAGCTCACAGAGTCGATCAGAAATAACATAATCTGCAACGGCAAGCAAGGAACCGTGCTTTGGAAAAAGGAAAGCAGTGTGGGGCGATGCCAAAAGCTTGTACCATTACCATTACACCCATCTACCAAAACATGTCGCTGCTCGATCTTGCAGTACCTTCTGTTCCCGAGCTTTGCCAACAGCTATGATCAAGTGAAATTTTCTTTCATTATTATGAGCAAGATGATCAAGTGATATATCTTTGTCTGGGACTGGTTGTCTTGGAGAAAATTGTTCTTCTCTCTTCAAGTCTTGCTTCGCTCCTCCTCGACTTGATTGCCTTGCGGTTCTAGAGGTACTACAATTGCATTTTCTACACAGACACATATATAAACTTGTTTTGTCGCAGATTTTAGCAGTGCCCGATCAGGAATTAAGCACCTCACCTTTGTAGGTAGTGGAGAAATCTGCAGCTGATGGGTTAGAAATATTTTGTCATGGCTTTCTTTTGCTGCCGGTAATAGATTTATGTGGAGAAGTTCAGAATGACTGCGCGACCACCTTCCCGCGACCTGGTTGGTACCTCTTCTCCTTACTAACCATGCGAAGCAGAGTTATTGGTTTATGTTTGAAACTTTCTTTGTGCATCGATCATTTGCATCCGTTGTCTTAATCATCCTGCTGTTTGTCTGTTTATACTAGGCAATCACACGATTATAATTTGCCGGCAGCGCTGCTGGGATGTATCGTAGGCAGTAGCCGTGCAGATTTCAACTTAAACCCAAGGCTCACCTGCAAAAGCAGACCTTAAATATGTCGAACTAGCCGAACTTTTCTGTGTAATTGTGTGGCTAGACCCCGCAATACAAATGCTTATATATTGCTTGCATGAGTAGTTATCGTGATTTTAGGTTGCTTGTGTTTGAACGAGTCCTATAACACAGAGAAAAAAGAGAGCAAATATATGTGATATGGTTTCTTCTCCGACGTCAGGACTGGAGCGCCTAACTACCATATATTGTGCTAACACTACTACAAAAAGATCATCACAGGCGGTTCGAAACTGTCATAACAGATGGTTTTTTGAACCGCCTATATTTATATGTCAGTGATAATTAGAGGTTATCACAGACGATTTGTGAGCCGTCCGTGATAAAGACAATACAGATGGTTTGTACCTAGAACCGTCTGTGAAGAAAACTATTACAGACGACTCAAAACAAAAACCATCTGTGATACTCACGCATCACAGACGGTTCTAGTTACCAACCATCTGTGATTGGCGAGTATCACAGACGGTTGGTATATAGAACCTCTGTGATAGTCCTTCATAGACAGCTTATAGCACAAACCGTCTGTGGTAGTTTATTCTATACCTAATTTTTTTTCTGTTTTTTGGCTAGCCTTAAGAAATAATGTTACCCATGCCCTTCGTAAATAAGCAAATACAGTGGCAAACACAAAAGCATATTTCATTACAGGATAACAAGATAACGAACCCAACTCTTTAACATAGAAAGAATATATAAGAAGCAGAGATCCAAGCAGACAGTAAAAGTTGGATGCAGCGCGTGATGTCCTTCACGCCTGTCATCAAGGAAGAGAGGGGAGGGCATCAGATGGCAGTTGTATATCACCAGCAATGGAGAGGTGGTGGTAGCGCCACCTTTGTGGCATGACGATGAGACTGAACAAGACACACTTACGACACTTACGACAAGAGTGTGTTGTACAGTCGACCGTGGTGCCACAACGGAGACGCTAGCTGACGGCGGTAGTTGGCGTCGTCGAGGAACATGCATCGGATGGCGGTAGTGCCACCTTTGTGGCACGACAGTGAGACTACACAAGATACACTTACGACAAGAGTGTGTTGTACAGCCGACCGTGGTGCCACAACGGAGGTGCTAGCTCACGGCCGTAGTCGGCGTCGTCGAGGAACATGCATTAGATGGCAGTAGTGCTACCTTTGTGGCACGACGGTGAGACTGGATAAGACACACTTACGACAAGAGTGTGTTGTGCAATCGACCGTGGTGTCACAACGGAGGCGCTAGCTCATGGTGGTAGTCAGCGTCGTCGAGGGATGATGTAAGAAGCTATATAGTGGATGAACTCACACATGATTGCCAGTGGAAAGGTATATAGCGAGTAATTAATAAGGGCCAAGCGGTAGGAGGAACTGGTGCCTGCCATTCGATGTGGATAGAATGGACGAGTGAGATCGAAATCTTGGGGGATACGCTACGAATCGGTGATATGTCATTATCAGAGATGGTTTGTTATATGAACCGTCTGTGATAATGATATATCAGAGACGGTTTGTTATGCGAACCATCTCTGATAATGCATATATCGGAGATGGTTTGTATACTAAGCCGTCTATGATATATCACATATCAAAGATGGTTTGTTATACGAACCGTCTGTGATAATGCACACATCAGAGACAATTTGTTATATGAACCATCTATGATAATGACATATCAGAGATGGTTTGTTATATGAATTGTCTCTGATAATGCATCTATCAGAGACGGTTCATATACTAAGCCGTCTGTGATATGTCATATATCATAGATGGTTTGTTATACAAACCGTCTGTGATAATGCACATATCAGAGATAGTTTCTTATACGAACCGTCTGTGATAATGACATATCAGAGACGGTTTGGTATACGAACCGTCTGTGATAACACTTACAGATGTGCACCCTAATCCAGCTCTTCTAAACTGTTATCTCCCTCATCTTCTTCACCAGATTTCTCAATAATGGTATCTAATATTATTTTGATCTTCTTCCTCTCGTCTATCCATCATGAGTTGTTCGGTCGCAACCTTACACAGGTGGCCAACAATTTACGTCTGGAGCAGCTCCTCTGCTCATGCCTTGCTCTCCTTCCTTACTCGCTTCCATCCATCAGCTGGACCTCATCATCCGCCGTCAACGGATGTGTCTTATTGACGCTCAGGAAAGGGAAACCGCCCTCAGCCTCGTTCTTCTCTGCAATGTGCACAAAGCGGAGGAAGCTCTTGCGACAGTGGAGAGACACATGGATAACCTTGCCGATCAAGCAGAAGCAGTCGATTCTAATAAAGCTGATCTTGGCATCCTCTTTGAGATTATAGGCCATGCTAATGATTTGTCCAGGTTAGAGGAGGAAGTGGAGAGGGCAAGGACAATCTTCATGGCATTCGAGAACTCAGTGGCTGATCCTCCAACTTCAAAAGTCGAAGAAGAAGCATATAAAGCCTAGAAGACTAAGATCTGGGAATCTCTTTTTTTGGACTTTTGTAATAAATTTGCCTTGAATTTGTCTATCGTCTTAGTAGCTTCTGTAGTTCATACGACAAAGGATAAAACATAAATGGTTGTAAATAAAAACCGTCCGTGATAGTTTCATAGACGGTTCTAATTAAAAACCGTCTATGATAATGCGTACATCACAGATGGCTTTTAAACCTAACCGTCTGTGATAGTTTCAGAGACGGTTTTAGCCATGAACCATCTGTAATAATCAAAACACAGATGGCTCCACATGAACCTTCTATGGTGAGACGTCCAATATAGTTTGTTTTGTAGTAGTGTAAGTAGGTGGAGCACCTCCGATACAAACAACAATACAACAAAGTCTTTTTCCTAATAAATTGAGGTTGACTAGAAATAAAACCTCCTTAAAGAGTTAAGGTCAAAGAAATAACAGCCTTGAAAATCTACAAGGCTAAAACCCTAAGTCCTACATCCTATCATCAGAACCGAGAGTTTAAAACACCACCCTAAACTAAATTCTTATGTCATAGTTCTAGTACTTGGATCGCTAACTTCTATACGTTCCTATCCAAAGCTAACACTTTAGATATATTTCAATCCCTCAAGTCTCGTTTAGCTACTTCCTCTTATGTCAGTTTTGATCAACCTCTGTATCTTCTTATGTTTTGGATACAAATAGTGCATCTCAAATACATAATAGATCAAAGGAGTGTCTCGGGGGGAGAAAAGAGTGCCACATTAATTATCTAAAGCCACCCAAAATTGGACTCTACTATTCACTAAAGAGGATAATAGAGTTTAAAAGTTACAACACCAATCCTAGTTGAACACACCACACTGCAGGGACAAGCATCCCCAAAGACAGCAAGCAACATCAATACATTCACGAAAAAACACCACTGACCTAGGACTAACGACAACTGCAACACCTATTACTTTACAAAATAGAACACAACTCACCTAAAACCCCCGCTCCAATTGACTGTAGCTTTAGGATGGTCCATAAAAATCTGAAACAAAGCTACACCCTGCTCCAATGCATAGTACTTAATGATGGGTCCATAAAAACGATGCCTCTCTCCAATACACTTCGAAAAGATTTGCTCTAGGTTGAGCCTACACAAATTAGTTAAATCGACTGTAGCTCCTTGAAGCTACCGTGGCCTTATTTGAAGCTACCATCCATGCAGACATGGTATCATGCCAAAGAAAAGTGGGCTGAAATGTCTAGTGTGCACGGCAACACAACCCCAAAGCCTACGATTCGGAAGGACACAGCGCTAAATGCATGAAGGAACAAGTTTGGAATTTCCTACTGCCTGTTGCCCAAAAAAAGATGAGAATTGCTAAACAACACTCGAGTGTTTTTTGATTTGGAGTATTCATATTTTTTCCTCATATATGCAACATTTTTTGTCCATATTTACAACATTTTTTGCTCATATATACAATATTTCTTATATGTATAAAATATTTATTGGCTATAAAATGTTGCATATATATAAAATATTGTTATATGAAAAAATATCACATATATGGGCGATTGCAAATATGGACAAAAAATATTGCATACAGGGAAAAAATCTGAGTGCTCCGAACTAAAAAAACACTGGAATCTCCCTAGATAGCACCAAAAAAGATTAATACCGGATGGTTTTCAAATTCCAAGTTGACATTTGAATTTGGCGAGTTCAACCGGCTGGTTTAAAACCAACTACCAGCAGGAACCCCCAATAAAGTAGTTAACGGCAGAAACCGCCAATAAACTAGTCACCGACAGTTTTTGGGACTATGGCTATGACTTGCTGTGATGTGTAATTAAGGAGCTTGAGTAATGACAAAGCTTGAGTTGCATATGAAACGGACAAGGAACTACTGAGCTAGCAAATAGGTTGCCCCTGAGTTCAAGTCTTCAAACCAAGTGTGCAGGACATGGCGGAGTGATGTGCAGGACATGGCCTCCCATGCGAGTGGTAGAAAACTAATGTCCGTTAATCGTATGATAAAAATTTTAAATTAAGATTTATAATCACCAAAACAATCTCAAAAGTATGTACAATGCAAGACGCTTTTACATAAGTGCCATAGGTGCTTAGATTAATGTATTATCTACTAATTACAGGTAGTTATATGCATAAGCACATATTAAACACCGGTATCTACTCGAGCATTTCATCTCATCTAATTGAAGCACCTCTCTATGGGTGCTTATATGGTTGTATTATCTATCAATTAGAGATACTTATATGCATACATGCTGCCTACCAAGCATCCATCACTACTACAGAAAACCGTATTACAGACGGTTCAAAAATGTCATCATAGACGATTTTCTGAACCGTCTGAATTTACGAGTCAGTGATAATCGAAGGTTATCACAGACGGTTTTTGAACTGTCTGTGGTGTAAATATTACAGACAGTTTGTAACTAAAACCCGTCTGTGATATCTGATAATCACAGAAGGTTTGTAAGTAAAAACCGTCTGTAATAGGTAATAATCACAGACAGTTTTTAGTTACAAACCATCTGTGATATTCTATTCTACCCCTAAATATATTTCTGTTTATTGACTAGCGTCAGGAAATGCTAGTGTAATACCCCGAAAACGATTCGAGAGATAGTCTATTAATTGGAGGGAGGGACCTTTTAGAAAAGAATTAAATAATAGTTTTAGTGGGGGGATTTCTAAAAATTTTTGGCAACCTGGGCTGGGCTTTGGCCTGTGGAATTCGACCACGAGGGAGGGCTCCCACCCTCCCCCAACCCTAGCTGCTCCCACCCTCCCTTGCACCTCCCTTGCCTTGGGCAGCCGCCACCCTCCCTCATTGCGCCCCTCCTCCAGCGCCTCCTCCCTCTCCTCCATTGTTGGTGAAGAAGATTACCGGTGCTACCGATTGAGCGGAGAAAGGAGATCAAGCGCAGCACGACGATTGGATCCGGAGGAAGGAAGAATAGAAGGAAAAGAGGAAAAAGAGAAGAGGTGAAATTTGGGAGGAGATCTTCGTGTTCTTCATCCATTTGTCAAGGGGTAATCCTTGTTTCCCATTAGAATAATATTCTTTGATCTTGATAGCAATTTTCGTCAGTCTGGACTGCTAGGACAGAATGTGGTAGACGGCGGTTTTGGGTTAGATCCGTGGGGATTCAGGTCTGGACCCCTCCTAGAGAATTGTAGAGGACGAAATTATCTTTCCATGAAGTCCTAGAACGCATGATTCTGAGTTGCGTAGCAAAAGTTATGATTTTTCTAAGTTGACTGTTTTGCATCTCGGAGGGTTTCCCGACGGGTTTCGGTAGATCGATTTTAGAAATTTGTAAACGGGCGAATCAGAGGATATTCATATTAGGAAAGTTGTAGATAATTTTCTTAGCTTTCCATAAAGGTCAAGAAGTCCAAATTCCGATTTTGTGGTGGAAGTTACGGCATTTGTAGTGCGCTGTCCCGAGATAAATACAGATTGAGGAAAACTGGTTGGATCGGGTAGAAGATGGCCGAATCTGGAAGGCTCCCCAAATAGGTTTAGTTAGATAATTTAATTATCTTTCCATAGAATCTGAGAACGCCTTATTTGAACCTTTGTATCAAAAGTTATGAAGTTTTCAAGGTGACTGTCTGTAGAAGTCAGGGGTTGGCCGAGGGAAGATTTGAGTTTGGGTCAAGTTAAATATGTTGGGTTAGTTTAAGAGTGTTGTTATTTTTATCTAAAGACACACTACTGTTGTCTTAGCAAATATTATAATTATTATTCAGGAGGAGGACGGATTCCTGGGTTGCACCTTCTACTCATCCTCCGCTTTCGCGTGGTTAAGGCAAGTATAATGATGGTTAATGATTGATGGTGTGGATTATTGATGTTTGATGAATTGTTGATGTTTGATGCATGGATGATATTTGATCTAAATTGTGAGTGTATGTGTTCATGATATGATAATGATATGTTGATATCGTTTATGGTCGATTGCATTTGAAAGTGATTATGAGAATTTATGATGCATGGATATGGTGAATGCAATTTTATTTTATTGAGACATTCACATATATGCATCATGCCGATATATTGAAGTCTTGGTCACGAGATGACCAAGCGCCGAGGTCCCCGCCATGTTGATGTTATGACGGGCTAAAGGTCCCCATACTTGTGGAGTATGGGCAATTGGTCCCCTGCACTGGATAGTACAGGCATGGGTGTGCATTGACGGATGCACACTCCGCACACCGTAAAATGCGAAGAGAAGAGATAAAGAGATTTTGGTCATATTGCATAGCATGTTTCATTATATAATTGATGGATAAATTTGTGAGATGATGTTCATGATTGTTCTTGTTATCGCTTATTATATTCTTTGAGTCTTTGTACTCACTCTTCGTCGTTGTTGTTTGTTGATTGTTTTAGGTACTTTCATGAGGACAAGATGCATGGGAATAAAGGAGGATTAGCGTTGTTGCACTTTCACGAATTATCCACCATAGAAGAAATAGAGAACTTTCGACATTAATTATTCTTTTGCTAGAGTGGTAATTGTTTTATGACTGCTAGGTCTAAAATGTAATAAAGGTTTAGAACTTTTTTTATATTGCTTCTGTGCTTTGGTTAAGCTTGATAGTAGTTTTATTTATTACTAATTACAATGCTTATGATTATTTATACCTCTTGATTATAATTGTTAGCACTCGGTTTTAGTCAATAAACAAAGGAGACTCACGAAATTTTGTAGTAAGCAACTAGTTAGATTTGTTTTATGGTTAGTTTAGTAGCATTTCGTGCCAATGTTTACTGGGTGTTACAACTAGCCATGCCCTCTGAAACAAGCAGATCAACATGTACATGTATACATACAATTCATATCTCAATTCATTTCACAAACATAAAACATCCAATTCATATCTCAATTCATTTCACAAACATAAAACATCCAATTCACATCGTACTTCATTTCACAAACATAAAACATCCATTGTGCGCTGTGGAACTCTCCATCTGATCTTATGACTTTAGACAATAAAAAGTACAATATATGGAGTACAATATATCAGATTTGAGACATAAATCATTGAAGTAACATGCTGCCATCAAAAGTAGCCAGACATAAGAGACTAAAATCAGCATGCCTAATCAATGCATTCTTTGTCAGTAAAGTTTGCATATACAAATGATAGCAACTTCTAAAATTTCGGTATGACACAAGATCTAAATCAAAGACTATAAGGTAGCAATTTGACAATAGTTTAAGATGATCAGTTCATAGACAACATAATCACAGATACTCAATACTTCAAAGTTGAAAAATGCTTCTATTTAGATCTAAATTCAGAATACAAGCAAACAATGTCTCTCAGTACTTGAACATTTACTAGAGATTATGAAATAAGCACAACCCACAATGTTTGCAAACAAAGAACCGAAATACTCATGATATAGACAACGACTGGGGAAGGAGGTCCGAGGAGGCTGCGGCGACGGCGTGGACGGGGGTCGATGGCGATTGGGGACAGAGGTCCGAGGAGGCTGCAGCGATGGCATGGACAGGGTCGACAGAATCGGTCATGGAGGTCCGAGGAGGCTGCGGCGACGGCGTGGACGGGGGTCGATGGCGACTGGGGACGGAGGTCCGAGGAGGCGGCGGCGACGGGTGGACGCGAGAAGGAGGGAGATTTGAGAAGGAGATGGCGACGGGCTAGATCGGGCGAGCGGCGAGACAATATGTAGATCTATAACTGCAGCGTACGCGCAAAACCCTAGCTTGACGGTATATATAGGAATGCTTATTACAGACGGTTCTAGTTTAGAACCGTCTGTGATAAGTCAGATATCAGAGACGGTTTCGTATTACGAACCGTCTATGATATTAATAGTAGACACGGTTTAGAATACGAACCATCTGTATTACACTTAAATGTTCACGCCCTAAGATCTCCCGCCTGTTAATATTCTGATGCAAGCATCCCTTAAACTTCCACACCATTCTGGTTTTATATGCAACAAACTGATACCACAAACTGATCAATCTCTTCTAAATTGTCCTCTTCCTCATCTTCTTCACCACATTTCTGAATAATGGCATTTAAAATTCTTTTGATCTCCTTCCTCTCATCTATCCATCATGAGTTGTTCGCCGCAACCTTACACAGTGACCAACAATTTACGCCTGAGCTGCTCCTCCGCCACGCCTGCTGTCCTTCCTCGACTCGCTTCCATCCATCAGCTGGATCTCATCCTCCGTCGTCGACGGAGGTATCTCGTTGCCACTCAGGAAAGAGAAACCGCCCTCAGCCTCGTTCTTCTCTATAATGTGCACAAAGCAGAAGAAACTCTTGCGGCATTGAAGAGACACATGGATAACCTTGCCGATCAAGCAGAATCGGTCGATTCTGAGGAAGCTTATCATGGCACCCTCTTTGAGATTATGGTCCATGCTAATGATTTGCCCAGGCTAGAGGAGGAAGTGGAGAGGGCAAGGACAATCTTCACAACATTCGAGAACTCAGCGGTTGATCCTCCAACTCCAGAAGTCGAAGAAGAAGCATATGAAGCCCAAAAGATAAAATCTGGGAATCTCTTTTTTTTGCACTTTTGTAATAAATTTACCTTGAATTTGAAACCTCCATGGAAGAGAAGCAAATGAAACGCTTTCATAAAAATTCTCGTGTTGTCTACATACCTAGATTATGTTCATGGATTAACAAAAATGTACACAGACAGTTTGTTTCGTCTCAGTAGAGCTTCTGTAGTTCATATAACAAAGGTGATCGATCGATTACCACAGCCGGTTATTAACACGAACCGTCTGTGTTGTCTTGCTTACCACAGACGGTTCGTATTAAGAACCGTTTGTGAAATTTCACAGATGGTTATTAACACGAACCGTTTGTGTTGTCTCGATTATCACAGAAGGTTCGTATTAAGGACCGTCTGTGAAAATATCACAGATGGTTGCTATTATAAATCGTCTGTGATAGTTAAAGCATATACGGTTTCGTATGAACCGTCTGTGATGTACCCGTCCAGTATAGCCTCTTTTGTAGTAGTGGATGCAACATAATTAGCACCTTATCTGCCCTACTAGGTTATGTGGCAAGGAATTAAAGATGCTTTTATTTTGCTAAGCAGAAGTCTTCCTTTCATGTTTTCAAAATCTTGCCTATTGTCATCCTTCAAGAAGTTTTGATAATGGTTTGGATATATGGACATATTTGATCATTACTCTTTGTCATTATTTGTCATATATATATATATATATATATATATATATACACATATATATATATATATGTATATATATATATATATATATATATATATATGTGTGTATATATATATATATATATATATATATATATATATATATATATATATATATATATATATATATATATATATATATATATATATATATATATATATATATATATATATATATATATATACATATATTATATATGTATATGTATATGTATATATATATTATATATGTATATGTATATGTATATACATATACGTATACATATATGTATATGTATATATATATATATATATATATATATATATATATATATATATATATATACATACATATACATACATATATATATATATATATATATATATATATACATACATATACATACATACATACATATATATATATATATATATATATATACATACATACATACATACATACATACATACATACATACATACATACATACATACATACATACATACATACATACATACATACATACATACATACATACATACATACATACATACATACATACATACATACATACATACATGCATATACATACATACATACATACATATATATATATATATATATATATATATATATATATATATATATATATATATATACATACATATACATACATACATATACATACATACATACATACATACATACATACATACATACATACATACATACATACATATATATATATATATATATATATATATATATATATATATATATATACATATATACATATACATATATATATACATATATACATATATATATTGTCATATGAAAGTATGTTTGATGACAAATATGATAATATCATTTTTGTACGATGAATCTAAATACTTTTTTTGTATACCAGTAGTCAAAGTTTTGTAAGTTTGGAAGCACACACTTTAAAATAATATTTATTTCGTAACTTATGTATCATCTCTATAATAGTCAATCTTTCCAAAATGTTGTGACAGTCAAATATGTAAAAAAATCATAATTAACAATTGTGGAACATTGATGTCATCCAATTGTATTCTATTTTGGAATTAAATGTTCTAAAAATATTATAAAGTCTGAATTGAAACCTAAAAAGTGAGAAATTTTAAAACTAAATGCAGAATTCATGTATTTTTCTAATCCACTATTTTACAGCTACATTCCTTTTCTATTCTCATGTTTTTCGTGTTCACGCAACTTTTTCATTAATACGTTCCAAACATAAACTGCCCTTTATATAAACATTTTATTCTATAAAAGAAATACTACCAAAAAATGTGATCAACTTAAAGAAATGTAGGTTTTCGGCTGTCAAACAATATTTCTACTAACATATAATGATCATTTAGATTAACAAAAATGAAAACGTGCATCAATGCAAATTTGCTTGCCCATGCGGGCGCACGGGTTAATAATGACTAGTATAGCTAATGCATATGAAACTTGTCCATGGCATGGCATGCTATCGACTGGCGTGACCTGGTATCGTTGGGATTTGCAATATGTTTTCTTTTTGCAAGGGGACTTCCAATATTCCCCCAATTCCATTTTCCTTTAATCCTTTTTTGAATTCATGAACGGGTCCTTTGGAGGGTTGATTTCGAAATATTACAGACAATGGTGCTCTGGCGGTGATCATTGGGAACTAGCATGAGCATGAGCATGGTGACAGTGGATGAAGTCTTCCGATACGAGTGGTGTGGCCGAAGATAGCAGGTGGTGGCGGTTGACACTAGGGAAGAAGGTGGCACGGTGGCGGTGTTCCAAGATGGACATCAGCCTAATCGACACGGGGAGAAGGTATTGAAGATGGAGGCGGTGCTCTTGGTGCAACAGATTTGGGATAAACTCACCAAGGACAACAAGTGTGACGTCGACGGTGGGTTCAACTAAGTTGGGGAAGACGATGTGATTCTGGCAATGAATTGTGAGCAAAGAGAAATTAAGGGAAAATGTTGATAAGATGCTAGAACACGAAGTGACATGAACAAAACTGTAAGAAGATCACTAGAGTGGCGGCACGGTTCAGCAGGCAGTGGTCGGCTCTGGGGAAAACAACAACGCGCAATGGCGACGAGTGCATAGGAGGAGTTGGAGGTTTGTGGGTGAGTGAAGGAGTGTAATGCGGTCGCGATGATGATATTTGTAGGCTTGGGCAAGCAAAGGAAAGGGCGCCATCAGATAAAGAGAAGGCGAGTGAGGGAGAGGCAGAAAAGAAGAACAACATAGACAGCTTTGGCGCCAACCACCAATTTTTGTGAAGGCAATATGGTCATTCCACCCTCCTAATGGCAGCCGAAGGATGGAACCCTCATAGTAGGGGTATTTCCCAGAATTTCGGACGTTTGAGATAGTATTTGGCCTCACGTGACCTTCGCGATAATATTTTCCATGTCGTAAACCTTTGCGATGGTATTGAACAAATTTTCTCAATTTAGAACTAAAATGGTAAGAAGTAATTTTAATTTTAGAAATTTAAGATTTATTTTTTATTTTAAAAAGTTTATAGATTGTTGTGTTTTATTATACCACGAAGGAAAAAGTTTGGTTTTTCCTAAAAAAAGAAGTTTGGTCCGTTCAAAGTAATATAACGTGAGACCTTTAAGGTATTTATTATCATAAATGTCCCCACGGGTTGATGTATATTATTATTATTATTATTATTATTATTATTTATTAAGTATAAAAATAAACCCATCTAACTTATTATCAAGGATAGCACATTGTTGCCACACCACAGCTGACAGCGTGGCCAAAAAGGTCATACTTTTTGGAAATAAGTAATGCATGAAACCATGAAGACGCTCATGCGTCAATGGATGGGTTCATATCACTATGGCTACTGGAATAAGCTAGGGAATGGATCATCTCATCACCAACTACAACATAAATTTCAACTTATTAGTAGCGACTCAGTAGGGCCTCGATAAGTTTATTCTGTGATGTGGCTTAATGACATTCTAGTCTTCGGTATCAACTTTATTAAGTGCGGACGATGTCCAGTTAGCTTGCTTGAACGCGCATATTCTAACTTATACTTAAGATTACATCCTTTGTTACTTTAGTTTATTCATTTACACAATAGCTATTAAAATTATAGTTCCAATATATGTATTGTGGAAGTCATATCTGATAGCAATTTATTACTACAGTTGGTAAACAATTTTGATGACGCCGTCAAACAACTGCTTGATCTTTTGCGTGATAGCGATGGTACTGCAGAAGGCAAAACTAAAGCATTCTTCTTCCGTGGCTGGCTTGGTCTGGGGGCATCTGCTGTTCTTAGAGCTATAACCGAACTCCTAAAATCCACAAGTGATTCTAGCACAAGAAATCATTTTGGCAAAATTATCCACGTAGACTGCTCTCTGTGGAAAAGCAGAAGGGCGATGCAGAGGGCAATTGCGGAGGAGCTAAACCTTCATCATGTAATGCCCATGTTTGATAAACAGGATGACGAAGATGATTTCAGAGGGGTTGATGACAGCTCTAGAGCAGAGATAACAAGCATTGGAGCTGTGATCCATGAATCTCTAATATATGAAAGATTCCTGATGATTTTTCATTATGGAGGAGATGAAGAGATTGATCTGGCAGAGTGTGGCATTCCTGCTTTTGGTAAAGGTAAATTGTTATGGACCAATCATGGAAGATTTCAGCTCACACGCAGAGAACAGAGGTTGATGTCCAGTTCTGTTACTATATATATGTATATCCGCCCCAACGAATACACATATGTCGGTCAACAAGTGCGTCATTGGTTGCACAAAGAAGCTGTTGAAGTGATCCGTTACACCGGCATGGATGGCATCGACCCAGCAAAAGCTGTTGATTGCTTCTTGTACTCACTATTCCTGACAGAAAAAGTACGTGGAAGATCTATCAGTGTTGACTATGGTTGGACTACTCATGCTTGCAACTATTGGATATGTGATGGAATCCTTCAAGGGGACAGAGCCTGGGAGGTTGGCAACGCATTGTATGGAGTGATACGACGGTTGGGCTACACCTCAGATGTAACAAAATTTTTGGCAGATTATTTGGATCGACATATAAAACCCTATGAAGGCTGGAATTCAACCACCATAGAGAAACTAGGAGCACAGAATATCTCAGCTATTCCTGTTAATGCATCATCCTATTTCCTCACATTTGGAGATGGACAGCTTGAGCTACGAAATGATTTGTTTCAACTGGCCAGCAACCTCCGTGTGCTAAAACTCTGCAACTGCAGCTTCGATTTTTCATCACCTCCTTTCCTCTACTGTCAGAACCTAAGATTCCTTTGGCTCGACCATTGCACAAACACAGGGAAGGAGCAAGTCGAAGGGCCATGTTTCCCAACAAACCTGTTGGTTCTTGATTTACGTTCCACAGATTATCTATTATCGCCCCAGATGATAGAACCGATGACCAATCTCAGGGAGCTAAATACAAAGGGAGTCTCATGGAGGAATATGAGTCATGCATGCAGTAAGCTACAGAACCTTTACAAGCTCCGAGTAACAGAATCTTCAGAGCTGATCACAGTGGGCAGTTGCTCTTCCGTAGATATGATAAATCTGGAGCTCCTTGACTTGTCCGGCAACACTCGCATGGAATCTTTGCCTGAAATGTCGTCAGCAAGAAGCCTGAAGATGATTGTTCTCGACGGCTGTTCCAGCTTGGAGCATGTCGCACTTGAAAGAGCTCCATTGCTCGAGATTTTTAGCTTTGATGGTTATGGCGTAGCAGAGTACTGTACGCATCCCATACAACTGCCAGAAAAAAAACTGCGTCCTAAGTCTCGTGCATCTCGAACTGAAGCCAAGGTCAGAAAGATCTCCCTAGAGGGTTGCAATCGACTGCGTAGTATATTCTTGCGTGCATTGCCCAATCTTGAGGAGTTGGACCTCTCGGGTACAGCCATCAAAACACTTGACCTCAGTGACCTCAATGAAATGGGTGTCTCACAGCTCAAGAAGCTATTCCTAGTGGGCTGTGAGCAACTCCGTAGCCTGCACTGGGATGGAAATAACCCTAAATTAGAAGTGCTGCAGGTAGACACTCGGGGGGAAGGGAGAACAGAGAGGTTTGTTGACATCGAAAGATGTATTACTTTTACAGATGGAAATAGCCCCAAATGGGAAATGCTGCAGGTAGACACTCGGGAGGAAGGCAGAACAGAGAGGTTTCTTGACAACGAGACATGTATTACTTTTACAGATGGAAGATTCATTTGGTCAATCATGAAGATAGTTCGCGACATCAATAAGGTGAACATCCATGTGTCTTCTATGTTACATAGTCATGCTAGCATCACCAAAAGTATTGAGGTTGGCCCCAGGCAAGTGGACGTGGTCCCAACAGGAGCATTGTTGCCGTATAAGGATATTGGCCTTGCAGAGGATGTCACCTGCTCTGCTGCCTTGATGTGGGATTTCCAACAGCTTCACGCTTTGGATGTGCATGTCGAGATTGGTGAAGGAAGCCACTATTTAGAGAGTATGCACAACGATGAAAATTTTATAGAATTCCTTAATTTGAAAGTTCAATCATTGCATGTACCTCAAATGGTGCTACCAGTATTTTGGAACGGTTCCAGTATTTTGGAACTACCTCAAATGGTGCCATGTTGAGAGGTGCCCCAAGCTGCGCACTCTCTTTACTTGCGACAAAGAAGTAGGGTACCATAATTTTCCTAACTTGAAGATATTTTCAGCGTGTGATCTCCTGATGGCCCATTGCATTTGGAGCAGAGGAATTTCTAGTCCAAGGTGTGATTCCTGCTAGTATTTTAGACATGAATGTGGTGTTATAGCAAAAAAAAATGTAAGCTATGGCCGGGCAATAGACCATTACTACCTATATAGCTAATAGCTTATTGCTATTATAGCTGACCACTATTTATTTCTTTTCATGGAATGTTTATAATATGATTCTATTTATATCAAATTATAAAAATCGATACTTTTCAATTAAAATAGGTTAGTATGGGAGTTTTATTTGACTATTCAGTTTTGGATATGTATAGTTTTTAATGTTATATTGGATTGTGTTTCTCTCATTTTCTTTATTTGTAATTTATTAAATTAAATGTTGATTATTTTGTTCATACTAATAGAAAGTGGTGCTTTGTATAATTTGTGACCCAAATTCTAGGATTATGAGATAGTAATATTCAATATCTTAGTTTTGGATTGTCATGTTTCAGTTTTACTAGCCTTTTATTTAAAGAATTTAGACGATGCGGAAAACTAATTATTTTTTTTTGAAGAAATCGCTATGCATTGTAGCTTCCACGGCAGCCACTATTGCTTTTCTTTTTGCCACATCTCTCCATGATGAAGTCATGATCATGATTTATATCCTTGGTTCCTCTCACAGTTTTAAAGAACTGCAGCATATATACGTGCACAATTGCCCCAGGCTGGTCTTCGTCCTCCCCATTTCCTTCCCCTTGCCAAACTTGGAGACCCTCCAGATTGCATATTGTGGAAATCTCAAACATGTTTTCCCATTGGACGACAAGATGAACCTTGAAGAAATAGTATCTGGTGTCACATTCACCAAACTGAAGCACATCAAGCTACAGCATCTCCACAAGGTGAAGCATATATGCGAGGCTAGATTGACAGCGCCGGCATTGGAGACGATAAGCCTCAGGGACTGCTGGGGCCTGAGACGCCTACCGGCTATCGCATGTCGAGATTCTAAGCCAATCGTGGACTGCGAGAAGGACTGGTGGGACAGGCTCGAGTGGGATGGCTTGGAGGCCAACCATGACCCGTCGCTCTTCGAAACACGCCACTCGGCTTACTACAAGAAGACCATCCCAAGGGGCTCCCTTCTGAGGTTCGTTGTGCATGGATTTCTTGTATGCATATGTCATGGGCGTGGGCTTAGAGCCTAACCGGTTCATTATTAGAAAATTAGAGATTAGTTTCTATTTATTAGAGATATGATATTAGTTTCTCTTTGTTAGAGATATGATTGAAATTATGTTCTATTTGTTAGGGGGAACACATCTATATGAAGAGAGCTGCCACATGCTATTGAAAGCAAGCAATAAATAACAAAATCATTCTCATCTATAGTCTCTCTCTCCCTCTACGCCGACACCGCCCGGTCATCCTCTCAGCGGTGTTTACCCCTTATGAACTAAGGCTTATAATAACTCGGTATCAGAGCCAACACCATGGTTTTTGTTGTCGAGTTATCATGTGATAAGATCATTGCTGATTATGAAGAAATCATCGTTGGACTGAAGACATAAATAGCATGGTGATCAAGATGTTCACAGCAAAGGAGAAGGACAAGCAGTTGGCTCGGTGTCAACATCGTGCGAGCAATCACATCCCGCCAAAGTTGCCACCACGGGGAACTCTCCTGATTGTAATGATGGTGCCACCACGGCGATATGCTCTGCCTCTGCCATTGTCGCCAACACCGGGCGTCGTGCTACTAGATAAGATGGAGGACGAGCTCTCCCATAGCCCCAGCCGCACTAGAATCCGCTGCCGGATCTGCAGAATCAGGGCTTCCTCATGGCTGCTTGCTCGGATCCAGGCTTCCCGCCTACTGGCATCGTCGCCTTTCCTCCAAGAAGTCCATCGAACTGGGCCCGCCCTCTCTGGGACAGACCCGGCCCTCTACGCCGACACCGTTAGGCTATCCTCTCGGCGGTGTTTACCCCTGTGAACTAAGAATCATAATAATTTGATATTAGAGCGCTCCGCGACCACCTCGCTGTCGAGAGTGCGGTAGACCAAGCCGCCTTCGCACTACTACCGTCGAGGTCTGCACTGGATCTGGCGTCGCCACCTCGCCTTGGGTTCTTCCCCGATGCTAGGCTCTTCACCGACACCGCCTCTCACCGGACCTAGACGCTGGATCGATGCTGCCTCTTGCTGGACCCCGACGAGTGGATCTGGCGACCACCACCTCTGGACGCTTTCCACCGGCTGCCGACCACCAGGAGCTGGAGCCATCGCTAGCGGGGAGCCAAAGCTGACGTCGTCGGGGAACCGACGCTAGCATCGCCTCTGCTTTCGTCGATGTGTACCATGCCACACGCAGCTACGGCAATAAATAGGAAACAGAGGAGCCGAAAAAAAGAAAAGGAAAAATGTCTTTTACAGGCACCGTTTAATCGAAAGCGCTATACTTCGTTGATGTGAAATTGCAACCATGGCCACCGCCTAGCAGCTCGAGGACTAGCTGCCTATCCGAAAGTGGTGTAATATCATGGGCGTGGGCTTAGAACCCAACCGGTTCATTATTAGGAAGTTAGAGATTAGTTTCTATCTATTAGAGATGTGATATTAGTTTTATTTGTTAAAGATATGATTGAGATTAGTTTCTATCTATTAGGGGGGGCATCTATATAAAAGGGCTGTCGTATGCTATTAGAAGCAAGTAAAACATAACAAAGTCATTCCCATCTATAGTCTCTCTCTTCCTCTACGTCGACGTCGTCCGACTATCCTTTCAGCGGTGTTTACCCCTTATGAATTAAGGTTCATAATAGCATATATAGATTGAGCAAGTGTGATTAATTTTTCGTTCTTCATTTCTTAGGTAATTTGTTGTGCTGCTCTGGTGTGTCTTGTTCTGCAATGCAACGGAGGTCGACTTACATGAAGCATCTGTTTGCTGCTGCTACGAGTTCTCTTACAGCTCTGAAGTGTTTGCCATTGGCTATGTGTTTGCAAGTGTGTTCGTGCTCTAGAGTGTGGCGCGCGTGCAAGTTAAGTTGCTACTTGCACAACGAATAAATGGTGTGTTTTCTTTTCACCGAGCTACCTGATTTGGGTATGCTTGAACTGGTGTGTCAAGCACTGGTGTGCTAGCTTTCTCCAACCTGCAGGTGTGGTATTCACAATGGAGCTAGTTTGTGTTGATTTGTGGTGTTTGGAATAAGGAGGTGTGCCTGTGTGCACAAACCTAATGATTTATGTGTGATTGGTGAACCATAAATGCAGCCTGTGTTTGGTTGATAAAACAGCATATATTACTGTGACGAGTTGTGGTGTGTTTCGCAATCATACAAGTTTGAGCGGATGAACTGGTGTTATTGCCCTCTATTAATATGTTGAACTAGATTCCCATCATTTCAACATTACATTTCTGCCGAGTCTCTAGTAGTTCTCAGATGATTGAACTGTTTTAATTGATACTTCAAAACATAGCAGTTCTTAGAGATAAATCGCCATTCCTATTTCCTGCTGCAGATATTATATATGCATATACGATGAATCTGACTATACGAGCTGTGCTCATGGGTCGAAGATAGTGTTCATGCAATGCTAATATATGGGGTGATGTGGTCATCAGTTAAGAAGAGTGCTGGTTCCTTTGAAGGTTATTTTAAGTCGTAGCAGCTGGGATGTAGCATAGGTATTAGGTAGTAGCTGCCGCGCCAGATTTTAACTCAATTGTTTTTTCTTTTTTTAATTTAGTTACTCTTATGTTAATAATTTAATTTTCTTCATTTATATTTCTTTTGCATTAAGTTAGTCATTTAATTTAGCGTTGTTCGAGTTGACCTGATGTTATGATGCTAAAGTTATTTCCCTGCTCTTTGAAAGGTAAAGATAAAGCCTGGTTAAATTCCTTACTTAATAGAAGTATTAAAAGTTGGACAGAATGTGCTCGTGCTTTTATTGCTAAATATTATCCAACATCTAAAACCTTGAAAAATAAGGAACAAAATTATAACTTTTGCCCAAAAACCGAATGAAGATTTATATCAAGCATGGGAACGATTTGATGAGTTATTAAGGAGACGATGTTAGCGACGGTGGTGGCATCGTTCCGTCCTTCGCGATGGATGGAGCCGGTGCCCTAGTCTCACCCATTTGGAGCCGCGATGGTGGCAGTGATAGCGTGGGGTGGCCTCATTTGATCGATGCTACAGAGGCGAAGGTGCGGATGGAGGAGACGACTTTGGTGGCCATGGTGCAAAGGTGCCATGGTCGTCCCTTGCTTCGACGGCCCGACATGGAGACATCGGTGACGGCTGAAGCAATGGTGGCGACCAGCGACGACGTGGAGACAACGTTGATCAGGATCAATCCCGGCGGTAGCACTGTGCGGAGGCGATGTCCTATTTGATGGGGCCGAGACCTCGATGGCGAAGGTGTGCCCGTGCCAGCGGGTTGGGGCCTATCAATGGCGATGATCAACAGCGCACGCGGAGGTGTGCCCATTTCGATCTAGGCAATGGTCGCCGGCACGCACGCCGAGGAGTACATCAATCCGGCCTCATTGGCGATGACATGCTATGGAGGTGTGCCCGGTTGCGGTGATGGGAGAGCGGCAGTACAGAGGGTAGACTAAACCAATCCACATACAAACCATCTCTGTGAAAACTGAATTGACAAGCTAGATCAAAGATAATATAACTGTTGCCAAAAAAACCCTGACGAATTTTGTGATTCGAAATTTGAATTTGGATGGTTTGAACACGTAACTGCTCGTAACCGATGAAAAACCGGCAAAACTATAAGCCATTTGTTCTACCGATATTTGTTACAGAAGTTGTAGAATGATATTCGTATTCGATCGAATTAAGTATATATTTGATTCAAATTTGTATATGTTATGATATTCAATTCTTATTCGTATTCATTTTGAAAATATGGATTCATATTCGTATTTAAGACTATTCGATTGTATCCGATCTGTTTCCATCCCTAGCTCGAACAAACTCAAGCATACTAAGTGAAATTTCAACATGAGCCATTCTTCAAGGACATTGAAAGACCTCATGTAATACCAGAGATAACAAAAAGAGAAGGTAATCGAAAAATAGGAAACAATCCAAGGAAAAATAAAAGAAATAAAGAAGAGTTTTCCTGTCAAACCCATTGGCTTTAGAAATACCGAATGTAGCAAAGACTCATTGAGATTCCTGCACTGTGCAGAAATGGTCGGCAAATCTCGTATTTTGGGTTTTCCTCATTTGACATAAATTTAGACAACGCCCACTTTTACCGACTTACCTCTCGCAGTAGAAAAAACCACCAATAGTACGGAACCTACATGTTGGACCAAAAGGTCCTGAAAGCCCACAGCCACTTGAGAAGAGGGGGTAAGGGATAAGAGGGGGCACCCAAGTCATTTCACAAAGCCAGGAGGGGAGACAACCGAATGCCCTCTCCTTTGTAAGCCAGCCAAACCCCCAAAGCAGGTCTCACTCCATTCATTTCGCTCAGACAACTGAGAACATAGCCAAAGCACAAGCCAGCAAGAGAGCCCTGCCTATCTGTTGCTTTGCCAAACCAAGCCTCAGTCTCACTTCATCCCCCACCGAAAGCAAAGCACTCACCAGTGCTCGGCGAACCAAAAGCCAAGCCAAGCATTCCTATTTCTCATCTCGGCTCTTTTTCTTTCCCTCCACCAAGAGCAAAACCCAAAGTCAAGCACTACCAACCAATCAAAGCAACACAGAGAGGCGGTGGGGGAGAGAGCCGAAGGCAAGGAGTTCGAGCGGGAAGGCAGTGAACGAGGAAGACGATGTAAGAATCGTCGGCGACCACCGAGGACCTCGAACCTCGCGTCGCCTCATCCCTTTATAGTCCCAAGAAAAGCAAGTAGGTCCCTCACACACGCAGCTTCATTAATCGGCTTAGCCACACCACCCGGCGACAAGCCCGTGGCGCCACTGTGCGCCTTGAAAGGAGAACATGCTCCCGGCACATGCCTCCTCACCAAGTTTCATCGTGGCGATGCCCATAGGTATTCCCAAGACCGGGTGTAAGCACGATTAGAGCAAGGCAAAATAGCAACTAAAATAAAATGCGTAAGGTAGGGCGGAATAGAGAAGACTATCCCGAGTAGTAGAAGGGGATGGTAAACCGAGGTAGACCATGGCGGTGAAGGAAAGGAATAGTGGCCGAAGGTGGAGGCGCTGGGCTCCCCGCCGGCGAGCTAAAGGGGGCAGAGGAGTGGCGCAGAGGAGGCACGGCGCTGGTACCCTTGCCTTTCATGCGGGGCGACCAGTGGCGATCCCAAGGCTGGCGCGCCCATGGTGTATGGGGCGACGGCGCCAAGAGCCTTGTCGTGCGTGCACAGAGGCAGTGTTGGGGAGGTGGCCAGGGCCAGAGCCGAGGGGAGCTCAGGCATTGCCGTCGATAGCCGGAGCTGCATGGATAGATCGCGCCTTGGAGCTAGCTTGGAGAGCGGTGCCAGTAGGCCGGCAGCCAAGCCCAAGGAGGAGCCACGGGGAAGTAATCGGCGCCGGCTCCGTGCTCTGATACATTTGTTGTTAGTTGAGGGCACAAAAGTGCATTATGTTCAGAATCATTACTAGTGGGTTGTCATTTGTCAACATCTTTCACTGATTTGCAGAGTCAAAGTGGTTATTACACTACAGATTGCCACTGTTACAGTTAAAAATTCATGGTAATACTTGCAGCTGATCTTTTCAAAATGACACCTTAACACGATATCTGGGTCTATCAATATAGATTCTGGTGATAATGTAACCATGGTTGTCATGGCGGATTTGACGACAACAGCGCTTGAGAGGCGCTAGGACGCCATCGCGTCCTCAACGCGAGATACATCGAGCTAAAGGGGTTGACTAAGATAGAAAATTAGAGAGGTCAATAACACTTGCATACCTTGATGTCATGCCCTTCTTTTGCTCTTTTTCCATCACTTCTCCACAAAGCTCAAACATTCGCAAATCATATCAGAGGGCAGAGCAGAGAGGCACACAATGCAATAGAGGGGCACGATAGATCGGGAATGCAGTAGAGCCAAGTGGTACTTAAGATCCCGCCTCGTCCCTGCAGCGCCACTTAATCCTGCCCAAACCCAACCCTGCCAGCTAGCCAAGGCGCCTGCCTAGCCGCTCGCTGTGGACGCCGCAAAATCCTAGGCGTTTGCCTAGTTGGCCAAGGTAAGGCGAGCCTCCATGGCGTTCCCCGAAGACCAGACGCTAAGGCGACGCCTTGGCGATGATGTGACAATCATGAATGTAACACAAGAGAAGTAATAAAACATAATATATATATATATATATATATATATATATATATATATATATATATATATCTCATTTGAATTCTAAAGATATGCAAGTACAAATACCCATGATACTCCTTGTCTGTGGAAGACAGCACTGCTGCAAATGTGCTAGCAACATCTGCGACACACTTGCCACCTTCTGGAGCCATAAAGGGATCTCCTTCATCTACTGCCCAGACCTATGCATACTACCACGTCATATCAGATTCAGTAACGGAAATAAAACATAAGATAACAAGAACGTCAACATAAGTTTCCGTGAAAAAAATGCCAACAGAATTAACTACGAGATATAGATTGCAGGGTTTTCTCTTGAAAGCAGAATAACAGAATTTTCCAAATGCTCAATATGTTTGCATTTGCTTCTCCTTTCATTGTCTTTCACCTTATTTTCGATGCAGTATAGCATGGCAAAAAGAATTGCAGTCATAGTGCATCATGTCTTAATTGAAATTTTACATGATTATACTGTTTGGCAAGATATCAGAAACATAATTATTTACTTATCTCCTGTCCCGCACTCTTAACATTTACTTCATCAATATGTGAATGACCAAGATTGACACTCCCACTTCACAAATAATTATATTTAGAGAAAGGCTCGAGGCGATAAATTATTTACTAATTATTCTCGAATAACATAGTAACAAAGGCTCAGGAATAGACAACAAATAAGAGAACTAGAATAAAAAAAGAACGGCTTGGCCAAGCTGAAAAATCCTACACTATTTATTTGCTTACAACAAGCATGGGGCTTCAATGAATTTGAGAAATGAGAAGATTAATACCTGATTACTCAAGGAAGGTGCTGCAAACTTTAGGATTTAATTTGAATAAGCTAAACAAGGATGGCGTAGAAACTCACAACTGTGGACATTTCTCGTCCTGCTCATAAGGCAAGGAAAGATATTTGTACACAAAAGATTCTGGTGTCAGTATCTAGATAGTGTGTACTAAAAGACTGCCATGGTAGGTGCTTGAGTGAAGTTAGGAAATGAGACAAACTGACAAAGTGATTCATTCAATTTTGGGCTAAGCCAGATGCATTGAGCTCGATTGCATAACCCTTGCCAATCCATTACTGAACACCACTGGGACATGTGTGCTAGTGCCATATACTCCTATGCCAAATACTCGATATCCCCGCTAATCATTCCTTTATCCTTGTATAAGGAACATTTGTGCTCAGATAGTAAAGAAGAAACTATTGCTTTTTAAACAGTGTCCTACAAATATTTGTACAATATTTACAGGAATAACAACATGTTAACCATATATCATATACATATGAGATATTGTGTTTTCATATCAGTTTCTGCAGCAACTAGCAATGTGATGGTCACATACAAAATGTAAAACAGAGTGCCATCAAAATGGCAGAAGTACCACAAAACATTGAAGCTATAAGTCATGATGAACTATTTCATATGATCTGAACCTAGCATGCCTGCAGAGAATATAAACTTTCAACTTCAGATGCAAACAAGCAAATCACAGGAAAAAAAAATATTGCTCCAAAGCAACAGCAAAGATTACTAGATGGGAAAATTATTTCAGTCGTTTAGATGTCTGGTTGGAGTTGATTGCCACATTTGTGAAAACATGAAACCAAATATTATTTGTTAAAATACGTCTTATTTGATGCCCCTACGATAAGCATGCTTATGAACTCCTAATTGAAAAAGAATCCACAGTTTGATAAACTCACCTTCTCATGTGAAAGCAACTCATATGATGGTCCAAAATAATGCTCACAAAGTTCCACAGCTGCCTGCAAAAGAAATTCTCATGAGGCCACAAGATGACTAGACATCTGATCTGGGAGCCTTCACAGGAAAATTATTAGCATACAAAAGCACTCGGAAATTCAAAAGGTGTTTCAAGAAGAAACTGCTCCCTATTTCTCATAATACTGAAGCAACTTTCAAGGATTCCAATATACACTGTGCATTATCTTTGTATGGTTTGGAAAACATAAGTTCAGTTAGACCATGCAGACAACATTTCAAATAGGATGATGTTTGTGATGTATGATAAGAGGCAAAGAGTTGGGTTATCATCGACTAGGCACACTAAGATGTTTTCAGATGTAACAGCTTTCATGCTTGAGTTTATTCTGCAGGTACTTTTTAGTGGATTATTTTACAGGTCTTGCTGGCAGTAATCTTTTCTACAAAATGGCCACTACGTAGTGCTTATACTGACTTTTCTAAAACATGCATAGGAAAAAAGCAGAAAAAAAATTATACATAAATTTTTATGTGTTCAATTTAAATTTTGCAGAAATAAGAGGTGGCAGGGCTACAACCTCTTGATTCCGGGAAACAATAGAACTTCATTTTATAGTTTTTTTTCTTTGACAGGCAGGAACTTGACCGTGTACATATTTTGGTCTGACACTGTTACACAATGCATGGCAAAGTATCAACTTTGTCTCCTTTTCTCGTATACAAATTACCTGTGCAATTATTACTCTTTCTCCAAGCGCATTGGGGAATAAGTAATTGTAAATCTAACTTCCCACTAAGATTCATATGATGGCCAACAAATCAAATTCCTATATCCCCAATCATACATATAAAAAGTTCCAAGATGAAAAAAAAAGCTATTAAAATTACTTGCTTTGCACACATTCAAATGCCTATGCATACAATTAGACGGCCAGGACATATTTAGAAACTTTCCATGCAATCCACTACCGCCATATGTTTAATATTTAACAAGGTTCATCCAGGATTAAACCACTCACTTTGCAGCTAGGACCCTCAATGGGGGACCGAGCACGCCGGCAACCACTCTTGCCGTCTCCGTGGTCCGTGAAAACGGCGAATAAAGGATCTCGACAGAATCCACCAGTACACCCATTTCCTGTAGCTCCTGCACACACGAAACCACTTCCCCAAGTCACTACTGCACGCCCCAACCAAAAAAGCCGCGGCACTAACACAACAGCGAAAAACACACACCAATTCGATTTCGATACCTTTCGGAGAGATTTGCCGGCGGAGCGCGTCTGCTCGACGCCCTGCGGTGCCAGCCCGAACTCCGGCTTGGAGCCATTCTCCTACCAGGAGCAGAACATTTGCAAAGAAAGGTCGCATCAGCCGAAACTCCAAATCGGATTAGCAATTCTTGGGACAGGAAAAATTAACGAAAGATAGCGATTTGGGATGGACGGATTTGTACCAGCGATTTGGGATGGTCGCATCAGCCGAAGCTCGTTGGGGACGCTGCATCCGTGGCGGAAGATGGGCGGCGACGGCGCCCGCTGCTCGAATCCTCCATCGCCGAAACGATAAGGTAGAGGGAGGTAGGCACGGATCTGGAAGGTGTTGTGAGCCGTCAGATGGTAGGATGGACGTCTCAGATTAAGGTACTCATAGGAAAGAGGCTCTCTCTTGGAATCTTTTAACACGGTCAATCTGGAGTGTCGATTAGCTCGTGATAAAGTTGTAAAGAAGTGAAACTAGAATATGCATTTCCCAGTAATATACTGTGGAAGAAGTTCTACTGCCAAATAGCATTGTAAGGATGTTAACTATGAAAAATAACACTCCTCTTAGCAGTGGCGGAGCTAAGATTTAATTAGGCTTCGAATTCAGTGGTGAAATGATATAGACTATTTTTGCTGGACCATAAAAATGTTTCTCATACTAGACTAAATTTATCTAGGCTATATATTAGATATTTTTGCATACCTCAGACTAAAGCCTACTCTATTTGCAATGTGGCTCCGCCCCTGCCTATTAGTGCACTAGTATTTTTCTATTTTCAGTCTTCTTGAGGTTACCACAGAAGAATTAATTGCCAAAGGTAGACAAGGTGATATTTAGTGGCAAACAAACCCATAGTGGCAGTGGCTTGACAAGCACATCAGTGACCGCTGCCAAGAACGGCCTTGAAGGCGAAGATACTTATTTGCTTCAAAGACGATGTTATTTCTCGTAATAGAGATGGTGGTTGCGATGTTATTTAGCTATTTTTGCGGTGCTATTTCTCTACTTTCACTTTTTTTTTTCTTTTGAGCTATTTTTCACGACAAAACTACATAGCACACCATACAGGAGCGAATACAGGTAGATGCATAGGGTGCAGTTGCACTCCCATCTTTTTAAGAAAAAGGCATATACCAGGTATAGTATGTATATGTATACATATGTCAAGGGCGTCGATACCCAAGACAGCAGGGCCCGACTACGTAACTCGTAGTCGGAGGGGGTAGGAACTCCAGGGGTTTTGCCTGGACGCCCAATGGTGAAGGGGATGAGATTAAGAATAGAAGAGACAGATTAGAATATGTTTTTCTTTCCCTTTCTCAACAGCTTGCTTACAGCCTTTATATAGGCACTTGGCCTCAATAAAAGAAACTAACCTTTTTCCACAATCCCCTTGGATGTGGCCTGCCATGCTAATCTCTGATTTCTCTTAGCCACTAACTGGCGCCTAATCCCCCTGATCCTGTGCCATGCCAGAAGAGGCAGATGTGCCTTGTGTGTGTCCCCTACGCTGGTAGTAGCGGCCCCACATGACAACATACATGGTGATATACATCAGATTTGTGATCGGTGAAGGTAGCTTAGTTTTTTTTTTTTGGTAAGAAGTAAAATAAAACAAATGACGAGGAATAATTGGCTTGTAGCTGGGACAAATTTATCGCTTTTAGGAGTCGTCTTGTTCTACCAACTTGATTGATACATTACTATCAAGCTCGTTACGACCCTTAGATAATTCAATTCGATTGACATATAAGTGCATCATCCAAAGCCGACCATAATTTTATTTATTTTATCCCCACGCCGAATCTTAGGTTCAAACACGACTCTCTGATCATTTTTCTGAGAATTTTTTTAAAAAAAATTGTTAGATGATCAACAGCGAGAAGTAAACAAATTTTAGTCTCTGCTTTTGTTAGACCATATGAATGGTTGTAATTTAAAGTGATGATAAATAATTGATACTTTGGATTGCTTTGGATTTCATGTTTGTGAAAGTTTTGGTCGATCGCAGTCGAATATTTAGAGTTTGTGTTGTTTCAATTGAATTCGAGTGGTTTTGCATGGATTTCTTGTATGCATATGTCATAGGCGTGGGCCCAAAGCCTAACCGGATTATTATTAAAAAGTTAGATATTAGTTCTATCTATTAGAGATATGATTAGAAATATGATATTAGTTTCTCTTTATTAAAGATATGATTGAGATTATATTCTATCTGTTAGGGGGAACTCATCTATATGAAGGGGCCTGTCGCATACTACTGGAAGTAAGCAATAAATAACAAAATCATTCTCATTTATCGTCTCTCTCTCCCTCTACGCCGACATCGTCCGGCCATCTTCTTGGCGGTGTTTACCCCTTATGAACGAAGGTTTATAATGACTTGGTATCAGAGCCAACACCATAGTTTTTGCTGTCAAGTTATCATGTGACAAGATCATTACTGTTTATGAAGAAATTATTGTGGTTTGACCGACAGTGCTTGGCGTTGAGACTGGTCATGCTGAGTGGTCGGAAAGGGGATTTTTGGAGAGCATTGGAATTGTGGTCGTGGACAACCTGGCTTCTGTTCGTGGAAAATTTATTTCTTGTCTTTGGATAGATGTGGGTGCGTGTGAGTGTGTGGACTAATATCGGTCAAGTTGCGAAGAACTTGTGCCAAGAAGAAATTTCTTTGGTCTTTCAATTGCAGGATGGTGTGGAGATGATCATGGCCGGTGACGAGGAGGACCGGGATTAGGATGGGGAGATCTAAGGTCCAGGCAGTCGAGGATGTCACTCGAGGTGGTCGGGCTCACGCTAGAGCACGTGGAGATCAAGAGTTGTGATTCATGGAGAAGCTACGAGTAGTACGGTCCAAGAGGCTTTGACACGAGAGGTGATGTTGCGTAGAAGATATGAGAGGTGCGTTCCCAGAGGCTTCGATACGTGTGGATGATGTGTGAAGAAGATATGGGAGGTACGGTCTCGGAGGCTTCTTTGAGGCTTCATCACTGGATAAGATAGGAAATTGGCAAAATCTTTGCTAGGAAGGGTTTCGGATCCCTTGATTTTTGGAAGAGATAAAGTTTGATGTTCGTGTTTGAGGCGAATACTGTTTAAGGCTCTAGCATATAAAAGTAGAGGTAGATTAAGGGTTTTAGTCGTGGCTTTTGAGAAGGCTTTTTATGCTAAAGTTTTAGGGGTGCTGTGAGGGCGTTTTGTAGCATAAACATGATACAGAAATAATAGATCAAATTTATTCCAAGAAAATTTAGACGGCGTCGACGAGGTGTTTTCTGAGCATCATTTCTTTGTGTCTTTGGTCGTCGGTTCAATTCAACTGAGCAGACCACTGTGTTGTCTTCAGCCTGTCCTCGAATCGAGTGGTCGAAGCGTTCGAGTGGTCGGAGTGTTCGAGCGGTCAGAGAAATCGAGCGTAGGAAGATTTTGACTACATGCAAAGAAGGTCAAGCGAGCAGTCGAACAACTAGCGATCGAAATCTTCATCTGATAGATTAGATTACTTTCCTTCTGGTTTGAGATTTGATTTTAGGTACCAAAAGGCAGAGGCAATCATTTACCGCCCCTCTGATTGCGTCATACGATCCTACAGGTGGTATCAGAGCCAAGTTGCAATGGCGTCAGATCAGGATCGGTTCTCAAGTAAGCCACCGTTTTTCGATGGATTAGACTATCTCTATTGAAAAACATGCATGGAGGTGTTTCTATAAGTTTAGGTAATACTATTTAGCAAAAGTAAAATTTGTATGAATTGCCTTACGTCGTTACCATTAAAAATAATGTTGATGTAGAAGTGAGTGCTAAGGCTAAGAATATTTTATTGCAAGGTTTGAGTATAAATGAGTTCGTCAGAATTGCTCATCTTAAATCTGCAAATAAAATTTAGATTACTCTAGCCGATTACCATGAAGAATCAAAGTTTGTTAAAGGAGTACATCAGAATCAATTCAAAAAGCGTATTCTAAATTTGAGATAAAACCTGGAGAATCAATAGATGCTCTTTTCGATCGCTTCAATAAGATTACTAGTGATTTGCAATCTGTTGGTGTCACATATACTGCTTTTGACAATGCTCGACAAATCTTGAATTATCTAGATATATCTATTTAGAATATTTTAGTCAATATTATCAATCATTCTATTAGTATGAAATCACATATTTTGAATGATTTTTATTCCAAGATCAAAACACATAAGATTGATGTTTTGGCCAGGATAAACAAAACTAATTCTTTGGGCTTAGTGACTAACCAAGCTGATAATTCATCTAGTTCTTTTAGTGCCTCTTTGTCTGCATTATGCTCTATTTCAGATGAACAGTTAGAAGAGATACCAGAGGAATAGCTTGTACTTTTCTCCAACAGGGTGACCAAGGCAATCAATAACATCATAATAAAGTAGAGAGGAGGTCCTGCACACACGAAACCATTTCCCCAAGTCACTATTGCACGCCCCAACCAAAAAAGCCACGGCACTGACACAACAGCGAAAAGCACACACCAATTCGATTTCGATATCTTCCGGAGCGATTTGCCGGGGGAGCGCGTCTGCTCGATGCCGTGCGGTGCTAGCCCGAACTCCGGCTTGGAGCCATTCTCCTATCAGGAGCAAAACATTTGCAAAGAAATGTCGCATTAGCCGAAACTCCAAATCGGATTAGCAATTCTTGGGACATGAAAAATTAACAGAAGATAGCAATTTGGGATGGACGGATTTGTACCAGCGAGGAGACGATGTGGCCATGCTCGTTGGGGACACTGCATCCATGGCGGAGGATCCAGTACCTGTTCTGGAAGATGGGCGGCGACGGCGACCCGGTGCTTGAATCCTCCATCGCTGAAACGATAAGGCACAGGGAGGTAGGCACGGATCTGGTAGGTGTTGTGAGCCGTCAGATGGTAGGATGGAAGTCTCAGATCAAGGTACTGATAGGAAAGAGGCTCTCTCTTGGAACCTTTTAACACATACAACCTGGAGTGTCGATTAGCTCATGATAAAGTTATAAAGTGAAACTAGAGTACACATTTCCCAGTAACACACCTTCGAAGAAGTTCTCCTGCCAAGTGGCATTGCAACGGTGTTTACTATAAAAAATAACACTTCTATTAATACATTAGTATTTCTCTATTTCCGGTCTTTTTAAGGTCACCACAGAATAATTAATTGTGAAAAGTAGGCGAAGTGATTGCAGTGCCAAATAAACCTATAGTGGCAGTAGCTTAACGAGTACACCAGTGCCCGCTTGAGTTGACAAGAACGGTCTTGAAGATGAAGATATTTGCTTCCTAGGTGGTGTTATTTTTCTCGTAATAGTAATAGAGACGGTGGTGGCGATGTGATTTAAATCTTTTTGCGATCGATGCTGTTTCTCTAATTTCACTTTTTTCTTTGGAGCTAATTTTCACGACAAAACTACATAGCACATCATTCAGGGGCGAAGGGTGCAGTTGCACCCCTTTTTTTAAGAAGAAAAAACAGGCATATACTAGGTAACATATGAATGTGTATTTGTTTTACAAAATAATGTCTGTTCGTTTATTTTAATCGAAACAGCATCGAAACTTGATGAAACTAAGCACTGATAGTGCTTCAACTTTTCGAAGGTAAAAGCATAGTGTTATGCACCAAAGAGATTAAACCTTGGTAACACTACTACAGAAAGGCTAATACTAGACGGCAAATCACAGACGGTTTTATAAAACCGTCATGACGATAGTAATATAGACGGTTTTAATTTGAACACCGCTTTGTGTTGGTGGCGTCGGAAAAAAAGTATCACGACGGTCCGTATTAAGAACCGCTCGTGATAATCTAAATTATCACTGACGGTTTGTTACTAAAACCGCTCGTGATAAGATAATTCACGACGGTTTTAGTAAAACCCGTGCCGTGATAATCCCATCTCACCGATAATTGGTGTGTAATAGTCACATGTCACCAATAATTGGCGTATACGTGATTTCGATCTCACCCGTCTATTCTCTCCACATCGAATGGCCGGCACCGTTCCTCCCACGGCCAGCCCTTATTAATAACTCCCATCAACCTTTCCACCGGTACTAGTCACGCGTGAGTTCATCCACTAGCTAGCTAACCTAGCTTCCCGTATGCATCTCCTCCGCCGTGAGCTAGCACCCTCCTCCATCGCGCACGACCGGTTCATACTAAAGAACACACTCTTGCCGTAAGTGTCGTAAGTGTGTCTTGTTTAGTGTGGACCGTCGTGCCACGAAGGGTTTGTTAGCTTGTCATCCGTAATAGATCGATCCGAATGTGTTGTTGAGTTTTTGTGCTTGCCTCAGATTTGCATGTTCCTCGACGATGCCGACCATCGTCGAGATGTGATGTCCATCCGACAATCCTTCTTTTTCTCGCAAAATTCAAGGCAATTTTATTTAAAGTTCAAAAAAGATATTTCAGTTCTTGGTGAGAGTGATCGACATGCAGACTTCTCGGTGGCGACTATCCATCGCCTCTTCCACTTCTTTTCTTCATCTCGGTCTCGGATCACGACGCCAGAGCTGGTCTTCGATGTGGCATTCCTCAAGACACAAGACCGGTTCTTGACCACTCTGGCGACGTGATCCGTAGACCGAGATGAAGAAAAGAAGGAAGAAGCGATGGATAGTCGCCATCAAGAAGTCCCAGATGTCGATACCGCTCACCAAGAACTGCAAATATCTTTTTTTTGAACTTTGTAAATGGGACCCACATGTCGTGACGGATTTAATAGAATAGCTCGACCTCGGTGACTGCGTGAGCGGGGCTCGAACGCAGCCGAGGGAGCGGGGAGAGAGATCGCACCGATAGCCGTGTGGTTCACCGGTGTTGCTTACTCTATAAGGGTAATAATCCCTTTGAGATATCTCGATGGGCGGGGAACTATCACGAGGCGGTTGTTACTTATGAACCGTCGTGATATTTAGTATCACGAGGCGGTTGTTACTTATGAACCGTCGTGATACTTAGTATCCTGACGGTTGTTACTTATGAACCGCTCGTGATACTTAGTATCGCTGACGGTATGTATTAAAACCGCTCGTGATAATCTGGAATTATCACAGACGGTTTGTAATAAAAAACCGTCTGTCATAATTCAAATTTGTAAAGACACAGGGGGATCAGAAATAAAAGACAATTTTATTAATATCAAGTGGAGGAGATCTATTACAAATGTCGCAGAGATAAAGCATTTCGATTCTAATCTTACGGGCTTCAGACGCTTCTTCGCCTCGGGAGTTGGAGGAGGGCCCGCTGCGTTCTCGAACGCCGCTAACATTGCCGTTGTCCTCGCACCTCCTCCTCCGGTGACCGCAAACGCCAACAGACGTCATTATCTCGTAGAGGATAGCATGGTATGATTCCTCGAATCGCTCGATCTAATTGATCGGCAATGCTATCCATCAGCCTATGCAGTGCGTGTACTGCTTCTTCGGCTTTGCGCACGTTGTATAGTAGAACGAGGGTAATGGCTGTTTCCCTGTCTTGAGCCGCAGCGAGACGCCCGCCGACGGCGGATGGTCGCACGGTGACGGATGGAAGACAGTTGGGGAAGGAGAGGAGGGCGTGACCGCAGAAGCAGGTCCAGTCGTGAATTGCTGGCCGCTTGTGTCAGATTGCGGCCGAACAATTCACGATGAAGAGAAGAGAGGAAGGAGATGATGAGAAGCGGAACAGTAGACATTTTAATGAAATAGACAGCACGTACAGATGAAGAGAGGTAGTAAGAACAGATGAGAGGACACAGTACGTATGTAGAAGAACTGGCGCGCATATATAACCTTCGTGATGGGCGGTTCAGATACCAAAGAGACGCTCAGATAACGAAGGAGATACGTTACGAAACACAAGAGATACGTTCGACTTTTCATTATCATAGCTTGTTATCGCAGACGGTTTTAATAAACAACCGTCTCGTTGTCAACTTCGCAGACGGTTTTGAATAAACAACCGTCGTGAAAAGTCGGGTTATCGAGGCACGGTTTTAATAAACAACCGTCAGGAAAATCGTTATCACGACGGTTGTTTATTAAGAACCGTCTGCGATAATCAGCTTTTCGAGACGGGTTTTAATATAAAACTGTGCGTGAATTATCACGACGGTTTGCAATAAAACCCGTCGGTGATAATGCCACAAGCATTTAATGCGCCGCTTAGGCCGCCTCGTCTTCATTTCGATCCGGATCAGAGCCGCTGCTGCGCACTCGAGCCCGGGCGATTTGAGGCCGATTATTTTGGTGGGAAGAGGCGAGATTGAGCTTTGAAGATTCATTTCAATTCATACTTTCCTTTGGTGGGCTAGCTCTAGATCGATATGGTTAGTAAGATAATTTATTTTTCTTTAATTGCATTACAATTTAGATTTAAGTAATTGGTGAGTGTTATTGAAGATGGTTAATTTGTAAAATTGTTGGTTATATAATAGTTGTTGTGTTTATAATATGATTTGAGCTTGCAAATTAAACCTCAATATAATACATGTGGCGGTATATATGTAGTAGTAATTAGTTAAGCTAATTTTAATACCGAGTTGTTATGTATGTACGTAACGAGGACCAAGTCGGATGTATGCCATGAGCCGTGTGAGTGAAGAGTATATTAATGGCGTGTCCTTTTACAAGAGCCGCCGAGGAAGATATGTTGAATAAGGGGTGGAATATATGTATCGTCCATGCGTGTTGATCGAGAAGTTAAAGATGTTTAAGAACCGAGGGCAAATTGAAGCGCACTTGATTCGGAGGGTTTCAAAAGGGTTATACGTATTGGACCGATCATGGCGAAGTGAATGATCATATGTCACGGATGACATCGCCGGTGAAGTGAATGATATGTCACGGATGACATCGCCGGTGAAGTGAATGACATGGCGCGGATGATGTCGATTGTGGTTCGGATACGGATAGGTTGCACGATGACAACTGGATCGAGATGCTTAGCGATGTAGAAGAGAATTATGATGAGAGAGTATGTTAAATTCGTGGCTTGATGGAGGACTCGGAAAACCTTTGTTCACGTGTTGCGGTCAAAGTACACGAGGTTGTGTACCGTGCTTGAACTGTTGAAATTAAAGGCAAGCAACAGTTGGTCCGACAAAAGTTTCACGGCGCTGCTGGGTCTTTTAGCGGACATGCTTCCGGAGGGAAATGAGTTGCCTAAAACCACGATAAAGCCAAGAAGGTCCTTTGTCCATTGGGAATTGAAGTAGAAAGAATACATGCATGTCCGAACGATCGTATCCTGCACAGTAAAGAGTATGAAAACATGCATGTATGTCCGGTGTGCAACGCATCCCGATACAAACGTAACAATCAATCGATGACGGCGAGGAACAGAGGTAAAGAAAGGACCTCTGGTAAGGTGGCATGGTATTTTCCTATAATTCCCGTTTGAAAAGGTTTTTGCAAACCAAAGGAGGCAAATTGCTGCGTTGGCACTCTGAGGAGCGCAAGAAAGATGGAATGCTAAGACACCTTGCTGATTCCGCCCAATGGAGAAACATCGATAGGAGTTTTGCAGACTTCGGTGCAGAACCAAGGAATATAAGGTTCGGATGAGTACGATGGAATGAATCCTTTCGGTAGCATGAGCAACCGACATAGCACATGGCCCATGACTCTGCGATCTATAACCTTCCTCCTTGGTTGTGTATGAAGCGAAAGTATATTTTGTCGTCGATACTTATCCAAGGGCCAAAGCAACTGGGAATGATATTGATGTGTACCTAGCACCATTGGTGGAAGATCTAAAAGTACTATGGAGCGAAGGGGTACGGTATGGGATGCGTATAAACGAGAGAACTTCACTTTGCGCTCTTTATTGTTCTCGCACCATAAATGATTATCCCGCCCTTGCTAACCTATCGGGCCAAAGTACGAAGGTGCCAAAGCTTGTACTCACTGCTTAGATGGTACCGAGAGTGTGTGGTGAAACACTCACGCAAAACCGTCTACATCGTCACCGTCGGTTCCTTCCGGAGGGCTCACCCATACCGCAAGATGAAGAAACAATTTGACGGAGAGAAGGAAGACGGTTCAGCTCCAAGACATTTAAAGGGAAAAGAGGTTTATAATATGGTTAAGGATTTAGATGTTGTCCTCGGAAAGGGACGCAAATTGAGGGCTCGTGAGAAAAACACGGAAGAAGAGATCAATATTTTGGGACTTACCTTATTGGGAGTACCTAGATGTTCGACATCGCATCGACGTCATGCACGAGAAAAAATGTATGTGACGACTTGATTGGTCTCTTCTTGAACATTCGTGATAAAACAAAGGACGGCGTCAATGCACGGCTTGACTTGGTGAAATGGACATCGGGCCGAGTTAGCACCGACATGCAATGACAATGGACGAACATACCTTCCCCTGCGTGTTACAAACTGTCCAAGGTGGAGAAAAGCGAGCGTGCGGTGCTTGCATGGTGTCAAAGTTCCGTCGGTTACTCGCAGCGTCAAGAAACTTGTTTCGATGCAAGAATTGAAGTTAAATGGCATGAAGTCTCACGATTGTCATGTCGATGACACAGATGCTCCCTATTGCAATTAGAAATATTTTACCGATTAGAGTCCAGAGACAATTATGAGGCTATGTTATTTTTTAACACAATTGCTCGAAGGTCATCGATCCCGAAGGACTAGATGCTCTGCAACACGATGTGGTGATGACTCTATGTCATCTTGAAATGTATTTCCTCCTTCGCTTTTTCGATATCATGGTCCATCTCATTGTTCACCTTGTGTGGGAGATAAAAATGTGTGCTCTGTATTCCTCGTAGCATGTACCCATTTGAGAGGTTCATGGGAATTCTCAAGTCCTACGACGGAATCGTTCTCGACCGAGGCGAGATCGTCGAAGGTTATGCAAGTGAAGAGGTCATTGAGTTTTGTGTCGATTATATGGCTCGGACTCAACCGATAGGTGTGCCTCAATCTCGTCATGAGGGAGGTGAAGGGTATCGGAACTATCGGAAGGAAATCAATCACTCCGGATATGGACGCGTATACTCAAGCCCATTTCACGGTCTTGCAACATATGGTGAAGTGGCGCCTTATGTTGACCAAGACAAGGATGTGCTTCGCAATGAATCCGAGCGGCGAGATGTTTGGATCATGAGGCAACACAACACTCGGTTCAACCAATGGTTGAAGGACCAAATCGCTAGGAGCTCGCATAAAGTGAGTTGTTGACATGGTTGGCAAAAGGACTAACATTTGAGTTGTGACATGGCAAGGGTATGATATAAATGGGTATACATTCTATACAGGATCGGGATGTAAAGAGCACTAACGAACAGCGGTGTCCGCATAGATGCGTTCGATCCGATGGGTTGAGAAGCTCGTACTATGGATTCATAGAAGAGATTTAGGAGCTCGACTACGTGCTTTTCAAGATCCCTTATTTCGCCGCCGTTGGGTGCATCTCGCCACAGTGAAGGTTGACAAGCACGGTGTCACTACCGTGGACCTCCAACGTGTCGGGTACAAAGGCGAACCATTCGTACTCGCCAATCAAGTTGTTCAAGTTTTCTATGTAACCGACCGGCAAATAAGAAACGATATGTAGTTCTTCATGGAAAAGGAGAATTGTCGGAGTAGAGAATGTAGTGGATGAGGAAGAATACAATCAATTTGACGAGTTACCTCCTTTTGGAAATGGCATAGGGTCGATGATGAACAACGTGATTGAAACTAGTTACGCACGCTCGATCATCATGAAGGGCTAATTTTAAAGGAACTAAGCAAGTGGATTGAGTCATACACCCAATTGTTCAAAATGTACGATATTTAGGTGAATGTTGAAAATGACAATTCATGTATGTCATGTATATGTGAATTTGCATTTATGTATATAACAATGCATGTATGTGATGTATATGTGAATTGATGTTTATCGAGAAAATGTGTATGAATCTTTGGTAGGTGATGTATATGAATCTTGGTAGGTGATGTATATGAATCTTTGGTTGGTAACTAACTTCTGCGGGTTATCACAGACGGTTCTCAATTAATAGCAAATGCGTGATAATATATCCTGAGCGGTTCTCAACCATAACCGTCTGTGATATATATTACTGAGCGGTTATTAGTTTATAACCGTCGTGATACTCTCCTTATATAACCCCACGCGCACCCCACTAGGGTTAGTCGCTCTAGCGGATCCCGATCGAGCCCATCGCCCCGCCGCCGCCGTCCTTCCGCCGCCGCCGCCCTCCTCCCCTCGGCCCGTCGGCGCCGCCGTCCTTTCATTGCCGTCGCCGTCCTCCTCCTCGGCCCCGTCGGCGCCGCCGTCCTTTCGCCGCGTCGCCGTCCTCCGCCTCGGCCCGTCGCCGCTGCGGAACCCGTCGCCGTCCTCCTCCTCGGCCCCGTCGCCCAGAACCCCGTCGCCGTCCACCTCCTCGGTGCCCTCTGCTACTTATACTCCCTTGGTTGAATCCATTCCCCCATCTCCGTTCTTCGTTCACTTCACTTCACTTCATTGTCTTTTGATTCATGCTCATATCATGCAACTATTGTTAATCGTGAGCTTTGAAGAATATATTATCGTCACTTGTTGTCTTTTAATTCTGTCACTTGTTGTCTTTAAATTATCTCATCACTTGTTGTCTTTTAATTCTGTCACTTGTGTCTTTTGATTACTGTCATTGGCGAATGCACACATGTGAATGATATATTATCTAATTTGAAAGTGACAAGGTTAAGAGCTCAAAGATTGAATTCAGTAATATAATACCCAATCGATGAAAAGTATGTGATTGATTATATGGATTGATGTCATTGGTGTACTTATATAATTATAGAGGAATTATATTTATGCTTATATCGCAAATTTTTTATCCTAATAGACCCACAAATTGTCGAATAGCAACATGTCATCGCGCATTCTTCAACATCATCGCCGGAGGCGTCCGCTCCAAAATCAAGGCGCCAAGGAAGAGGGCTATCAAAGAAGCACGAGGACGATTTACCATCACACAAGTCGATGTATCGGGGTCCCTCTTTCCTCCCAAAGCGATGGCGCATGGAGAAGAACGATCGGAATAGTTGCGACAACAATTGAAATCACATTCGATTCGTGGAAGGCGTGCTGCGACTCGGAAGCGTGGTGGTGACGAAATTTTGGCATCGTTCGAGATCCCGGAAGAACACCAAGGCGCGGCAACGACAAGCCTTGCTAGGGGCATGCAAAGCATGGAAGAACTTCAAAACACGCTTGTCAAGGACTACGTGGAGAAGGACGAAACACCCTTTCAAAAATACCCATTCACGGAACCACAATGGGAAGAGTTCAAGGCGATGAAGACAACCAAGAGTTCAAAAGTACAAGTGCGGCGCACAAGGCCCTCCAGCAAAAACACACACCCCACGGACTTGGCACGGTGGGTATGCGGGTAAAATCGCAGATGGAGGAGGGAGGACGAGCAGGCGCCACGGCGGACACCGCCCGCCATTTGCCAATATCCGGATGACCGCGCTCGAAATTGGATTAGAGCAAGGTCATCTACAACGACATCGGGATGTCTCCTTTCGAAACCCCTGAGACCAGCAAGTGTCTCGGTAGCTTGGTAAGATATCGATCGAACTACGTAGCTTGTAATTACTCCACAACCGTGCAGTGAAATGACATGTCGTGCTCTTGCGAAGCGTTGATTGTTGAATCTTCGGGGTCATTCCATGGAACAAGGAGAAAGATATACTCTCGCTGACCAGGAAACAAGGAGCACCCGGTCGTCGAGAGGCCTTGGGCTTACGTTCCATGGAAACATGGAGCCAAGATGACCGAAATGTATCGGCGTCGTAAGAGAAACAAAGCCGAGCGTGACGACGGCCGAGAAGAGCTCAAGGCTACTCTAAGAGAGGAGATAATGGGTGATCTGGTGATAAAATCGAGATGAGGTGCGGAAGCAGACGGAAAATCAGCAGTCGCCCGCTCCTATGCTAGCTAGCCCGCACAACCATCCGAGTAGTTGCGCGTCCAATCCGACGCAAACCGAGGCGGATTTTCGTGGACGACATCACGGTAATAATTATTATCTCTCGAATGCTTGCTCCATTGATAGGCCTATTCAATGAGCTAATTGCATATCGTTATGTAGGAGCCACAGTGCGGGCTCAAGTGAGATATGCCTCCGTTCCTTGTACTGCCGCTTGGGGCCTGCATATCGACCAGTATCGGGGCCAGGTGCACGGTCAAGCTTTAGCGCCGAGCTTATAAAGTTCATGTGGATGGTGTGCATGTTAATTTTGAGGTCGTCCCGCTCACCGAAGCCGCCCAACGCACGAGATCGTGGCTCTAGGGCGTGCCATTGGAACATTCATCCGGTGGCCTAAAGCGACATCTCCACGGAGGCTTCTTCACCGGTGGCGAGGATCGGATCTCTGTGCACCGGTGCCATCTCCATCGCAACACTTGTCTCCACCACCGCTAGCTGCACGGTGCTATCTCCACAGTGCTCTTCTCGCAGAGCAACTTGCCCCATTGCTACCTTTAAAGTCGACTACCGTAAAGTCGACCCACAGCCGAGGCAGCAAGGGCAGCAAGGGCAAAGCACAGAAGACCAATGATGATATTGGCCCGTACCTGCCATTGGCCCGTAAATTCGTGCTTGGCGAGCCGTTGCTCGAGACAAAGGGCCTCCAACACCTACCAATTAGTTGCCAGCAATTGCACAAGTGGTACATGGAACAGTCCAATAAGCCGAGGGCTTAACGGAGATCGGTATCTTTGTCAAATTCGGCGTTGGAGCATTTCCATCACGATTTTCAAGGCGGTGTCTTCGTGGTCGCCTTCGAGGACTTATTCGATCTTTTCACGCTCAACGCTCTCGACGTCTCACTCATTCGATGCTGGACGCTGTAAGTGTGCACAATCACAGTCTCCGTTCATGTCATACCGATAAATGCCATATATAATTTGTTGCTTTCGTGTGTGTATATGTAGACACATGTGGACTAAAGCTAGAACATCCCAGTCATCATCGGTTGGTTTCTTGGACCCACATGGTCGCCAGTATACCATCGACGAGGATATGTCCGTCGTCGAGAGGTACATTGCATCGAGGCTGGGCTCAACACAATAAGGATTATATACTTATGCCCTACAATCAAAACTTTCATTGGATTTTAATAGTCATTGTACCAAAATGGAACAAGGTATATTACCTTGATTCCTTAAGTAAGAATAAAATGGACTTCACGGTTGTCGCCCAAGTAATCGATAGGTAAGTTTATTTTCTCCATACATACCTATATTGTACTCTTTCTTTCATTCCGATTGACTAAGGTTAACTTTTTGAATCACGTGGGGCGTTCGCGATGTACATTGAAATGGGGGTGTCTCGAGCAAGGGGCCAAAGGCACGAGACATACTCGAGATTTTAAGGTATTCGCTATTACACATTAATTAATCCTATGCGTGATTCGTATTAATGCCTCTTGAATTATTGCTCATTCTATTTTTGCAGTGCCACCAGCAGCCGCTGGGCAACACATGTGGATTCTATGTTTGCCACCATATGGACCTACTCCTCGATTCCTCGAGGATCACCAATTCAAGGTTTATCAATCTTTCCATATTTACTTCATACTTATCACGTTACATATATCGTACATTCATATCCCTATCCACAGGTGCGTACATCCCGTCAAGCGCATTGGAACAGCCCGATATTTCACGAATTCGAGGAGAGTTGGCGTACTTTTGGTGGCTCAAGTCATAAAGTCGGGAAGACGGTTCCACTGCACCATGAATTTTATTGCATTGTAATGCAGATGTAATGGATATTTTATTTCAATTCAATTGATTCATTTGCGAAGTGGATACTTTATGTTTGTGAATGAAATGTGATGTGTATTGGATGTTTATGGATGCCTTATATACTTGTTCATCTCGCTTGTTTGAGAGGGCATGGCTAGCATTTCCGAGGCTAGCCAATAAATAGGAATAGATTTAGGGTAGAAGGAATATCACGAGGCGGTTTTAACTAAAAAACGTGCGTGATATCTCGATAATCGACGGTTTTAACTAAAAACGCCCGCGATTATCATGTACCACGACGGTTTTAACTAAAACCGTTTGTGATATCGAATAATCCGCACGGTTTTAGTTAAAACCGTCGGTACATGATAATCACGCACGATTTTAGTTAAAACCGCGGGATTATCGATATCACGAGCGGTTTTAGTTAAAACCGTGCGTGATTATCACCATATCACGAGCGGTTTTAGTTAAAAATCGTGCGTGATTTTGAGCTATCACGAGCGGTTGAAAAACCGTGCGTGATGACCTCGTATTATCATCGACCCATAAATTCGAGACGGTTCGCAAAACCGTGCGTGATGACGTTTTGAACCGTCTGTGATGACCTGTCCTGTAGTAGTGTAACGTGCTTGTAAATAATAAACAAATAAGAATATCTTACATATGACATGGACGGTGGTGAATCTATTGCTGAACTTAACCTTCCCGATGGCCCGCCGGCGAAGTCGATTCCATAGGGCGGGTAGTCCGCGCGCCAACAACATGATGCCGTTGTTGCCGTCGTCGACGAGCGAGTCCCCGAAAATGAAGTAGCACGGCACCGCTGCACCATCGATAAACACCGGCGCCGACCCCAAGGTCGGAAACAAAAGAAACCAAGCGTGGTAGTACATCATTTCTTCCGGAACACATAGAAGTGTGTTCAGCCGAAGAAAACACTTACATAAGGTAGCTATGTCTACGTGTGTAGCGCACAAAAACGGGAGATGTGCGTGGTCTAGTGCTTTTTTTTAATGAACTGGCAGGTGAACTGCCGGATATATTGATAAAGTAGGAGCAAAAAAAAGAAAATAGAACATACACATGCCGTGCCGGGAACACTTCACAGTCAAGCGGCCACAAGCACTACACCAAACAACTCTACACACAACACACCAAGCAGCGAAGGGAAGAACAACACACCCTATCTCCCCACACGCTAAAGCTTCTAGCTGAATTTCGAGGTACATGTAGAGAACCACAATTGCATAAAGCTTGAGAGAGAAGAACAAAAGCAAAGGCAAGGTGAACCACAACTCTTCCACAATTGAAGAACCACGATAAGCACTAATACTAGCAAGACAACAAGTAGAGAACTTTCAGGATGAAGATAGCAAGGAAGCGGCCCTTCTCCTTAGGTGACGATGGTGGACGACATATGGCCCTTCCACTCAGGTGACGATGGTGGACGACCCGCAAGAGAAACCGATAGCTTTGGCACCACTCCCCCTCCTCCCACACGACTCATGAACGGTGGCTTGCTTGGTCTCGAGATCGAAACAACATTGCTGCAACATGGGGCCTTCAAAGTTGTGTTCCAACTCAGTGCGATGACTCAACGGTGAAGCACTAAATTCTTTGGGCCTCTTCAAACAACTAGCCTAGAACTCAGGGTGAGGGACCTCAACAATAACAACAAGGCTAGGCCTTAACGACGAGCCCGCTAGTGAGCTAAGCGGTGGACAACTCAACGCTGGGGCCCAATGCTTGCGTATCAACAGTCGGGTTGCGCAAGTAGTCAAGACCAAGGGCACAGCGAGACTCACCACGCCTCCGCGTGCATCGGCGATACATGGACACGAGGTGATCTTGGTGACCGTTGGCCATGAGGCGATCTAGAATCAAGCGAGCTTGTGGACGACGGCAATGAGATGGGGGACAGCACAATAGAAGCGGAGGTGGTGCTGTGTTGCTGCATCTCGAGTGGGGCGGAGTGGTCGGTGAGGATGCAGTGGAACTCGGCCTCGAGCATGTCGAGGGTAGCGGCCAGGAGGCCACCGTAGAGGTCCCCGGAGGGATTCTTGAGCTCATCAAGGGTGACACTGGGGTCGGCAAGGAACCGTGGGTCAGCGAGGATGCAGTGGAACTCGGCCTCGAGCATGTCGAGGGTGGCGGCTAGGAGGCCACCGTTGAGGTCCCCGGAGGGATTCTTGAGCTCATCAAGGATGACGCCGAGGTCGGCGAGGAACCGTGGGTCGGTGAGGTTGTAGTCGACGAGGTACTCAACGAGGCGAGGCCAAAGTTATCTGAAAGAAACCGCAGGGCCTCCTCGAGCCGCCCAAGCACGGCGAGGTAGCCAAGGAGGTCCCACGCGGCGGTGCCCTCGCGAGTAGCAGTGGATCGAGGCCGTGCACGATGTCAAATACCTTGAGCACAGCAGTGATGGGTCCGACAGTGAGGTTGATGTGTCACCTCGCTGAGCCGAGCTAGGCCCACGGGGCAAGGATTGGGCGGGCTACGGCCACGAGCGCCAGTAGCACCACCTGGATCTCCTTGAGCCAGGGCCCCGCATGCGCCAACATGTGCCCCAGCACCTGTGACTTCTCCACGCCCACCTGCAGCGAGCGCCACGCTGCCAAGAGGCTCGACACCACACAGTCATCGTCATTCTCTTCTTCTTCAAATCTAGCGACGCCATAACAAGATCCAGCTAGATTGGGGCCATCAGAGGGCCCACCTCGGTGACAGGTGTGCTGCATTGCCGCGCTCGACGTAGATCCGGAAACAAAATCGGATTCGACTCTGCCGGCGACAAGAAGACAAAGAGGCCCTAGATATAGAACGGAGAGGATGGAATGGGAAGAAAAAAGGGGAGGAGCTGCAGCTGAGGGGCTCACCACTGTTGCAGCACCGGCTGCGACGGTGATGAGGGAGGACATCGGCGGGAAGGTCTTTGGCGGTGCGGGCTAGGTCACCCCGAGTCGTCCGAGGGAGCGGCTCAGGAGGCCTGTTTCTCTCCAAGCTTACACCTGCTCTAGTGCTTATATATAGGGCAGTTAGTGTATCAAAATAATATGGGTTTTGATAATTAGCTCAATGGAGCCATAGCTAAATTGGACTGGCAGAGAGATTGGGTTTGCCTGGTCCAGTTAGGCTAGAGCCGAGGACAAGGACGGCTTGTGATCCATGTGCATGTTTTGGTGTTTGGTGTCCAGATAGATTTTTCGCATATGTGGTGTTGCGCTTTGCTATATCTTGAATGGTGTTGTAATTCTTCTTATTCAATGAAATTAAATACAGTTCTTCTTCTGCATTTAGTTTAAGATCTATGCGCATGTACGCTACATGGTACACTACACACAGTTCATTTTTAGAGGTCTCTTTAACTTACATTCGATGGTGCATGGAGAAAGAAGGAGCGCACATCTGGAGCAGGAGATGCCGAGCGAAGTCACGTGATCCGAGAGGAAAGGATCGGAAGAAATTCCAACACCATGAATTTTTTGCCAAGATGAAATTTCTTTAGTTAAATTTCTTGAAATGTAAATGGATCCGATCCAGATGCAACAAACCGAAATGGATGTAATTTCTTCTAATTTTTGAAGATGGAAAACCGAAAATGCAACAAAATAATGTTACAAAGACCCCCACATCCACGGAAACTTGAATTTTCCTTGCACCGTATTTGCCTCAGCAAGATTTTTTTTTCTCCCATGTGCACCAATCTCAAAACACAATAGACGCCCTCTTATTTCTGGGAGCATCTCAATTCTCAGAGCTGAAAGAAATTCTGTGTTAGAGCACGCTTTTTTCAGAGCTCTAATTAATCATTAGACCAATTTAAAATGACTGCAAGTTTACTAATTATCGCGCTAATGAGTGTGTGTGTCTATATATATATATATATAGGAAAATACCTTCACACCGGGTGTAGTTACACCTACATCTAATATACCACCTAAACAAACTTGAAATACTCCTTTATCACTTTAGATACATTTGTATACTAATTATAAGATACTTCAATGTGAACCACACGAAAAACTTGTAAAGGAGTTCATAGTTTTAGCGTATTTTGTAAATACCCTTATATACGCACATAAAAAGGGTATGTCGAAAAATGTACATACCACTTCTGAAAAATTGTTCATACCACCTAGATGGTCTTAAATACTTGTATACTACATTACATACCCTCCGATACGCGAGATACGATATAGGTGTAACTACACCCGGTGTAGAAAAGAGGCTTTTATATATATATATATATATATATATATATATATATATATATATATATATATATATATATATATATATATATATATATAGGAAAAATACCTTTACACCGGGTGTAATTACACCCACCTCTACTATACCACCTAAACAAACTTGAAGTACTCCTTATCACTTTAGGTACATTTGTATACTAATTATAAGATATTCTAATGTGAACCACACGAAAAACTTGTAAAGGAGTTCATAGTTTTGAGCGTATTTTGTAAATACCCTTATATACGCGCATAAAAAAGGAGTATGTCGAAAAATGTACATACCACTTCTGAAAAATTGTTCATACCACCTAGATGGTCTTAAATACTTGTATACTACACGTACATACCCTCCGTTACGCGAGATACTCCCTACATTGCGATATACGATATAGGGTGTAATTACACCGGTGTGAAAAGAGGCTTCATATATATATATATATATATATATATATATATATATATATATATATATATATATATATATATATATATATATATGTTAACAAAGTAGATGTAGTCTCTGATGTTTAAGTTAAACACGGTGCAACATAGTCTCTTTGCATCTATGCTTTTTTTTTTAAAGAAAAAGGGAAAGACGGATTCTGCCCTAAAGAAGAAAAGAACAATAGAAAAGCTCACAGAGTCGATCAGAAATGACATAATCTGCAACGGCAAGCAAGGAACCATGCTTTGGAAAAAGGGAAGCAGTGTGGGGCGATGCCAAAAGCTTGTACCATTACCATTACACCCATCTACAAAAACATATCGCTGCCCGATCTTGCAGTAGTTTCTGTTCCCGAGCTTTGCCACCAGCTATGACCAAGTGAAATTTTCTTTCATTGTTATGAGCAAGATGATCAAGTGATATATCTTTGTCTGGGACTGGTTGTCTTGGAGAAAATTGTTCTTTTCTCTTCTAGTCTTACTTCGCTCTTTCTCGACTTGATTTGCCTAGCTCGCAGCTCTAGAGGTAGTACAATTGCATTTTGTGCATAGACACATATATAAACTTGTCTTGTCGCAGATTTTAGCAGTGCCCGATCAGGAATTAAGCATCTCACCTTTGTAGGGAGTGGAGAAATCTGCAGCTGATGGGTTAGAAATATTTTGTCATGGTTTTCTTTGGCTGCCCGTAATAGATTTATGTGGAGAAGTACAAAATGACTGCTGAACCACCTCGCCGCTCCCTGGTTGGTACCTCTTGTCGCAAAATGATTTATGCGAAGCAGAGTTATTGGTTTATGATTGAAAATTTCTTTGTTTATCGTTTGCATCCGTTATCTTAATCATCCTGCTGTTTGTCTGTTTCTATACCCCACCGAAGAAACAAGTTTACACTAGGCAATCACACGATTATAGTTTGCCGGCGCTGCTGGGATGTATCGTAGGCGATGAGCACGCTGATTTCAACTTAAACCCAAGGCTCACCGCAAAGCGGACCTTAAATATATTGAACTAGCCGAACTTTTCCGTAATTGTGTGGCTAGACACCGCAATACAAACGCTTATAGATTGCTTGCATGAGTAGTTACCGTGATTTTAGGTTGCTTGTGTCCGAGCCAGTCCTATAACACGGATAAAAATAGAGTAAATATAGGGATATGGTTTCTTCTCGGACGCCTCGACTCAGCCTAGAGTGCCTTACTACCATAGATTGTGCTTAGTAGTTGAGCACCTCAATACAACAAAATGAGAACAAAGCTTTTGTTTCAAATAAGTTAAGATAAACTCGAATAAAAACTTCTCAAGGCTAAAGAAACAAGAATATTGAAAATCTACAAGATTAAAATCCTAAACCTACATCCCGCTATCGAACCGAGAGCCTAAAACACCACTCCTAAACTTTTTCTTATGTTATGGTTCCGATACATGGATCACTAACTTCCATGCAGTCTTATTCAAAGCCAACTCTTTGGATACATTTTAATCCTCAAGTATCTTTTATTTGCTTTCTCTCACATCGTTTTGGTCGACCTCTGTATGTTCTTATGTTTTCGGTACAAGTAGTGCACCTCAAATACATAATAGATTAAAGTAGTCGGGGGTAGAGTTGCGCCTCAAACCACCGGAGCAATGATTTGAGACCTAGATCAAAATTGCTCAAGATGTAATCTGTAGATAACAAGCTAGAATGTTGATTCCTGCTCTCTAGTAGACGGGCCCAAGGCCCAAGAGGGTAACTACGGTCTTTGAAAGTAGGGCTTCGGGAGGGAAGTTCACATTAATTAAATCGTCCTCTCCACTTTTTTTTTGAAATAGATGACAGGTACTCTACTATTCTTTAGAGGATAATAGAGTTTAAAAGTTACAACACCTATCCTAGTTAAACACAGCACACCTAGGGAAAAACATCCCCAAAGACAGCAAGCAACATCAACACCTTCACAAAAAAACAACGCTAACCTAGGACTAACCTCAACAGAAAAAGCACCTTGCTACTCTACAAAGTAGAACACAATACACCTAAATCCTCCACTTCAATTGATTGTAGTACTTAATGTTGGGTCCATTGCATAGTACTTAATGATGGGTCCATCTGAAGCGAAGCTATGATACCTCTCTCTAATGCGCTTGGAAAAGATTTGCTTTAGGTTAGACCTACACAAATTAGGCGGACCTATGGCCCGGTGACCCTGGGCCCCTGCCCGGGCTCACTCCTATGGACTGTTATTGTTTGTCTGCGAACAATAGTCCAGACTTTGTTATTGTTTGTCAGTGATTAATCACAATAACTATGGGTCCGCCACTGCTCTGGTACTAGCAAAACATTATCTGGATCCCTCACAATGCAAGTACTAGCATTACTACAACTATATTATGATCTATGTTTCAGAGCGCTTGTTATTTAGACTTTGTTCTTCGCCCAGGCTCGTCAAATTCTCTGGGTCCGCCAGGTTGAATCTAATATACCATCATGAAGCTACTGTAGCCTTATTTGAAGCTACCATCCATGCTGACATGGTATCATGCCAAAGAAAAGTGGGCCGAAATATCTAGAGTGCATGGCAACACAGCTCCAATGTCCATGAATGGGAAGAACACAACGATAAATGCATAAAGGAACAAGTTTGGAACTTTCCTACTGCCTGCTGCCAAAAAATAGATTATTACCCGGTGGTTCTCCCTTGGTTTTCAACTTCAAAATTGACATTTGAATTTGGCCAGTTCAACCGGTTGGTTTAAAACTAGTTACCGTGAGAACCACTAATAAGGGTCTTTAGCAAGCAGTGCGCTTATGACTTTTAGCTGAAATTTTGAATTTTTATTTACGTGACTGATTAGAGAGAGGGATACTCACTTGCGATTTTGGATGGTACAGATATTAGGCTTTTAACGTGTACATCGTTTAACTTGTAGACCCCGTCTTGAGAAAATACTCCATTTAAAAGTTTGACACTGTAGCAAAAGCCAAAAACCGCTAGCTTCAAAGAAAAAAAACAGGCCCTAAACCGATTGGCAGATTCTCTACCAAAAGCTTTTTGGGACGGTCCCTTAACTTCTGTGATGTGTAGAATCTTATTGTGTACCTATTTACAACTATACTAATTGAGGCTTCTTGAAGCCTCCATTAATCTTAAAGGAGTCAAATTTCCACATTAATTGAAAAAATTAAAACAATTAATGTATCATATGTATATGGCGGATCCAAGTTATATAGCGACTCATATTTCATACCACACTTGGCATCTGGTCTTACTAAACAATATGTCAATAATGTGTACAGACTTTTTTATACACAAGACAACAAAACATTGGTATTCATGCCGCGCACACACTCAACAATACTCATACACTGATCCTAAACCTAGGATCAAACCTCAAATCAAAATGCATAATTTCAGCACCAATTTGTCAAAATCCAGTCTAACCTCCATTACCTACTTGATTAGACCACCAATGCTGGTCTGGCCGCTGGCATATTAAAATTAAAATTATACTGTAGCTGGTTAAAATTTCACTATAGCTAAAGGTGACTTATTTGACGTAATTAAATTTAAAAATTTTGAAAATTGAAAAAAATATGTTAGCTCATCACGGACAACGCAAATGAATACGAGAAAAAAAAAAGAACCAGTAAAAAAGCTCAAAAAAACCAAAAGTTCAAAAAAAGACAAATTTTATGAATAGTGAAAAATAAAACAGAAGCTTAAGCCGAAATGAGTGGTCTGCTGTTGGCACATTAAAATTAAAATTATACTGTACCTGGCTAAAATTACACTATAGCTAAAGGTGACTTTATTTAGCATAATTAAATTTAAAAAATTTAAAAAAAGAAAAAATATGTTAGCTCATCACGGACAACGCAAATAAATACGAGAAAAAAGGAACCGGCAAAAAAAGCTCAAAAAAGCCAAAAGTTCAAAAAAAGACAAATTTTATGAATAGTAAAAAATAAACCAGAAGCTAGAAGCTTAAACCAAAATGAGTGGGACGTAGGACGTCATGTATTGCGCCTTCTTTCCATGCACGCCGTTTGAGGAAGAGGAGACCGTGCGACAACGCGACGTCCACGAATCGTAACCGATCAATTCCAAGGAAGTGGAGTGCGTCTGGATGTTGGACTTCATGGCATGGCAGGTTGGTGGATGTTGGTGTTGATTCTTCAAAACCGTGTTTCGTCGACCGAGGACGAGCTGCAGCGCGATGAGAGTGGGAGTTAGGGCTGCGTCCGAACACCGGTTTGGGTTTATCGTGCTTCGTGCCATACCGGCTCGGTCCAGTTATCTCACCGTGCCGTGCCGTGCCAGCCCGTGTCACCTCCGGCCAGGCCCAACCATGGTCCAAAGCCAGGGGCGTAGCTAGCATGAGCATGGGCCTCGGGCCCAGTCCTTTGAGAATGAAGATCACAAGTTTATACAGTTCAAGCTACCGTTAAAAAGGTAAAAAAATTTCTCAGCTGGACCTCGGGCCATTGCTTCGGCGGCCCGAGGCCCAGCTCCGCCTCTGTCCAAAGTCCATCGTGCCAGCATTCGTGTCATACCAGCCTAAGCCCAGCCCGAAGTAACTATACGTGAAGGCGGCGACGACGGTCGTCATCTTCCTTTCTCTCGTACCCACCTCGTTAAAACTAGATGAAATTGAATTAATTGCATAAAAACATGGGCACACACTGACATAAATATTTTGGGAAAAAGTGGAATTTCTTTGATATTTTAAAAATACAATGTTACTGTCTCATTAAAACCTTACGCCCCAGAGTGGGGTTTCCCGAGTAAGAAAAAGAGTACAATAACAATATATGTATATACTAACTATTACAACATGCGTACATAATATCTACTCGTCAATGTCTAGGTCATTCATGCGTTCGAGGTCAGCATACACCTGTATGATTTTGAGATCCTCCAAAAATGAGAATTATGATGTTATGAAGAAATGGGAAGTGTCAGCTTACACATTTATATGCAGAAGAAGAGAGTCGTTGTTCTTCCGAATGTTGACTTTAAAATCTAAACGTTGTTGTCGTTGTGTGACAGTTGTCTCATTTAAATGAATTCTTTCTTCTTGGTTCCGGTCCTTTCTCGTAACCCGTACGCGCGTGATTATTTAAGTTATCTACACCAATGAAATTAATTCCTAAGTAAATATTAATTAAATTATACTAAAGCATCTCCGTACGATCTCCAAGTTTTATTTTAACGAGCTACGAATTGTTACGACTTATGCTATTTAAATCACTATGTACAAGTTATTCGGCGCGCATGAGGTTATATCCTCGCATACCATTTTAAATTAGAGCGTGTTATTTTAGCTGTCGTAAACAATTTTGTATCTTCTAATGGATATTAATTTAGAATATGACTACTAATTTATTCTGATAATTATGAATACTTATTAGTGATTTTCCTACAATTTGTAATCGACTAATAAGAATTAACTAGATATTTAACTGCGCAAAAGGCAATCTAAATGATATTCTAATAATTTAATTCCTACGCATATTAAATTTGTTCAGGGATGTCACCTAAATTATGAGTAATAGCCATAAATATTTACTAGAAAAGTTTTGCAATTTAATACAACTAGCCATGGTTTCAACAACAATGTACTAATTCAGTCGGTACGTGCTATACTTTAATTTATTGCTGGCAATTCATTTATTCTAATCCTTGCAACTGCTGATTAGTGGTCTTCTACCGCTTAGATGAACTTAACCCAACTGCACGATTCGCCATACCGTACCGTGCCGCCCAATGGGCCGGTTTTCCAGGCCCGGCTCAGCCCACTATTCGTACCGTACCCGGCATGGCCCGCCACGTGTCGGGCTGAGCTATGCTTGAACTGTGCCAGGTCGACCGTGCTTTGAACTGGTCCAAAAAAACCCGGCCCAACCCCACTTGTAGCTCGCGAGATCACGAGAATGAGCACGTCGACCAAAAATGCCTGCTGATTTCCATGCTCGAGACCGACGGACCAAGAACGCACGTCGCCTTGTTCTTCCATGCAGAACGTCATGAATTAATATTTCTTTATTATTTTAAAAAGTTTATAGATTGTTGTGTTTTATTATACCATGAAGGAAAAAGTTTCGTTTTTCCTGAAAAAAGAAGTTTGGTCCGTTCAAACTAAAATAACGTGATGGACCTTTAAGTTTTTTTCTTACCAAAGTCCGGTTAGGATTCTTAAATGTTCCAACATAAAAAAAATTAACCGGTGTATATGAGGCGGTAACACTATCGAAAATCCCACTGAGCTCGATCTTGAAAGTCAAATGGGAAAACAATGATGACTGCAAATCCATTGCGGTAAGCCTCTTAATGCTCGTGCACTTGTTATGTTTTAGTACATCTATAGATTCGTATTCGTTCCGCCATACAGGACGCATGCCTTCTCACTGACCTTATACTTAAGATTGCATCCTTTGTTACTTTAATTTATTCATTTACACAATAGCTATTAAAATTACAGTACCAATATATGTAATGTGGAAGTCATATCTAATAGCAATTCATCACTACACTACAGTGGGTACAGAATTTTGATGACGCCGTCAAACAACTGCTTGATCTTGTGCGTGATAGCGATGGTACTGCAGAAGGCAAAACTAAAGCATACTTCTTTGGAGGCTGGTTTGGTCTGGGGGCATCTGCTGTTCTTAGAGCTATAGCTGAATTCCTAAAATCCACAGCAAGTGATTCTAACACAAGAAATCATTTTGGCAAAATTATCCACGTAGACTGTTCTCTGTGGAAAAGCAGAAGGGCGATGCAGAGGACAATTGTGGTGGAGCTAAACCTTCTCCATTTAATGCCCTTGTTTGATAAACAGGATGATGAAGATGATTTCAGAGGGGTTGATGACAGCTCTAGAGCAGAGATACCAAGCATTGGAGCCGTCATCCATGAATCTCTCACAAATGAAAGATTCCTGATGATTTTTCATTATGGAGGAGATGAAGAGATTGATCTCGCAGAGTGCGGAGTTCCTGGAGTCGGAACTTTTGGTAAAGGTAAATTATTATGGACCAATTATGGAAGATTTCAACTCTCACACAGAGATCAGAAGTTGATGTCCAGTTCTGTTAATATATATATGTATATAGGAGGCTCCGGCGATTATACATATATCAGTCACCAAGTGCGTCATTTATTGCACAAAGAAGCTATTGAAGTGATCCGTTACACCGGTATGGATGCGGACGGGATTCTCTGACTTGCCGAGCGTGACTTTGCTTCGGCAAGTCGCTCCATCACGCGATGAACGGTGTAGCATTTTTGTTTTTATTTATAGTTTTAGTTTTTAGTTTTATTTTTTCTATTTTTTCTTTTTTATATTTCTTTTATATTATCTGTATTAAAATAACCTATTTTTATTTAAAAATAGGTTATTTTAACACAAATAATATAAAGAAATATATAAAAAAGAAAAAAAATAGAAAAAGATAAAAATAAAAAAACTAAAAACTAGAAATCAAAAAATAGAAAAATTGTACGCCGTTGATCGCGTGATGGAGCGACTTGCCGAAGCAAAGTCACGCTGTGACTTTGCTTCGGCATGTCAGACAATACGCGCCGGTATGGATGGCGTCGACCCAGCAGTAGCTGTTGATTGCTTCTTGTACTCATTGCTCCTGACAGAACAAGTACGTGAAAACTCTGTTAGTGTTGACTATGGTTGGGGTACTCATGCTTGCAACTATTGGATATGTGATGGAATCCTTCAAGGGGACAGAGCCTGGGAGGTTGGCATTGCATTGTATGGAGTGATACGACGGTTGGGCTACACTTCATATGAAACATCAAATTTGGCAGACTATTTGGATCGACGAATAAAACCCTATGAATGCTGGAATTCAACCGCTACAGAGAAAGTAGGAGCACAGAATATCTCAACTATTCCTGCTAATTCATCATCCTATTTCCTCACATTTGGAGATGGACAGCTAGAACTACAAAATGATTTGTTTCAACTGGCCAGCAACCTCCGTGTGCAAACTCTGCAAGTGCAGCTTTGATTTTTCATCACCTCCTTTCCTCTGCTGTCAAGTTTGCAATGGAAGTCTGCAAGAATATCTCAACTCTGCAAGAATATCTCAACTCTGCAAGATGGACAGCAATGGAAGTCTCACAGCTGAAGAAACTATTCCTACTGGGCTGTGAGCAACTCCGTAGCCTACAGGTAGACACTGAATTGGAAGTGCTGCAGGTAGACACTCGGGGGAAAGGCAGAACAGAGAGGTTTGTTGACATCGGGACATGTATTACTTTTACAGATGCAAGATTCATTTGGTCAGTCATGAACATAGACGTGAATAAGGTGCACATCCATGTGTCTTCTATGTTACATAGTCATGTTAGCATCACCAAAAGTATTGAGGTTGGTCCCAGCCAAGTAGACGTGGTCCCAACAGGAGCATTGTTGCCGTATAAGGATATTGACCTTGCAGAGGATGTTACCGGCTCTGCCTTGATGTGGGATTGCCAACAGCTTCAGGCTTTGGATGTGCACATCGAGATTGGTGAAGGAAGCCACAATTTGGAGAGTATGCACGACGATAAAAATTTTATACGATTCCTTAATTTGAAAGTTCAATCATTGCATGTGCATGACAGTTCCTCAATCACGGCTATCACTCCAAGGGTTCCAGTATTTTGGTACAGCCTCGAATGGTGCCATGTTGAGAGGTGCCCCAAGCTGCGCACTCTCTTTACTTGCTACAAAGAAGTAGGGTACCATAATTTTCCTAACTTGAAGATATTTTCAGCGTGTGATCTCCTGATGGCCCATTGCATTTGGAGCAGAGGAATTTCTAGTCCAAGGTGTGATTCCTGCTAGTATTTTAGACATGAATGTGGTGTTATAGCAAAAAAAAATGTAAGCTATGGCCGGGCAATAGACCATTACTACCTATATAGCTAATAGCTTATTGCTATTATAGCTGACCACTATTTATTTCTTTTCATGGAATGTTTAGAATATGATTCTATTTATATCAAATTATAAAAATCGATTCTTTTCAATTAAAATAGGTTAGTATGGGAGTTTTATTTGACTATTCAGTTTTGGATATGTCAAGTTTTCCATGTTATATTGGATTGTGTTTCTCTCATTTGCTTTATTTGTAATCTATTAAATAAAATGTCAATTATTTTGCTCATACTTAATAGAAATTGGTGCTTTGTATAATTTGTTATCCAAATTCTAGGATTATGAGATAATAATGTTCAATATCTTAGTTTTAGATTGTCATGTTTCAGTTTTACTAGCTTTTTAGTTTAAACAATTTAGAAAATGCTGAAAACTAATTAAGAATTTTTGAAAGAAATCGCTATGCATTGTAGCTTCCACGAGACACTATTGCTTTTCTTTTTGCCAAGTCTCTCCATGATGCCGTCATAATCATGATTCATAACCTTGTTCCTCTCACAGCTTTTACAGCCTACAGCATGTATACTTGCACAATTGCCCCAGGCTGGTCTTCGTCCTCCCCATTTCCTTCCCCTTGCCAAACTTGGAGACCCTCCAGATCGCATACTGTGGTAATCTCAAACATGTTTTCCCATTTGACGACAAGATGAACCTTGAAGAAATAGTATCTGGTGTCACATTCACCAAACTGAAGCACATCAAGCTACAACATCTCCACAAGCTGGAGCAGATATGCGAGGCTAGATTGACCGCGCCAGCATTGGAGAAGATCAGCCTCAGGGACTGCTGGGGCCTGAGACGCCTACCGGCTGTCGCAAATGGAGATTCTAAGCCAGTCGTGGACTGCGAGAAGGACTGGTGGGACAGGCTCGAGTGGGACGGCTTGGAGGCCAACCATGACCCGTCGCTCTTCAAAACACACCACTCTGCTTACTACAAGAAGACCATCCCAAGGGGCTCCCTTCTGAGGTTCGTTGTGCATGGATTTCCTATATGCATATAGACAGATTAAGCAAGTGTGATTAATTTTGTATCAAAGTAACCTTTTCAATTTTCGTTCTTAAATTCTTAGGTAATTTGTTGTGCTGCTCTGTTGTGTCTTGTTCTGCAATGCAACGGAGGTCGGCTTACATGAAGCATCGCCATCGCGTCACGAGTTCTCTCACAGCTCTGAAGTGTTTCCCATTGGCTGCGTGTTTGCATGTGTGTTCGTGTCCTACGGTGTTGCACGTGTGCAAGTTACGTTTGCTATTTGCACAACGAATAAATGGTGTGTTCTCTTTTCACTGAGCTACCTGATTTGGGTATGCTTGAACTGGTGTGTCAAGCACTAGTGTGCTAGCTTTCTCCCGCCTGGTGTGTTATTCACAATGGAGCTGGTTTGTGTTGATTTGCGGTGTTTGGAATAAGGAGGTGTGCCTGTGTGCACAAACCTAATGATTTATGTGTGATTGATGAACCATAAATGCAGCCTGTGTTTGGTTGATAAAACAACATATATTACTGTGATGAGTTGTGGTGTGTTTCGCAATCATACAAGTTTGAGGGGATGAACTGGTGTTATTGCCCTCTATTAATATGTTGAACTAGATTCCCATCATTGCAAAGCTGCTCTTAGATGATTGAACTGTTTTAGTTGATACTTAAAAACAAAGCTGCTCTTAGAGATAAATCGTCATTCCTATATCCTGCTGGTTCCTTTGAAGGTTATTACAAGTCGTAGCTGCTGTTGTTCTTCTTTTTGGAAAGAACGCAAGTTGTAGCTCACTGTTCCAAATTCAACAAGAACTGGGCCAAGCTAATACCTCATCAGGGAGGGATAAGCATGGAGGCTAACTCACGGTTAGCTTTCGATGCTTGACACATGGACAGTATCAAGGCCTCCCGAGACAACATGTGGGTGGAGCACACACCAGTTCCTTTCCCCTGCCTCCCTCTTTCAAGGCCTACAGAATATATCCAATAATATTTTCAAACTAGAATAAAACAATGACACTTCACAAATCACAGCCACGTTCGTGCTCATCGATAACATAAAGGTGTCGAGGAAACTTCTTGAGTGCTTTTACTTAAAGAGTACTCAAATTTTGGATCATTGGATCTCCATGCAAGGACTCTCCTCTAACCACTACTATAAAAGGGGCTATACTAGACAGCTATATCACAGACGGTTCATACGGAATCGTCTGTGCTTAAACTATCACAGATGGTTTATACTAGTAATCGTCTATGATATTATCACAAATGGTTATTAACACGAATCGTCTGTGATAATTGAGACATTACAGATGATTCGTGTTAATAACCTTCTGTGAAAGTTGCGGACATCGCAAACGGTTCATATGGAGCCGTCTGTATGGAGTGGCGGACGGCGACAGGAGGGAGAGGCGGCGTCGTGAGGGAGAGGCAGCCGGCATCAGGAGGGAGCAGCGGCGTCGAGAGGAAGCGGCGGCGTCGGGAGGGAGCGGGGCATTGGGAGGAAGTGGCGGCATCACGCGCGAGTGAGCAGTCAGATCTAGCAAAACCTAGCAGTGGCAATAGAGACGGAGAGAGCGAGTGAGGACTCTACGAGCAGAACCATTAATATATAGGGAAACTATCACAGACGGTTCCATAAAAGAACCGTCTGTGATATGTCGAATATCTGACATGCGTCATTTTCATAAATATTTACCTATCATTTTACCCTTATATTTTTCGCATTTCGAGATCATTTATCATCATTTACACGCTTTTCTATATTTAATTGCTCGAAATGGACAACTTTACATTTTCTATATTTTTCTGCAGGCCGGCGCGATCAAGGCACATAAACAACAAATTTGGCATTCCGGGACTGCTCCATACAGATGTATGCATCATCACGGATGTGTAGGATCTTTCTGCAATGAAATCGGACTTCCGGAGGGCCAGAACGAAAGAAATCAAATGGGGCAAGGACTTTATTGTAATTTCTAAAATCATGGAGGGCTAAAATGCAAAACTGCCAACTTCCCTATTCGGCCACAAAACCTAGCCGCCGCCGCCTGGGAATCTTTTGAGCCCGGTTCTTCCGCCACCTCTCCCCTTCCTTCTCTTGCTCTTCCCCCCATTCCCATCTCCATCTCCGGCCACGGCGAGTGCCGGCCACGCCTGACGACGCCACCTCTTCCGCCAACCTTCTCCACCCGCCGCATCCTCCATCGCCTCTTCCCACGCCGTCAAGACTCCCTGCGCCTCCCATCTCGGCCGCCGCTTCCCTTCTTCCTTTGTCCCCCTTTTTTGCTCTCCTCCCCCTTCCTCTTCTCCGGCGCCGACGAGGGTCGGCCAGACTCGCTGACATCCAACAGCACCAGCCTCCCTTCTCCGCCACGCCATCGTATCACCGCCGCCACTCCTCTCCTCAGTTCAGCCGCCGCCTTTCTTTACTCCTCCGCAGCTCCTCCGCCAACTCCACCGGGTGTCGCTGTCGCCATCCTGCTCCTCAGGCCAGATCGGCGTCGGCAGCCATCTTCCTCCGACCACCGTCCCCCGCACCTTCTCCGGCTGCCGCAAGCTTTCTCCCCTTGCCCCGTGTGTTTTTTCCAACTCACATCTCTTCCACCACCGACCGCCCCTGTGCTTTCCTCCTTCTCCACCCGTGCGCCGCCTACTCCCGTGCACCGCCGTCCTTCTCCTGTCCTATATCGCTCCACCGAATCGCCTCATCTGATCCCTCCACCAAGCGTGCCGCTACTCCATCCACCTCAGCTCTGCCGCGACCGTAGCACCGCCGACCTCCACCAAGCGCCGGCCGCCGATCTCCATCGCCACATCAACCGACGGCGACCTCTCCATCGCTTCCTTCAGCCGCCACGCCGCCGTCTACTTCACCTTCTTCCCCCTCGGTTGCCTAATTTCTTCCTCTTATTTCTTCAGCTCTTCATTACTATTACTCTGTTAACTGATAATTACCATTTTGCACTGTGGATGTTAACTTGTGATCTGTGAATTGTGATTTTGATTTGTGGCTCATGATGGATATGGATATTGGTCCAGCTCATATGATTTTGCTAGTTATTCATCTATCAGTGCTTGTGGTGATATGATCTTGTGTTAGTCATCTTATTGTTATCTGTGATCATGATCTTGTGTTAGTCATCTTATTGTTATCTGTGATCAGTATCTGGTGACGAGTAATTAGTAATTAGTTGAAGTCTCTATTTAATTTTTATGTGTTATTTGTGTAAGAAGTAGGTTTTGAGTTGTGCTTGTGTTCAGTGATCTGTTAGTCTATGCTTATGGTCAGTGTGTGTGCTTCCTGTGTATCAATGTCCCTTGCTTGTCCAGTTGTTAGTGTTGGTATCTGTGTTTGTGTGTTATCTCGTGCGATTTAGCTAGCCGATGACCATTCCCTTCTCCTTGCTGTCTCGACCCCCTCTTTGCTTCTAGACTCCCTCCTTTCTCCTTTATGCGGTCTGTCGATAATTAGATTGTGCGAGTGTTCGTCGTAGTTGTTTGTTGTGTTGTTCTATCGCAGTCATATAGTTAGTCGTCGACCGTTTTCTCCCTCATTCTCTCTCGACTCCCTCCGTGCTTCTAGACTCCCCTAGTGCTTCTCGACTTCCTCCTTCTGTCCGCGGTTGGTAGTTAGTTAGGTCGTCGGTAGTTGTGTTCGTTCATGTAGTCGTTGTTATCATTCGTGCATCATTCGTGTAGTCATTAGTCATGTAGTTCGTTCGGTCGTATGATGTCAATTCGTATGGTCGTTCGTTCCGTCGTTTTTCGATTGTTTAGTTCGTTTGTCGTTTCGTTCGTGCGAGTTAGAGTTCGTTCGGTAGTTCGTACGTTCAGCTGCTTTGGTAGTCGTTTTAGCTTTAGTTTTCTCCCGTTTCATTTGACCTAGCTTTAGCTGAGCACCGATAGCCTCAGTCTAGTCCCTGTGGAGAACACGACACTCGCCGCTATTTCAGTGGCAACCCGTGCACTTGCGGGTGTGTTATTTTTGCACGATCAATATCACAGACAGTTCTATTTATAGAATCGTCTGTGATGTATCATCACAGACGGTTTCTTCCGATAAACCGCTTGTGATAGTTCGCATCTAGAAATCATGCATGCGGCCATGCAATATTATGAAAACGCAATATTATGAAAACGCAAGCATAATCATAAATATAACTATTTCTTAGTTTCTGAGTCGTTTACAATTACAATGGAATATAGTTCCACAATTACATGCTGAGTTCCCTAATTATGATTACACTGCAACAATTTCCAAATAGGTGATGGCTTTATGGTATCATTTATTACACTTGGCTATTTCCTTTTAATAAAGCCCTTCACGATGATCGACATGCATATAGCTTGCTTCATCACCTTGTTCTTCTTCGAGCCTAATGTCATCTCTGAATGAAGGTAACTCATTAAATTGATTGTACTCTTCCTCATCCACAACATTCTCAACTCCGATAATCCTTCTTTTTTCCTGAAGAACTACATAGCGCTTCTTATTTGCCGGGTCAGTTGCATAAAATACTTGAACAACTTGCCTCGCAAGTACAAATAGTTCGTCTTCGTATCCTACACATTCGAGGTCCACGGTAGTGACGCTGTACTTGTCGACCATTACACCCCATGGGAGTTGGACCCAACGGCACCGCAATAGAGGAATCTTGAAAATTATGTAGTCAACCTCCCAAATCTCCTCTACATGCCCGTAGTACGAGCTTGGGCCAGCGGTACTAACGTGCGTATCATAGGCATCTATGCGGACACCTGAGTTCTGCACTGTGCTCTTTCTATCCCGATTTGTTGTATAAAAAGTGTAGCCATTAATGTCGTATTCTTACCATGTCACAATTATAAATTTTGGCCCTTTTGCCAACCATTGTAGTGTTTCACTTGACGACCTCCTAGTCAATCGCACCTTCAACCATTCGTTGAACTGACGGTTGTGTTGTCTCGTGATCCAAACTTCTGAGTGGCATGCATTCTCTTGGCATAGCATGTCCTTGTGCTCTTCAATATATGGGGTCATTTCAATCATGTATTATAAAACCGTGAAATGGGCTTGAGCATATGTATTTTGATCCGGAGTTATTGCTTTCCTTCCGATAATCCTGATACCCTTTGGCCTCCCCTCGTGACGAGATAGAGGTACACCTATCGGCTCGACCTGAGCCATGTAGCCGATGCAGAATTCAATGACCTCTTCTGTTGTATAACCTTCGATGATGCTACCATCCGGTCGAGATCAATTGCATAGATAGGACTTGAGAATTTCCATGTACCTTTCGAATGGGTACATATGACGTAGAAACACGGGGCCGCATATCTTATCTCTTTCACAAGGTGGACAATGAGATGGACCATGATATCAAAAAAAGATGGAGGGAAATACATCTCTAGATGACATAGAGTTGTCACCGCCTCCGTCTGCAGAGCATCTAGTCCATCAGGATTAATGACCTTCTGAGCAATTGCGTTAAAGAAATAACATAACCTTATGATTTTCACTCGAACCTTGTTCGAAAAAATACTTATAATTGCAACAGGTAGTATTTGTGTCATTAGCACATGACAGTCTTGAGACTTCATGCCAATTAATTTCAAATATTCCATGGAAACAAGTTTCTTCATACTGGTGGAGTGACCGGACAGAACTTTCACACCATGTAAGGACTGACACAATTGAGTTCTCTCGGACTTAGACAGTGTGTAGCAAGCTGGGGAAGGTATGTCTAGCCTTTATCGGTCTCTATCGGTGCTAACTCGGTTTTGATGTTCATAGCGACCAAGTCACGCCTTGCGTTAACACCGTCCTTTATTTTATCAAGAATGTTCAGTAAGAGACCAATCAAACTGTCACATTCATTCTTCTCTACGTGCATTACATCGACGCAATTGTGAAGTTCTAAGTGCTCCCAATAAAGCAGGTCCCAAAATATTGACCTCTTCTTCCACATGTTCTTCCGACAGGTCCTCAATTTACGTCCCTTTCCAAGCAAAACATCGATATCCTTGACCATATCATACACCTCTTTCCCGCTAAAAGGCCTTGGTACTAAATCATCTTCTTTTTTTCCGTCAAATTGTTTCTTCATCTTGCGGTATAGGTGATACTTTGGAAGGAACCTATGGTGACGCATGTACACAGTTTTACGCGAGTTGTTCAACCATACACTGTCGGTATAATCTAAGCAGTGCAGACAGTCTTTGGCTCCTTTTGTACTCAACCCAGACAGGTTACCAAGGGCAGAAAAATCATTAATGGTGCAGAACAACATGGCGCATAGAGTGAAGTTCTCTTATTTATCCGTATTCCATACATGTACCCCTTCATTCCACAGTATTGCAAGATCTTCCACCAATGGTGCTAGGTACACATCAATATCGTTCCCAGGTTGCTTTTGACCTTCGATAAGTAGTGACATCAAAATATACTTCCGCTTTATACACAACCAAGGAGGAAGGTTGTATATGCACAGAGTCGGCTGCTCATGTTACCAAAAGGATTCATTCCATCTGTACTCGACCCAAACCTTATATTCCTTGGTTCCACACCGAAATATACAAACATCCTATCAATGTTCATCCACTGGGCAGAATCAGCAACATGTCTTATCATTCCGTCTTTCTTACGCTGCTACCAGTGCCAACGCATCAATCTTGCATCCTTGCGGTTTGCAAATAAACGCTTCAAACAGAGAATTATAGGAAGATACCACAACACCTTAGCAGGAGGTCCTTGATTCACCTCGATGCCCTTCCTATCATCGGAGTTATTTTTACGCTTGTATCGGGATGCTTTGCACACCGGACAAACATGTAAGCTAGCATACTCTTTATGGTACAGGATACAATCATTCGGACATGCATGTATTCTTTCTACTTCCATTCCTAATGGGCAAAGAATCTTTTTGGCTTGGTAGGTGGTTCTCGGTAACACATTTCCATTTGTAAGCATGTCTGCTAGGAGACCTAACAATGTCGTGAAATTCTTGTCAGACCAATCATTGCTTGCCTTCAATTTTAGTAGTTCTAGAATTGATGACAACCTCGTGTATCACGCCTTGCAGCCTGGGAACAAAGGTTTCTCTGAGTCCTCTATCAAGCCCTCGAATTTATCAAACTCTCTCTCACTATAATTCCCTTCTGCATCACGTAGCATCTGATCCAGATTATCATCCTGCGACCTATCCTCATGATCGAAAGCACAGTCCACAACCGGCATATCGTTGTCTCCCTCGACGATGTCATAACTACCTTTTTGTGTACTCTTCTCTTCACCGTGACTGGTCCAACATTGTACCCCTTTCTGAAACCCCTTCGAATCAAATGAGTTTCGATCTGCGCCGAGTTGCTAAACATCTTTAGATTATCACAATCAATGCATAGACAATATATATAATCCATCCTCTTCTTCAACATATCCAGCTCGACCGCTCTTCTAAAAGTAGACACACCATTAATGTACTCTTCACTCACACGGTTCTCAATTTACATCCAGCTTCGGTCCATCTACGCTACACATGTAACAAATGAGTGTCAAAAAGGATTATTAGCGCTACTATATAGCAAATTAGATTAGCTATACTTACTTACATGACATCGATCTATATATATTACGTAGGTAGCTAGCAAGCCACGTATTCATGACATAATAATGTTAAGCAAGAATATATTGAAGTGAACTACGAGTACTTACCTATTTTGATCAAATTGAGCAAACTAACATTATCTTTCTAAACCTCGCTAGCTAGATCTAAACAAAAACTTATCTATCAAATTCAATTACAAAAGCATGCATATAAGTTATTAAAAGCAATTGAGTACTAACCTCTGATCACTAAGAAGACGGCGATATGTTTTCACCGAACTCCCTAAAGCCGGCCGTCACCTCGCTCCACTGATGCAGCGCAATGAAGACAGATCTGTGTCGAGATCAACCACGTACGCCTAGTATTTAATAGGGCAGATTATCACAGACGGTTCCAACCACAAACGGTCTGTGATACCAATAAATCACAGACGTTTCGTATTAATATCTGTGAATTATCACATACGGTTATTAATACAAACCATCTGTGATGTCCGTAATATCACAGACGGTTTGTTATAAGAACCGTCTGTAATGTCCAGAATATTAGAGACAGTTGTTTATATGAACCGTCTGTGATGTTCGCAACTTTCTCAGACGGTTCTTAACACGAACCGTCTGTGATGTCTCACTTATCACAGACGGTTCGTGATAAGAACCGTTTGTGAAAGTTCACGACGGTTATTAACACGAACCGTCGTGATGTCTCAATTATCACGTATGGTTCAGACACAACCGTCAGAAAATATCACGCACGGTTGCTACTATAAACCGCTCGTGATAGTTTAGCACAAACGGTTCATACTGAACTGTCGTGATGTAGTCGCCCAAGATGGCCTCTTTTGTAGTAGTGGTCTGTGTTGTCCTTATCACAGACAGCTCACAAACCGTCTGTGATAACCTCCGATTATTATTAACACATAAATGAAAACCGTCTGTGATGATCCCTTTTGTAGTAGTGAACCTAGCTCCATCTCATATAAAAGACCTCATACACCCACCCCAAACCTAACCTCCACTAGCCCCCACCCCCACCTGTGACCTAACCTCCACTAAATACTGTTTGACTAGAATTTTCATGCTCCAGAGATGGGCTATTAACCTAATATAAAAAATACTTTTGTGATAATTGAGGGGTAATGTAAGCTTATCCCAGATGTAAATAGACTTGCATCATAATAAGGATATACAGAATTGAAAGACATGGAAGCAAGTGGAGGCAGTTGTTGTCAAAATTGGCAAAGATCCACTACATTTGCACGCAAAGTTACCAGAGCCAGTGAAAAAAAAGAGCAAGATTGGCAAAGATCCACTTATTAGTAAGTCAATATTCCATCTAGAATTGATCTTTCCATCAGAGTCAATGTTTCATTAGGAAGTCAAACGTATTGTGCACGAAAAATGAGAGAGAGAGAGAGAGAGAGAGAGAGAGAGAGAGAGAGTTGAAATTCTCTCTGCTGATTGCTGAACGAGTCTATAGTAGACCACTTGAAATCATTCTTTCTTTCTTTTGGCTGCAATCTGGTCATAAGCACTTGGGGTTTGCTATAAAATGGAAGCCAATTGTTGGAAGAGAAATCAAAGCTTAGCAAACTTCGAAACAGCACAATAGAGAGATGGCCAAGCGAAGACTCCACTTCCCAGTCCTCGTGCTAGTAGCTATACTTGTCTGTGCCATGCACGCCAGCACCGTGGGAGGAAGAGAAGGTACTACTCCTATGTTTTTCCCACTAGAATCTAGAGCATAGGATGTTGGTTGGATGTCATTGTATGAAATGCTATTTAAAGCTAATGAACAACACATACGCAATGCGAGAATTGTGATTTGCAGTTACACAGGGTGATTTGAACTTTGGTCTCCAAATTCTTTTTAAAGTAGAAGTCAAAAAATTCTTGTTTGGTTTTCTATGTTTTGAGGAAATTACAATTTGTTTTTGAAGGCGGAATATTACAATTTTGTTATTTAGATGAGGTGTACTCTAGTTGCTTTGAGCCTGTAAGGCTGTCATTGTTTGTTTGCCTTCAGTTGAAACGATAGCTTATCAGACCAACTATAGCATAGACTAGCAGTTGTCTCTAGTTTGATAACCACAAAGTTGGTAGGTTATCTGCGTGGATTTTCCGCTATAATTTTCAGTATTTGAATTTTTTTTTTATTTTTTCAAGTAGAAAAGGTAACTTTCGAGAAAAGGTCACTTGAATTTGAAATTGTGTGCAAGTGAATTTTCCATTGTAACAACTACATATATGCCTTGAAATACATTTTCAATGGTATAACAATTTTATGGACTTTCATGACATTTCAATTGTATAAAAGTTTCATAAATGTTTTCAGATCTCAAGTTTGAAATTTCAAAGCAGGTCTCGGCTCGTTTCGCGAAAAGTTACAAGAAAGATTTTAGGTTTCAAGTTTGATATTTTAAGCAGGTTTTGGCACATTTTGTGAAAGTTTCATTAAAGCTTTAACACATTTCAAGTAGTTTCAGAATTAATTTCTAGCAAGTTTCAACACGTTTCAAAAAGTTTTAAAAAAGTTTCAGCAAATTTCATAAAGGTTTCATGGGGCTTCCACAAAGTTTCATCAAAAGTTTCAAAAATCAAATATATTTTAAGCAAGTTTCAAACATGTTTCACAAAGTTTCATAACTAGATAGGAGGCTTGAAAAATTGAAATGTTAAGTTTCATAACTAGTACTTCGGTTTCAAACGAACCAAACTGAAATTTCAATGAAACCTCAAGATTCAAAACCGTAGAATACCAAAACTTCCATGAAACTTCAAAGAAAACATCAAGTTTCATCCACGTTTCACCTAGTCTCACAAGACTTGTTTCAAAGAGTTTCATGAATGTTTTACATAGTTTTATGCACGCTTCAGAGAGTTTTATGTAAATTCCAATGTTTTACATGTTCTTTCACTTCAGAGATCGACAAGAGCGAAGCATGCCGCACCGTCCGCTCATGGCCAGCATACCATGCGGTCACCTACGGTGCCCGCCGCTGGCCATGCTCGCCGTGGGTGTTCACCGTCTGTCACCGCCACGCTCGGGCAAGCTTGCGGCTGCTCATTGCACTTGGGGCGCGCTTGCTCCCTACCGCCCTATGCCCCCACACTTCCCTGGGTAATTTTTTTGCTTTTTAGCCTAAAATTTAAAAGTTTTTTACATATGAACCCCTAGAGAAAATATTTGCAAAACTGGACCCTTCGCACGGCGCCAAAGAATATGGCGCCCAAGATATATAGCATGGCGCCATATGCTTTGGCACCGTGCGTGGACACGTAGGAGCCATGATGGCATAGCACGGCACCAAAGTCCATGGCACCGTGCTATGTAACAACGGTGCTAACGGCCATGGCGCCGTGCTCTGGGACTTAAGCTCGAGCACGGTCCCCCGCCCCCACCCTTACTCCTCTCTTCACCGAGCGAACACGCATAAAGCGTGAATGCTATGTATGTATGTTTGTATTGGGTCGTAATGCTATGTGTCGTGCTTATTCATTTGGTGGAATGTCAATTAGTGTTGTTTGCGCGAATGGAACAAAGAACTGACTGAACTTGCAGTTTTAATGCAAGTTCAGCTATCACGGCAGCAAACACCACGGCGCCATGTAAATAGCATGGCGCCAAAGAGCTGGCGCTAGGTGTTCAACAACCGCGCCAGAATCTTTGGCGCCACAAGCGGTGCCAACGGGACTAGCACCGTAGTTGAACACCTCGGCGCCAGGCTCTTTGGCGTCGTGATACCTAAACCCGTAGAAAAACAGCAAAGTTTGTTGTTTTTTCTGAATATACAAAAGGCATGCACATACACACATACATATACATTTCACATATAAAACAGCTGAATACCTAAATAACAACATCACATAACTCTCAATAGGTCTCAAAACATTACACATGTCTCAGCGCACAAAATAGTCAGTCTCACTGCCTCTTGGCCCTTCCCTTGCCCTTGGCCAGAGCATCAGTCCCTAGAGTATACGTGCTCGAGGGACGGGCTGAACGACGAGGCTGCTACGAAGCCTGAGTAGATGGTGCATCGGGCATCTGTGACATCCCAATCTCGTCGTGGGTAGATGCCTCCTCGTCCTCGTGCTCCTTCTTGTCGTCATCCCGCTCCGCCTCATCGTCGTCGCCATCGCCTCGATCGAAAGTCGAGTGCATGATGAGCTCCTCGTGGACCGCCCCGCCAACGGTGATGACGAGGTCGCGGGTACCGAGGCACCCGAGCGCCGGAGGCCGCGGGTGTGATCACGTCCGCCAACGAGCGTGCGCGGCAACCACAACAACCTTCCGCCCGACTGATGCGACGTCTTAAGTCTCTGCAAGTAATGATATGTCATAATAGTATACATGTTGAATGGATCTAACTTAACGAATTATCTTCATACCTTCAAGAAGTCCCTCAGGCAGCTCTCGCTGTCCAAGCTGCCAACTGGGTAGCTGAGAGCCACATCGATCTCATGCACTGAGGTTCGGAGAGAAGTCCCCTAAAGAAATAAGGAAACATAAGTAAGTGCGAGATAAATGTATTGAACCAAAGTATTGCAAATATCATGCTTTCGAACCACTCGATCGAGAATCGGAGCGGCCTCGTCCACTGTGCCCTCCCTCACACTCCTGTTGTACGCAGTGTCCTCGTCCTCGGACGAAGCGAAGTCCACATAGTCAACATCGGTCCACTACTGCCTCAGCCTGTAGCGGGTGGTAGTGTGGTACCAGGACAAGTATTGTCCCGCTTCATGATTGTCCTCTATCCTCCTCCACCACTGGATGTAATCTCGGTGGTGATGAGCGAAGTCTATCACCTTTCGTTAGCGGACCCTGTCAAACCTATACATATAGCAGATGTTAACAATATGTGTTAGAGTAAGAACCAATAGAATTCCAAATGAAACAAAAATTATAACTTACTGGTGCAAATCAATGTAAGTCGACACCTCCTTAGGGGTAGAACCGCACGAGGCCAAACTAGCGTGCGACTGTGGGGAGGTGAATCTCCATGGCGAGAAGCAAATCAACGGACACCTCATCCTCCAAATATGATAGTTCATGTGGCACATGGTGCTTAGTGGTAGAGCTAGAACCTGTGCCTCGGAGTAAGGCTGCCACGAGACCTAGTAAGCAAACACACGGGCAAACACACGATTAACCATGTACAAAAACCAAGAACTGTAGGAAAAATAAATGCATTACCAATTTCTTACCATTGTGGGAGACAAGGTGTCCAACTCGTTGTCAGAATCCACATACGCCGAGTGGTCGCGAACAGATCGAGACGTTATCCCATAGGTATGCCACAAGAGGGCCGAGGTCATCCACACCTGTGGATGCCAAGGATGCGCTTGGAACACTCGAGGGTGCCTCACAGAATGCTGACCACATCCACACCTATGGAGGAAGACACACCACCGAAGGCCGACGTAGCCGCTTTGCATCCGCAGCCTCGCAAAGCCGCCAGAGGAACGAGGACCGCCAACCCCAACCGAACTGCCTAGCATCAACCCGGCCCCGGAGGCGTGATGTACATCCACGGCAAGGCGTCCCCATGGCGTCCGGAAAAGCACGGCCCCAACATGTGGAGGACCCAAGCTCGGCGGTGGTAGTTCACCGTGGCGTCGTCCGCGTCCTCAAGGCATGTACAAAAGGTAGCCCGCAACCAGCTAATGTGGACCCCCGAGACACGGCCTCGCTTGACATTCTCTGGGACAGGAGGCAATGGTGTGCCCAAGAAGGCCTCTACATGTGCCCTCCAACCCTCAAACACCACCGGCCCGACCACCGGCTGTCCCCTTATGGGAGGTCCAAGTATCATCGCCACGTCCTACAGCGTGACGGTCATCGCCCCACAGGGAAGGTAGAACGTGTGCGTCTCTGGCCTCCACCTGTTAATAGTACACGGAGAAAAGAATTAGTTACGTATATAAGAATATAGAAACAAAACAAATGCAGACCCGATAGAAAATGCACTGTCAACAAGTGCGGTCAAAGCGTGGGGTTGAAGATTGGCATGCCACAGCGCAGATGGGTTAGCGATCAGTGAAGGCCACATGGCGGCAAAGGGGTGTAGCGGTTGTCGTAAACCATCAAGTGGAACCCATCATGGGTTCGAGAGCTAAGTATGGGAATATCACGGAAAATGCTTTAAAAGTTAGTGCGTGATGAAAACACATGTAACACGAGAAAATACATTTCAATAACACACGCACGGCCGTCCTCCATGAGCTCCGCCGGTGCTCCTTGTCGAGAACTCGTCCCCAGCCCGGTACTCGTCATCCCGTATATTCAAAAATACGTTAATGATAAGAATAACAAAATACGTTAATGATAAGAATAACAAAATATCTAAAAATTATACTCTCTAGACCTAACGCCGCTATCTAAAAATAACCGATAATTTCTCTCCAACATTCATCACTTTTACCAATATTTCCTATTTCTAAACCTAAAAAAGAATCTACACCTACACCTATTTCTAAACAAGCAAACATATCTATTTCTAAACAAGCAAACATACCCTAAAAACATACCTATTTCTAAACATTCATCAATCTCACTCAAATCAAACCCTAAAACGAATCTACACCCATGACTACTCTTACATTACACATATCTATTGCAAATCCAACCTAAAACGAGCCAAATCCAACTAATTTCATCTAGGTTTCAAATCTTGCCCCACGAAATGTGCCACAAATAATCCACATCTATTGAAAAAATCAAGGTAAGGGAGGGAGTTCACCTTGCTTGCTCGGTTTGGAAGCAAAATCTCAAGAAAAAGCAACAGATTGGAGTGGATTTGGAGGGGGAAGAGAGGGGCGACGGCAGGCTTGTGTCTGTTCGCAGGGATGAGTGAGGGGTAGGGGGTCGTGCTCGGGCTTAAGTCCCAGAGCACGGCGCCACGGCTGTTAGCACCATTGTTACATAGCATGGCGCCATGGGTTTTGGCGCGTGCTATGCCACCATAACTCCTACGAACCACGCACGGCACCAAAGCATATGGCGCCGTGCTATAGACCTGGCGCCATATTCTTTGGCGCCGTGTGAATGGTCTATTTTTGCAAATATTTTTTTAGGGGTTCATATGTAAAAAACTTTTAAATTTTGGGCTAAAAAGTAAAAATTTTACCTTCCCTGGCGGGTGGGCTAAACGATGAGATCCGTCGCCGGCAGTGGCAAGAGAAAGAGAGAGAGAGAACGTGCGAGGGAGAGAGACCAATGAATTGGTTCGGTTTGAGTGGCTCATGTGACCTCTTGTTTGGGTAAGATTTAGGCAGCAAAGATTGTACCAAGCAACTCCATCCAATGGTGATCAGCTATTCTGTTGTAAAGACACACAATGATATACCGTAAAACCATTTTCCTTCGTAAAATTACAGCAAATGACCTCAGCACTCAGCAGTTCACTCCATTACATACTGTCTGTTGGGTTTTTAAATTTATTTTTTGGTTTTTAAAGAATGGTGATGTCTGTTTATGAACAAGAAACATATATATAATGTACATATCTTTGTTCGGTAACTGCAGGTAGGGCTCTTGGATCTCGAGGTATAAAGTCGAATGCTATTGGTGCCCCAATTCCAAACCGTAAGCATCACGAGGCAGAGCCCTACTACAGTAGATCGTGCACCGATTTATATCTCTGTGACCACCCGGAAACTGCACCGTAGCAACCATATGCTGTCAAGCTGCAGCAAGGCCAGCCATGGATATTTTCATATGCATATAATCAAATAAATTAGGGAAATTATGTTTGTGTCTAAAAATAGCTCAACTGTGCATATGCCACTTAACTTTTATTACCATGTTTTTATTTGCCATCCTGTAATGCCTTTCATGTCGACTACGCATATCTGGACTGAAATACCCTTGTGAAAGCGTCTTCTCCATATTACCAATATATAAAAGTTTTCAAATTTTTCAAAAAAAAAAGATTTAGAGGGCATTCTACAGCCATGTAAAATTTCAAGATCAAACGTTATAACAATGGAGAGAAATTAAAACGACACATTTTACATGAATAGTGATTTTCACTGTTCATCATTATTCATCGGCTAATTTTTTTAAAAAATTGAAAACCTTTTTATACATAGGTAATTCAAAGATAGTAGAGCGCACGCGCAACTAGTTGTCAATCAAACGAAGCGGGATACATCTTTGAGGGAGAAGATCCGCTTAGTATTGTTGCCAATTTTACATAGACCTCAACTAAAACCACAAGAGGATGAACTCCACAGCACACAAACTTTAGACGGTGCACGTTAATATAGTTAAGGGGCAAGTGTAATACCTGGGCTGAATTTGGCCCAGCCCGGCCCATGCTATGCCCATATAAGCGAGTGATCTGGGGAGGGGAAGAAGCAAAAGCCAAGTTTACTTCCTCTCCGTGCTCATTCGGCCGCTGCCACCTCCGCCATGCTCACTTGGTGCTGTCGCCTTCCCTTGCGTTTGCTGTCGTCGGTGCCGCCGTGTCCCGCCGTCGCCAGACCCGGCGTCGCCGCCGCCGCCTCCCAGCCGCCGCCGCTTCACCTTGCTGCGCCGCCATCGCGATTCCCAGCAAGACGCAGCCATCGCCGACCGACCCGGTGCTACCGCCTCGCGCCGCCGCCGCCGCCTTGCTTCCCGACCGCCACCATCACGGTTGCTCTCCTTCACGGCTGAGCGCCACCCTCACTCACGCCGCCGCCATCGCTCCACGGGTTGGAGGAAGGAGAAGAGTGCCACCGGTGAGGGAGAAGAAGAGGAGGGAGTCGCGGGGCGCCGCCATGGAAGGAAAAGAGGAGAGAGCCGGTCATGGAAGGAAAAGAGAGAGAGAGAAGAAAAGAAGAGAGGAAAAAAAAGAAAGGAAAAGTCTGACCCACCGCCAGATCTGTCAGATCCGACCAAGGAAAGGAAGATAGTGCCCGATCCACTGTTTGGGGCCGTGGTAACTCGAAAACCCTTCTCCTCGATTATTTTACCGAGTCGGGCATAAGTTAATATATCGATAATTAGAATTGACGATGTGACCATTTAAATATCGCTTATTAATATGAATGCCCGATCGTGCAATCGGTATGGCCACCGAGATCTGGTCGGTCCGTAGCAGAAGAGGGAGGGGGAGAGAATAAATTGAAGTTAAACAGTGTAATCATTAAAGTGAGATTAAGCGTGTAGAATTCGATCGGCGAAAATAATGAAATCGCTAATTTTACAGATTGGTTAAGCACCGTGACAATGGGAAGTTGTCCGGTGGTACAGGATTTGATTATGTCGGATTGGATGTTAGAGCGATGTCATTTGCTCGTATATGAATGTATAGCATTAGCAATGAATTGAAATGATTAATGCTTGTTCAGGTGGCAGTTCGAGTCTGGTGCCGTCCATGCATCGTCCGCCAGGTTAACAGGCAAGTGCATGATAGAACTGTAATTGATGTGAATGTTTGTTATTCGTGTTCCCATGCCATGATTTACAGTATTCATGAGATCTATATGAATTGTGCTAAGCATACCTTGATAAGTCCGCTAATGATTAGACATTCACATTTGAAGCATATTGCATCATGCAAAATGCATAAGAGCCAGATCGGTGAGAAAGTCATGACTAGTCCGGAGTGCTCTTGAATAAGAGCCAGGTCGGTGAGAAAGTCATATGACTAGTCTGGAGTGCTCTTAAATAAGACCTACAGAGGTAGGCATCTCCACAGGATGGAGGCAGAGGATGACAACAACGGGTGTTCCCTCCGCTATACCGGTATAAGCTACAGTTACAAAGCATACAGATGCATTGCATTGCATTGCATTGCATGAAAGTAACAGAGAAAGTGATACAGTTTACAGTACATTGTTTTACAGTTTACCATTACAGAATTGATGTACAGATTATAGTTACAGAGTTAATTTACACTTTACAGTTACAAAATTGATTTACAATTTGTAGTTACATAATTGATCTACAGTTTACAATTATAGAATTGATTTATAGTTTACAGACATAGAATTGATTTATAGTTTACAGTTACGGACTTAATCTATAGTTTACAGACATAGAGTTGATTTACAGCTTACAATTCATGAAACCGATTGAATTGCTAAAGTGATGTTACTGTTTTATCGTGTGTTTACTGAGTCTTCGTACTCACCCTTGCTTTGTCGTTGTTTTTTTAGGAATCTGTTGAAGGCGACATGCATGGGCGGGAGTAGTACAATTGTTCACGTGCAATAGTAATTCACATATCATCTACAGTTGATATATTTAGCCTTGAATGGTTGAGTACCTTTTTGGTAATTAGCAAAATTATACCCCTGCTGTGCTTAGTGTCAAGTGTATCGCCTTTTGCCGTTTGATTGATATTTAAATAAAAGAATTGCTTCGCAAGACTAGCGACAAAAGTTGGAGTTGTAACATTATAGAGTAGGTGGTAGCAATTTGGGCTCAGGGAGGGGCCGGGGTGTTACAGTTGGTATCAGAGCGGACATTAGATCCGTGGTGGACAATTTGGTAACCTAGGTTGTCTTAATCAAAAATTTGACTCAGGATGGGTTATTAAATTAAGACTTGGCTTGGCCTAGGTTATGCAATTGCAAAAAACTTGACACACATTGGTGCACAGTAGGATGGGATTGGATCAAGCATTGCATTTTTGTTTTTGTTAGTCATGTTGTTTATTTACAATGCTTTGAGGCTGATGCTTGTGAGTTCATGGCAAGCATTGAATTTGTTGTTTATGTGTCCTACGGGACTTTGCTGTGATTGTGTCGTGTACCGATGCAATAGAGACTGAGACAGTGGCCACTGGAGAGGCCCGGTCATCTTGCCATTTGTGGCATTGAGGTAGTGATGCTTTGCTTCAATTTCGGGAAGTTGGTTCCCTTTGGTAAGCAACTCGTTGGGTTGTTTGATGAATACCCGATAGTGGGGAGTGCTCTATGCAAGTCTGGTATTCGAGGGAATTTTGATTATATGAATGATTAGAGTGACTTGCGTGGTGAGACCAATGTTTTTGGAGAAGGCAATAGCCAATAGTGGTTGAAGTGTTCGATTAGGCGTACGTGGGATATGGTGGTTAAAGTAACAGGTTGGTAGGACATGGTGTTCTAAATTGTGAGAACCCGTGAAAGTAATTAACTTTAGTTATGGCTGTGGAATTGAAGTTGATTTGAATCCAATGGGGATTTAGTAGTTACATGAGAAGTAACGACGTAATGCAAATCCATTTCTACTTAATAGTTGGATTTGAATTATTGGTGAACCAGTCAGTGATTACGGTTGCTTAGAGTGTTGAGCCGCATTGAATGACTGGTTTTACTTTGGTCCCAATTAATAAACCTAGCCATGCGATCTAGACTTGATAAGAAGTGTGCTAATATATTGTCTTGGTGGAAAACCCCTCATGGAGCTATTCTTTCAATGGTAATAGGCCAATGATTATAAAGCTAAGTCCGCCAATTTCGTACTGTGATTAATTATTATAATCACGACCGATGTTTTGGAAGGTTCTAATAGTTGTAATGTTACAACTTTCACAAGTCTCGGGCAGATCGAGAAGCAATGTATAAAGACCTCTAAAAGCATTATCCTTATCCTCACATGAGGTGCAAGAAATAGTCTCAATAGTAGAAGATGAAACAGGAGCTACCCTACTCATCTCAAGCTCAGCAAGAAGACTAATGTTCTCCACCTTAATCAAATCAAGCTCAGAAGACAGACTAGCATGAGAGGTCCTTAATTTCTCCATATCATCAATCAAGGCACAACATGTATCACAGTCATCACGGAGGGAGCGGATGTGGCTAAGTAAGCTCCGTGATAGTCTAGCTACTTCCTTCTCCAACTCAAAGACACCTAACCCTAGACTTGGCATGAAATTTATCTAGCTTAAGGAAAGCATCATTAAGTGGTCATAAGTAGGGCTCACCTCGCCGAGTCGGAGTAGAGCTCATTGTCGCTCGATTAAGCCCTCAAGGGCCATGAAGCACATGCCGGAGAAGTCGTCGCCGCCCTTGGGGTCTTGGTCACCCGTCCCGTCGTCGTCGCTCCATCCCTCCACCCGCCGAGGTCGAGGTCCTCGAACGCCAAGAGGACGAGGTGGAAAAGCTTGGCCTTCCCAAAGTCGCGAACTTCTTCTTGCCTTGCGTCCGAGCCGAGTCTTCTTGTTGCGGTTCTTGTCGATGTAGTCATTCTTGCTCGAACCGTCAAGTCGCTTTGCCCTTCTCCGCTTGGGGCGGTTGCCCGAATGTGGTTGGGGCCACCACACTCGAAGCAGATGACTGGTTCGCCTCTCTTTCTGTTCCTCCTCCTCTTGTAAGCATGGGAGAACTTTCGAGCTAGGAGGGCCAGCTGTTCATCCTCTAGCTGCTCTAACTGATCATCAGTTATGTCACAGAGAGCAGCTAGGGAGAACCCACCAAGTGAATCGGCAGAAAAACCGAGGCCGAGCGGGATCGGTGACTAGAGCCATCGATCGTGACTTCGACTTCACGAGACAATGTCGATCTCGTGCGCCTTGAGGCGAGAGTACAGCGTCAAGCGCCAAAGTCGAGAGGTCGGTGGTGTACTTGATGGTAGTCACCTTCATCTCCCGCACACGAAGGTCGAGTCAGACAAGCATTTGACGAGCGTTGTCCGAGTCGGAGTATGTGAGACCGACGGCTCGGAGATTGCTCAAAATTTTGTGGAAACGCGCAAAGCACTCATCAAGGGACTCGCCAGCGAGCATTTCAAACTTGTTGTAATCTCGCTGAATCGGTCCTGTCTCTTTGCCTTAATCCGGTGGTGCCTCATGGTATGCATCGAGGGTCTCCTAGATATCGAAGCGGACGGAAGATGAGAGATGCGGTCAAACTCACTACGACTCAGCCCCGAATAATGATGTTCCTTGCCTTAGCATTCGCCTCAACATCAGCCATGTTCCCGGCATTGATGTTCTCATCGGCAGGAACAACAAATCGGACCTTTACCTTGTGCCAGATGGCATACCCCTGGGCCTGGATGTATGTCTCCATTCGGCTCTTCCAGAAGGGGTAATCGATGCCATCAAAAACGGGCGACTTGGTTGAGTACTTGTCCGTCGCCATGGCTCTTGAGACCGGTTAAAGATCTATCAAAGAAGAGCTAACCGGCTCTGATACCAATTGTAGGATCGAAATGGCAACAGAGGGGGGGGGGGTGAATGGTGCCTTCAAAAATTGCCCCCGAGTATTTGCATACACATATGGACACTTACTAAAAAGCCAAAACAGACTCGGTCTAAAAAGCTACAATGCACCAAGTTTGAGTGCCCACTAGAAATGAAAGGAAGAATAAAAGAGTGGTCACTGGAAATGCATTGACGAAGACTACAAAGTTCAGAGCAGCAAACTCAACACAGAATACAGAATCAACCGAGCACTGCAAACCTGAAACAGCAAACCAAACTCCTATTTTCGATCTGACCAAAAGACAGGCTGACAGCTAGCGGAAACCGCAGGCTGCAGCAGCTGAAAAAGAAAAAGAACAGTAAATACTGCTACCCAAACTGAAAAAGAGAGCAGAGAAATCAGCAGTTCGGCTGAAACTGGAACTGCAGAGAAGAGACAAATATTTAGAGAAAGGAGATACTGCAGTCCTGCGAAAACAGCGGCAAGAAGCGGAGGCAAATCAAAAGACAATGCAGTGAATACTAGAGAGGAACAGTGAATACTGAATGGGCAGAAAATGCACTCGGCAGCAGATGTCCATGCAGCTGCCAAAAACAAGGAGTGAAAGCAGACTGTATGTCTGACTGCCAGCCAAAAAGAAAAGAAGAAAACTGAATTTGCCGAGAGGAAAAACAGCAGGGAAACAAAAAAAGTAAAAGCTTGAAGTTCTTTAGTCTTTTGGTCATGAGACTCTTGATCTCAACAAGGATGAACTTCAGAACAAGAAAGCAGAAAACAAAACATTTTTCCACCAAGACAATCAAGAACACAGGAATCCTCTACTAACGAGAAACAAGAAACTCTAGAAACAGAGGAAGTGCAGCGAAGATATTCTTTGAATGGAAGACCTCCATTTTGGATCCTTGCTCTTGGGAATGAGCTAGCCAAAGAGCTTTGTGAAGTTTCCCAGATCAGAGAAATTTATTTTGCAGCTTCCCAACAAAGGATTCAAATCATAGAAAAGATAAAACGGGGACAACTGAGAACAATAAAGACATAACTCAGAGAAAACAAGAATTAAGATTACTCAAACAAGAGACATCTCAGACTGAAACAAAGATAGGAATGAGTAAATGAATACAGCCAGTACATCTCATCCTCACACCCTCGGAACCTCACGCAAACACAACACACAGCTCAAGAACAGAACGCCACATGACTCATACAGACATTTGAGGAGGAGAGCAAAACAACCTCGCTGCTATTCCACCAACTCCTCTCCAACTAAAAGAGAAAAAGAACCCCAAAGCCAAAACAACCTCTCAAAGCTTCTTTTGACTCTAGCAAATCCTAACTCTCTTCTAAAGTCATGAGGAGGCATGCAGCCCCTCTCCTCTATTTATAGCCTTGGCTAACGGGTCTCCGCCCCGTTACGCCTGCTAAGTCCAACGGAGCCCGCTCCCGCTTTGTGCAGCTTTGCGAAATTCCGTTGCGCCCCTCCCGCACCTTCCGGAAGCTTCCGCTCCTTGCCTTGCACGCCTCGCAACCACCTCGAGTCCACATCGTCTTCGACACATCCCGACCGTTCTGACCTCAGCACCACCTGCGCCTAGTCCGGTCCACCGTGTCTCGCCACGACACCGCCTCGACGTCCTGCAGCCACACAGACACGAAACACGTCAAATAGCACCGCTCGATACATGAAAGCGTAAATAGCATTAATGAACCATCATTATCCACAAACCTGTCAAATTAACAGAATAAGCATCCTAATTCTGTTTGACCAGGTTTGACCAAGTTTGACCTAGCCCGTTGCACCGCGCAACGACATGGTCCGAACCAACTCAAACTCGACTTCCCTAAGCCGATGTCAATTACTCATCATACACATGGAATGACCTCACATGGTCTCTCAATCTCCCCCTTGATGAGTATATTGATGAACACCGAAAAAACATATGAAGTTGAGTTTGAAGAGTCGAACATGGTCCAAAGAGAAAGAATGAAGCTAATGACCATGTCGACAGAAGGAGCAAAAGAAAGAACAAGTTTTCCTCAAAGCTCTCAAAGTGGCTTTTTCTACCACTATTCTCCCCCTTTTGGCAATAAACGCATCAAGAATGCAAGAAGGAGAAAAAGTCAAGATGATGGATGAAATGGCTGAAGTTTGTTTATCACGGGCAAAGGCAGGGATGAGACCATCCATCCCTTTGCTCGTGTTCACACCTTCACGTAACCACACTAGAGCTATGCAAGTTAGTTAGCCCTGCCTACACTTTGCCAGCATATGGTTGTACTGTTGTACCTTGAGAGGCTATCACAAGATTCGGTCCTTAGGGTTATCTGGGCGGTTCTGCCACTATCCCGTTTTGTGCTTCCACTGCACCACTTTCACACTCACACCCTCGAACCATCCGCCCAGATTTCCAAGCAAGTAGAATTTTTGGGAACATAAAATATTCCTACCAACACATACCAGTCATCATCACAATGACTGCCCAACCAAATTCTCACATGTTTGAAAGTGATACTTGGGCGTTCCCACGCCCATGAATATCTAAGCAATACTAAGCATGGCATATAGTTACGGACTTATTTTCGAAAGGTTACTATTATAATTTTGCTAGGGTGACAAGGTTCGCATAATCAAGTATTCAAAAGAGGGTGTAATATTAGTCAAGGTAAATATGGTCATATAACTAGGATCTTAAATTAAACATGTATTTGCATATAAAATAATAGCATGCAATTTGATAATTTTAAACAAAAGTAATTTGCAGAAAAGTAGGTTCAACATGATCAAAGTATTGACTCGGCTGTCGTGGGTTTTCGCGGTCTTGAGCTCACATAATGCTTCTTTCGGAGCTTCTGGTCTTTATCTTCACTCTGCTCTTGATCACGCTTGATCTTTTGATTCTTCAGGACTTCAATTTCTAATTACGCGCTAAATGACTGAATACAAATGAAAGCAAATAACTCAAAAGATCCACATAAATCCAAATAATCTTGATTTAGCTTTATCTGAGTTAATGGTCGGTTCAGGTGGTTTGAGACAAGGTTGGTGGTAGAATATAACGACTCGGTCTTTTTTATTAATAATCTCTTTTATTATTCTTGTATTTATTTAGGAAATTCCATGAGTCAGGTTAGACTTACGATTTGGTGTACGAAGTTGGGTAGTATTGTTTCGTTGAGCATCATATTTAGGACATATGTTATATTTAAGTAAAGTATACCATTTTTAAATTTTAAGTTTATTTCAACTAGGCAAGATTTATCATACAAGGTCATATTTTAGCATTACTGTTTTAATTAAATCCACTACCGAGATTTATTTAATGATAGCAGGTTGAATGTCAATGTCTATATTGTACTTATAATTAAGGGTATCAAAATTTGGACATTTAACAAAAGTAACTTTTCTTTATTAATGCCTTTAACTAATTTACCTTTTAAAATAAATACTAAAGGCACCATATTCATTTATTATGATAGCTAATCCAAATTTAACTCCCTCATTATTGCTTCTATATCATATTTAAATTTTATGGGTTTCTCTAAATTATTTTCTAAATTCAAATGAGCTTCAAAAATTATACTTTTGGTTCCATTGGACAGATCTTGAATTTAGATGAATTTAGAAATTTGTTTCATTTAATTTGAAGTTAAAATGAATAAGATATGCCCATTTAAAATCTTTCGGGTTAATTTAATACAGAAATTATAAAATTTCTGATAGGCGGGGTCCACTGACAACGACCCACTCACGAGGGCGCTGACAGGTGGGGCCCGATCGGCAGCCGCTCTTTATCTCCCCTTCCGCCTTCGCCGGCGGCGGGACCCACCGCCGGACGCCGACGCGCGGCGGCCGATAGGTGGGGCCCACTTGTCGATCGGCAATAAAGGAAAGGGCTCAACCCCGATGCTGCGTGAGCGAGGGCTCGAACGCGCGCGGCGGAGGGAGCCCAAGGGGGGAAAGAGAGTTCGTGGGGCTAGCCAAGTGAGCCGATCGGCGTTGCTTACCCCTATAGGGTAAAAATACCCCTTAAGCCGTGGCTTCAGTCGTCTTCTTCCTTCGGCCGAAGGACGGTGAGCTCGCCGCCGGCGGAGGGAACGGCGACCGGGCGTGGGTATCCCCAAAATGGGTTGCTCGCGCCCGCGCATTCCTCAGGACGAGGTCTCGCCGGCGACGACCCGAGGCGGCGACGAAACAGGGGAGAATGGAATACGGCGGCACACCGGGTTAGAACTCGATTGATGGATAGGGGAGCATCTATATGCGATTAGGAGGCTTCCTTTGTGGTTAGAGGAGGTCGAGGATGGGCGTGGAGGTCTGGCAGCGGGCGACGGCGGTGGAGCTGGTATGGTGTAACATCCTGAAAAATTGAGAACTTGAAATATAAAGTTTTTGCGTTGTTTTGCCTTATATATTTGATTTAAAATTTATTCATAAAGCATGATTTAAATCTCTGTTAACGTTACACTAGGAAACAAAAATTTAAAATATGAATCAAAAGATGATCCAAAGGTAAGAAGAATATAGTTGGTCCTAAAAATCGAGAATAATAATATTGTTAAATTATAGTAAAGAAATAAGAGGAGGAAAGAAAATAGAAGTATATATATATAGATATAAATATCTATATATGGAAAATGAAAATAGCACAAAGGGTTTTAATGAAGAAATATGTGTAGACAAACCCCTCATGAAATTAGGATTAAATATATATATATATATATATATACATATATATAAATGCATATGTAAAGGAAAGAAATTAAATAAAAAATAATAATAAAATCGGGTCGAATAAGTACCCCACGGCCAATCGGCTAACCAGCCCCCCTCGGCCCCTTTTTCTTCTCCTCGGTTCTCCCCGCCTCCTCCCTCGTTCGCTCTCTCCCGCCTGCGCCCTCGCCACACCGCATCCTCCACGGCCCGGCCCGCCTCGGCGCCGCGCCGGACCGGTGGTCGCCGCGCCGGACCGTGCGGACGCCACCGCCACGCGCACGCCACTCATTGCCACCTCTTTTTCTTGTCCCTCTGGCGCCGCTCGGTCCCGCCGCCCGCCTGCGCAGAGTGCCTCGAGCCACCCAGAACTCGAGCACCCTCGAGGGAGCTCGCCCCGCCTTGCCCCCGCCCCTACGCTGCTCCGTGGCTCGACGATTTGACCTATCGGGCGACGCCATTGCCGGCCTCGTCTCAAGACGGCTATAAAAGCCCCGAGGCTTTCCTCGAGTTCCCTACATCCCAACCGAACTTCCCTTCGAGCAATTGCCCCAAGACCCCCGACCGCCGGCCTCCTCCTCTCCCCAACTCCGTGATCTCCTCCCGCCGACTCGCGCCACCCGAGCCGAATTCCATCCTCCCACACCACCTCCGGAGCCCCACGAACCCATCCCCGCCTCCCGCACCTCCCATCGGCCGTGCCTCACCGGCAGATCAAGAACCTCCCCAAGCTGTCGCCGCTGGCCGCCGGCCTATCTCCGGCTCTCTCTACCACCGCCACCACCACGAAGCTTCCCTCGCCGTGAGCGATTTCAACCGCCGCCCACTCCCCGACCACCCTCGCCGTCGGCATCACCGCCCTCCTCCTCCTCCTCCTTGACCGCCTCCCGAGCTACCTCAAAGGGCAAAGCACCGCCACCGCGTGGTATGTGGGCTCAGCTGACAAGTGGGCCCCACCCGCCAGCGAGCGCAAGAGAACCGCACCGCTGCCAAGCGGGCCCCACCGGTCAGAGACAGTAAAAGAAATTAGTAAAAGAAAATAAAAATATGCAGTATGACATGTGGGCCCCACCTGTCAGAAATTTAATAATTTAGGGATTTATCTGAACTGAGAATTTCACAATGGCATAACTTCTTCATTTTAACTCCAAATTGAGTGAGACAAATTTCTAAATTCATCTAAATTCAAGATCTATCAAATGGAACTGAAATCATAATTTTTAGAATTCATTTGAATTTTTGGTGTTATTTGGAGTGATTTGTTGCTTTTCTTTTTATGCAAATCTTCGCGTATGATTAAAATAGCATACGAGCTCAGGAGGAAGACACTGAGGCAGCCAACCTAGCAACCCCAGAGCATCAAGAGCCAGACCACTGTGACCAAGGCGAGTTATCACTTTGATCATGTTGAACCCATGTTCATGCAAATTAATTTCCTTTAAATTATCCATATGCATGCTATTATTTCATGTGATAAATTATGTTCAGTTTTATAGATTTTAGATATATACCCATTATTATGCTTGTTAGTATTACCTGTGAAACTTTTGGGATATGTGAACCATGTCGCCTTAGCAAAACTATCATAATGTAGTTTTTCACAAATAGAGTTATGATGTATCGTACTGCTTAGTATTGCTAGATAAACGGGGATGCTAGCTGTCCCAAAATATCTCACTTGCAAATATGACAATGATTTGGGCAGTCATGGTGGGAGGATTGGAGAAAATTTGAAGCTGTTATTTTATGCTCCTAAAAGCCTCAAACTTGCTTAATATCCGGTGGATGATTTGAAATTTGGTATTGTGGTGAAGGGAAGCACAAAGAGTATGGAATGAGGAGAACCACTCGAGATAACCCTAAGGACCGAATCTTGTCATGTTAGCAGTGTAAACAAGACAACCACAAGTCTCGTAAATTACAACCTGCTAAGTAAATTTATCGAAACCCCTGACTTATCTCATCGGTAGTGGATAGGGTGGATCTGCAAGGGCAAGGGAAGGCCTAAAGGGACACCAAGGGAGGTGAAGTTTTCCAAGCTGTATTAGCGGCAATGAAGTGGAGCCCGCCACGTTAGTGACTGTGGAAAACATCCTGCAACGATGGGACCCACCGCAAGTGGGATAAGCCCATAGGGTAAGATGACGAAAGAGGCTAGATATTTGAAAAGTCACCGTGACGGCCCCGCTCAACCATATGACTAAGGAATTATGTGGGGCAATGAGTTGGCGTCTCTTGTGGGGAATGTGTACGAACTCGCAGAGTCAAAACTATTGAATAGCCGTGCCCATGGTCATGGGCGACATGGGGACTTAACTAGATATAGTTGTGTTTCAAAAATAATTTGTGGGTGAAATGGGAAAATGTAGGGCGTTGAAAGGCCCTAGTTTGGAATTGTCCGGTGTCATCCCGGTGGTAAGATAGGCAACTATAATGTCGAAGATGATGTAAGGTGCAGAGGCCATGTAATGGTGGATGGGCTCATACACTATTAAGACAATTATTTCCCATTAAACTTGTGTCCTTCAAAACGGCTAGGTCATAGGGATTTCTAAGTATTGTATTGAAAAGGCGATTTTGGCAAAATAAAATAAACCTAAGCCTTCCTTGATCAGCAAAGATACTATTATCGCATTCTCGTGTGATGATTTGTCGAGCACGGTGGTTAGTGTGCTCACACTCGCATTACCAAAAGCAGATGCAGACAAGCAGGATCATTATGATTATGAAGACGCCTACCACGAAGGAAGGAAGGACGATGGGAATTAGGTCGCCGTCAGATTTTCCGGACTTAGACAAGTTAGACCTAAGGCATTGTGTGCACATATATTATCTAAAGCTAGACGATATATATCATACATTACCCCTACCGCTGTTCGAGGTTATGGTCCTACTTTTGCTTTCGCTCATTGTCAGATCACCCAACGTGGTGTAATTTGAACCATGGTCCGTAATATTCTGCTTAAGCGATGTATGAAATGATACAAGAATGTACTTGTGCGCATTATCATCGATCCGTGGAATAATGCAAGAATCACAGGAGATTCTCGATTGAAAAATCCGGTCCACAGAGTGGTATCGAGCATACTGTTGTAGGGTAAAAGCCTTAGTATGGACGTTAGACAAGAGATATGATTACAATTTGCAAAGCTTATAAAAAGAATTTCTAAAATATAGTGTATTACTTTCTCTATCCTTCTTAGATCCATTGCATTAGTCTTTCATTAATATTTTGAAAAGTTACTAACACTAGGAATTTAAATTACGGATGGCCGGAGTCGGAGAGGAGGGTGACGGGACTACTTGGCCCACTGAGTTCACGAGGGGAGTTTGCCAAGATCCTGCAAGCTCCTCCATTACCAGGCTACCTGACCGGCCCTGTACCGTGGACTCAAGACCACAGCAGAGGAGAGGAGTCCTGTTGATCGAGGTGTTCATCTACCCAAGACCGCGCACGACCCGCCTCACGTTTTACGGGCGAGCACCGGCGGACCATCGTGACCGTGGCACTCAGACGCCGACGCCTTGCCGCCGCATGCTGCTGGCGACATTTACAAGGCCCGCGGTGCACCCCTTCGCTAGTACCCATCGCGCCAGAGAATGCACGATATAATGAGACCTACATGCCTACGAAGCGAGAACAACCCGATGCTTACGCATCGTTGACTCGACCAGGCCATGGGATCGGCCCACCGCCGCCTCCGAGGAGATCACCGCCCCGGGTTCACCTCGTCGCACACACACCGAGGTGGCGACCCTCCGCAGCGGCCGCCCAAGGCGAGCGAGCCTTGGCAATGCCAAAGCGAGGCGGCAGCACTGGCGCGCCCAGCAGTCCCCGCCGCCCCACCAAGACCGCCGCACCGACCCCCACAGACCCGATGAACTCGCACTACCGACCGCACGCAAGAGCGTGCGACCTCCAGACCACAATCGGCTCTTCGCCGTGGAGGGTCGCGCCGCAGCCCGCCGCCACACTGACTCGACACCGACCCCTCCGAGTTCGGCGGCAGAGGTCCCTCTCTGCTCCGGACCTGCCCCTCTAGCCCGGCGTCGGCTATATGGAGGAGTAGGCGGGGTAGTGTCGCATTTGCCAGTGTAGCGAGTACTAGTTGATGTATCCAGGTGTTGTGCCGCACCTTCCGATCGTAGTTGCTATTCGATCGACTTTAATTAATGTGTTGTAATAGTAAGTCCACCTTAGAAGTCGGCTATGTGATGTTTTAGTTTATGCTTAAGGAAACCGCCTTGTGTTTAACGTTGTTTTTGTCGCTTATCTTGTTGGCTTTTATTGCATGAGGTGGCAACCTTCTTTATTCTTTAATTGCCTAGTAATAGTATTAAGTCATAAAGTTATGATTGCAGATGGCTAGTCAAGGGTGACCAGGCCTGTGCTAATGCCCCTCAACCAAGGAGTGGTGGACTCCACACCCGGTGTTATGCCAGCGGGGCGTGAGCAAGCCCACGATCGTGAAGCCAACCTTCCGCCTCCAACCAACCCCACCATGGCGCAAGTCATGGCGCAGCAGACTCAATTGCTGCAGCTATTATTACCGGGCAACAGGTAGCTCCAGAGGTCTAGAGTCGACTGGCTGATTTTCGTGAGGACCCGACCCTCACTTTTTCCTCTACCGACGAGCCTCTCGGTCAAGATTGGCTTCGGATATGAGAAGCGAAAGTGCTACCGCCAAGTGCGTGAGGAAGACAGAGTGATATTTGTACTCATCACCTGTGGAGCAAACAGAATTGGTGGGAGAACTACCTGCCGCCAGAGGCCGTGAAGAGACCTCCACGGACAAAGGACATGGAGGTCATACCATGGTCGAGTTTCAATGGATTTTAAGGCCAACTTCGTCCCAAATGAGTCATGAGGATGAAGAAGAACGAATTTCGCACTCTCAAGCAAAGAGGCATGACCATTAATGAATACCTCACAAAATTTACTCAGCTTGCTCGCTACGCTTCAACAGACGTGGCCGATGAAGAAGAAAAGATTGATAGATTTCTTGAAGGCATGAATGAGGAGTTAAGGGCGGCAATTGTGCGGGACTTCACCGCCTTCCACCACCGGTGAACAAGGCTCTAATTCTAGAAAATGAAAAGAAGAATGAGGCCACCAGAACGCAAGCTAACCACTCGGTGCCATAAGGGATATTTATTCAAGTTCTTCAACAACCCCTTATTCTCAAGACCCAATCAACCCAGGGCTCCAACTCCAGCACCCCGATCAAGTGGGGTTCTTTCCAAACTCCACGCACAGGGAGTCCGTACACCGGTACCAACCCCGCGGCCAACCTTAACTGCTACAGCTGCGGAGAGAAGGGGCATTTCGCTAACCGGTGCCCACACAAGCAAAACGCCCCTGTCCGTAGCCAAGCTTCAAGGCTCAAAGAAGGGGCCTCGCACTGCAAGCTAGCAGGAGTACCCCAACGCACAACCGTGGTAGAGTCAACCATATCACGGCAGAGGAAGCTGAGGAAGTCGCAGGAGTTCTTATGGGTACGCTTCTCGTCAAGTCAATACCAAAAGAAACTTTATTTGACTCGTGAGCTTCACATTCATTTATATCCAAGGGTATGCCGATAAGATGGGGTTACCTATTTATCCTCTAAAGAGGCCAGTAGTACTTAAGTCGCTAGCTGGCATGATTACTGCTACCTTAGTATGTCCAGGGGTAACGGTTACCATGGAGAGGTGCGACTTCCTAGCAGACTTGATAGTACTAAGCTCACAGACCCTAGATATTATATTAGGAATGGACTGGTTAGCCAGATATTGAGGAGTTATGGATCGTGCCACCAGATGTTGAAGTCGAGCAAGTGCCTTGGAATGATCATAGATGTAAAAGTAGACCGACCATACCGATGGGGCCGCGCAATATATTATTGCAAGATGTACCGGAAGGAATGATGGTGGTGCAAGATTATCGTGAAGTGTTTCCAAGACCTACCCAGATGCCCCGCATCGAGACACAGAGTTTGTCATTAACTTGAAACCAGGAGCTGCTCCCATTTCTAAGAGACCATATAGGATGACGGTGGAAGAGCTGGAAGAACTAAAGACCCAACTCCATGAACTGCAGTAAAAGGGATTTATTAGACCCAGTTCCTCGCCTTGGGGATCTCCGGTATTATTTGTAAAGAAGAAGGATGGTACAGCTAGGATGTGTGTGGATTACCGGGCGTTAAATGAAGTAACTATCAAGAATAAATACCCCCTTCCCAGGATCGATGATCTATTTGACCAAGTTGGTGGAGCCACCATCTTCTCCAAAATAGATCTGAGATCGGGTTACCACCAGCTGAAAATTAGGGCTGAGGATATACCCAAGACAGCTTTTACCACTAGATATGGATTGTACGAGTTTACGGTCATGTCTTTCGGTCTGACAAATGCACTGGCCTACTTCATGAATCTTATGAACAAGGTATTCATGGAGTATTTGGACAAATTTGTAGTAGTGTTCATTGATGACATCCAAATTTACTCCAAAAGTGCAGAAGAGCATGCAGAGCATCTACGCCTAGTGCTAGAGAAGTTAAGAGAGCATCAGTTATATGCCAAGTATAGCAAGTGTGAATTCTGGCTAAGCGATAGCAACTTCTTGGGACATATAGTGTCTGCAGGGGGAGTATCCGTTGACCCTGCCAAGATTGCAAAGAAGAATGAGTGGAAGCAACCCACCTCCGTCACCGAGGTGTGAAGTTTTCTTGGATTCAAGGTGGATATTATAGAAGATTCATAGAGGATTTCTAGAGTAGCCGTGCCATTGACCCACCTACTCAAGAAGGAAGTAAGTTTGAATGGACCAAAACCGTGAAGGAAGCTTTAAAGAGCTTAAGAAAGATTGACTACCACCCGGTGCTAGTTCTACCTGATGTACGCAAGGATTTTGAAGTATACTGTGATGCTTCCCATCACGGACTGGGATGCGTACTGATGCAAGGAGGCAAGGTTGTGGCATATGCATCTAGGCAACTTCGCCCCCATGAAGCTAACTATCCCACCCATGATCTGGAATTAGCTTCAGTGGTATATGCCTTCAAAATTTGGAGGCATTATCTGATTGGCAACCACTGTGATATATACACGGATCACAAGAGCCTCAAGTACTTCTTCACCCAGTCACACCTCAATTTGAGGCAGAGAAGATGGTTAGAATTGATAAAAGATTACGACCTAAGTATCCACTACCACCCAGGGAAAGCTAATGTGGTAGCAGATGCTCATCGAAGTCCTATTGTAATAACCTTATGGTTCAAGAACACCAGTCTGAGCTATATAAAGAGTTGAAAGCATTGAACTTGGAGATAGTAGAGGGGGGAACTTTAGCGGCAATGGAAGTGCAAACGAGCATAGAAGAAAGGATTATGGCCGCACAAAAGGAGGACCCGACTGCCTTGAGGTTGAGGAAATTAATGGAAAAAGGAAAGGCTCCTAAGATGAATGTTGATCAACAAGGAGTTTTGAGGTATGGGACACGTATCTTTGTGCCCCACCAGAAGGACCTTAAGGACCTAATACTCAAAGAGGCTCATAGCTCAGCATACTCCCTCCACCCTGGAAGTACAAAGATGTATCAAGACATGAGGCAGTGGTACTCGTGGCCATGTATGAAGAGAGACATCGCGAACACGTAGCTCGCCGTGATGTATGTCAAAGAGTGAAGGCAAGACATCGAGGCAGCAGGCTATTGCAGCCATTGCAAGTACCCCAGTGGAAGTGGGAAGAAGTAGGAATGGACTTCATCACGTGACTTCCCGAACCAGTCGATACGACTCCATCCGGTCGTAATAGATAGGTCGACCAAGGTCGCACATGTTATCCCCACAAAACAACTTACAAAGGAGGCAAGTCGGTAACTATATATGTCACGATCGTGGTGCTTGCACGGGCGTACAAAACGGATAGTCTCAGATCGAGGTTCCCAGTTCACCTCGCATTTCTAGGCTAGCCTACATGAGGCCCTTAGTACCCATCTCGATTTCAAGACCGCCATCATCCCCTGCATGATGGCCAAACGAGAGAGTGAACCAAATACTAGAGGACATGCTTGGGCTTGTACCTGGATTTCTAAAGATCGGGACCGATGTCCGCCATATGCGTAGTTCGCCTACAACAACAACTAGCAAGCCACCACAGATGTCCCCATTTGAAGCATCAGACGGAGAAAGTGTCGAACTCCCTTACACTGGTCAGAAGTAGGAGAAGGCTACATATTTGGGCCCGATACTCTAAACAAAGTGAAGAGAAAGTTCGCCGATCGTAGATCGATTATTAGCCGCCCACCCGCATGTAAGAGTTATGCGGATAAGAGAAGAAGGCCATTAAGTTTCGAGGTCGAGACCATGTCTACTTGAAGGTGTCACCCCTACGAGGAGTTAGACGATTTAAAGTCAAAGGCAAACTGGCACCTCGCTATGTTGGGCCATTCCCAATTATAGCCAAGAAAGGAGAAGTTGCTTATCAGCTAGATCTGCCTGCAAGCCTAGCAGATGTGCACAGTGTTTTCCATGTATCCCAACTCAAGAAGTGCCTTCGGGTACCGGAAGATCAAACCCCGACGGAGGCAATTGAGATCGAGAGCGACCTGACCTACAAGGAGCGTCCAATCAAAATCCTGGACACCGTGGAAAAGAAGACCGTAAATCGCACCATTCGCACCTACAGAGTGCAAAGGAGCCATCATTCAAAGAAGGAGGCCACCGGGAACGCCAAGACCGATAAGAAGAGATTACCCGTAGTTGTTCACGGTTAGGCTGAATCTCGGGGTCGAGATTCTTTTTAAGGGGGGTAGATTTGTAACATCCTGAAAAATTGAGAACTTGAAATATAAAGTTTTGCGTTGTTTTGCCTTATATATTTGATTTAAAATTTATTCATAAAGCATGATTTAAATCTTGGTTAAGGTTACACTAGGAAACAAAATTTAAAATATGAATCAAAAGATGATCCAAAGGTAAGAAGAATATCGTTGGTCCTAAAAAATCTGAGAATAATAATATTGTTAAATTATAGTAAAGAAATAAGAGGAGGAAAGAAAATATAGTATATATATAGATATAAATATCTATATATGGAAAGTGAAAATAGCATAAAGGGTTTTAATGAAGAAATGTGTAGACAAACCCTCATGAAATTAGGATTAAAATATATATATATATATATATATATATATATATATATATATATATATATATAAATGCATATGTAAAGGAAAGAAATTAAATAAAATAAATAAATAATAATAAAAATCGGGTCGACCTAAGTACCACGCCTAATCGGCCCAACCCCGCCCCAGACCCTTGTTCTTCTTCTCCTCCGCTCTTCCCCGCCTCCTCCCTCGTTCGCTCTCTCTCGCCCGCCCTCGCGCCGCACCGCATCCTCCGCTGCCCAAGACGCCTCGGCGCCGTGCTTCGGACCGTGGTCGCCCGCCGGACCGCGGACGCCACCGCCACGCCGCACGCCACCGGCCGCCGCCTTTTTCTTGCCCTCCGCCGCTCGGTCCGCCGCCCCTTGGCCTGAGTGCCTCGAGCCACCCAGAACTCGAGCACTGCCGAGGGAGCTCGGCCCGCCTTGCCACCCGCCTCACGCCGCTTCGCTTCGTCACGATTCGACCTATCGGGCGACGCCCATTGTCGGCCTCGTCCGCATGGCTATAAAATGCCCCGAGGCTTTCCTCGAGTTCCCTACATGCCATTCGAACTTCCTTCGAGCAATTGCCCCAAAACCCCCGACTCACCCGGGCCTCTCCCCAACTCCGCCGATCTCCTCCTCACCGACTCACGCCACCCGAGCCAATTCCATCCTCCCACACCACCTCCCGAGCCCCACGAACCCATCCCCGCCTCCCCGCACCTCCCATCGTCTGTACCTTGCCAGCGCCAAGAACCTCCCAAACCACCGCCGCCGCCGCCGCCTATCTCCGCTCTCTCGCCCCCGCCACCACCACGAGCTTCCTCGCGCGTGAACGATTTCAACCGCCGCCCACCCCCGACCACCCTCGCTGGCATCGGCATCACCGCCCGGCCTCGCCTCCTCCCCACCGCCTCCCGAGCTACCTCAAAGGGCAAGCGCCCTTAGGGGTAGGCAAAGCCTCCCGCCCACTTGGTTAGCGCAGCTCTCTTCCCCTGCTCCCGTGGCGCTCGAGCCCCTGGCTCCGCGCAGGCGGGGTTGAGCCATTTCTTTTATTTCGTGGGTCGATAGGTGGGCCCACCGCCACCGCAATGTCTCAGGCTCGCTGACAAGTGGCCCCACCCGTCGCCGGCGCAAGAAGAGAACCGCATCACGCCAAGCGGCCCCACCGTCGAGACAGAAAAGAAATTAGTAAAAGAAAATAAAATATGCAGATGACATGTGGGCCCCACCGCCGAAATTTAATAATTTAGGATTTATCCGAATCGAGAATTTCACAATGGCATAACTTCTTCATTTTAACTCCAAATTGAGTGAGACAAATTTCTAAATTGCCTAAATTCAAGATCTATCAAATGGAACTGAAATCATAATTTTAGAATTCATTTGAATTTTGGTGTTATTTGGAGTGATTTATTGCTTTTCTTTTATGCAAATCTTCGCATTCGATTAAAATAGCATACGAGGCTCAGAGGAAGACACCGAGGCAGCCAACCTAGCAACCCGTGAGCATCAAGAGCCGCACCATCGTGACCAAGGCGAGTTATCACTTTGATCATGTTGAACCCATGTTCATGCAAATTAATTTCCTTTAAATTATCCATATGCATGCTATTATTTCATGTGATAAATTATGTTCAGTTTTATAGATTTTAGATATATACCCATTATTATGCTTGTTAGTATTACCTGTGAATCTTTTGGGATATGTGATCTTTGTCGCCTTAGCAAAACTATCATAATGTAGTTTTTCACAAATAGAGTTATGATGTATCGTACTGCTTAGTATTGCTAGATAAACGGGACGCTTAGCTGTCCCAAAATATCTCACTTGCAAATATGACAATGATTTGGGCGGTCATGGTGGGAATAGTGGAGAAAATTTGGAACTGTTATTTTATGCTCCTAAAAGCCTCAAACTTGCTTAATATCTGGGTGGATGATTTGGGGGCTGGTATTGTGGTGCAGGGGAAGCACAAAAGTATGGAATGAGGAGAACCACTCAGATAACCCTAAGGACCGAATCTTGTCATGTTAGCCCGTGTAAAACAGTACAACCACAAGTCTGTAAATTACAACCTGGCTAAGTAAATTTATCGAAACCCCCGGACGCATCTCACTAGTAGTGGATAGGAGTGGATCCGCAAGGGCAAGGAAGGCCTAAAGGGACACCAAGGGAGGGTGAAGTTTTCACTGCATTAGCGGCATGAAGTGGAGCCCGCCACGTTAGTGACTATGGAAAACATCCCGTGCAACGATGGGACCCACGGCAAGTGGGATAAGCCCATAGGGTGAGATGACGAAGAGGCTAGATATTTGAAAAGTCACGTGACGGTCCGCTCAACCATATGACTAAGGAATCATGTGGGGCAATGAGTTGGCGGTCTCTTGTGGGGAAATGTACGAACTCTGCAGAGTCAAAACTATTCAAATAGCCATGCCCGCGGTCATGGGCAGACATGGGGACTTAACTAGATATAGTTCTGTTTCAAAAATAATTTGTGGGTGAAATGGGAAAATGTAGGGCAGTGAAAGGCCCTAGTTTGGAATTGTCCTGGGTGTTGTCCAAGTGGTAAGATAGGCAACTATAATGCTGAAAGATGTTGTAAGGTGCAGAGGCCATGTAATAGTGGATGGGCTCTGTACACCATTAAGACAATTATTTCCCATTAAACTTGTGTCCTTCAAAAACGGCTAGGTCATAGGGATTTCTATGTATTGTATTGAAAAGGCGATTTTTGGCAAAATAAAATAAACCTAAGCATTCCCTTGATCAGCCCAGCATACTATTACTGCATTCTGTGTGATGATTTGCTGAGCACGGTGGTTAGTGTGCTTACACTCGCATTACCAAAAACAGAGATAGGGGCGCAGGATCATTATGATTATGAAGACGCCCTACCACGTAAGGAAGGAAGGACGATGGGAATTAGGTCGCCGTCAGTATTTTTCGGACTTAGACAAGTTAGACCTAAGGCATTGTGTGCACATATATTATCTAAAGCTAGACGATATATATCGACACATTACCCCCCGCTGTTCGAGGTTATGGTCCTACTTTTGCTTTCTCCCGCTTGTATGTAATGATGACATTCGCCTAAGTGCCCTTTTGTAAACTATCGCCCAACGTGGTGTAATTTGAACCATGGTCTCGTAATATTACTTGTTTAGCGATGTATGAAATGATACAAAGAATGTACCGTGCGCATTATCATCGATCCAGGAATAATGCAAGAATCACAGAGATTCGGATTGAAAATCCGGTCCGACATGTGGGCACCGTGGCGGCGAGGTGGGGTGGCGAGGAGGGCCGCGGCGGTGGGAATGTGTCAAGGAACCACGTGGAAGCTCCCAAAGTGAGGAATTGGCCGGAGGTGGCTCTGTCTACCGATTCCCCGAATGGCCGGCGGCGAAGAAGAAGAGGCGACCGGCGAGGTGGGGCGACGGGGGCTCGATTCCACGAGAGATGAGAATATGGGGAGGGGGGCGGTGCAATTGAGTGCCTCAGCTAGGGTTATCTAGATGGCGCGGCATGGGTGACAGTGTGGCCGACCCGGCAACGGAGGGAACGCAGGCGACGTGCATAGGAGCGTGGGACGATGTCATGGAGCGCAGGGCGCGACGTGCGGGATGGCGCAGAGGGAGACAGGCGGCGGTGGGCACGCCGCGACGCTGGCACGGCGCGGCGCAAGTTGTCGGCCGACCTCACGAGCGGAAAGGAGAGGATGGAGGGGACCCATGGCGGATGTGGGTGGGACCCATGTGGAAGAGGAGAGAAAAAGGAAAATAGGTGATAGGATTTTTCTGATTTTCTTGTAGTTTTGCATGCTATCCAAAACTTAAATTTTTATTTAAGCTTTGCATTTAACTTTGGATTTTTAATTCAAGTCTTGGTTCCATTTATCTTGATACAAAATATAATAGTCCTTTGTTTTATTAATCTTGAATTTGAGTTCAAAATGAGATCTTATATTTTAATTCAATTTCTCCCTCCTCCCGATGGATCATCTTTTCAGATTCGAATTTCAAATTTAAATTTTCTATTATCTGCATTTGGGGTTACTCTTTGATATTTAATTTGTATGCCATAAATCTAAAAAAGATTTCAACTAAATATTCAAAAGAAACTCAAATGCCAACAAAATGCAGGAAATAATTTTAAAATTCCATATTTTTAAAATAACCCAATTTCGGGATGTTACAAATCTACCCCCCTTAAATGAATCTCGACCCCGAGATTCCGGTAGAATGGAAAGAATTGAAGGAAGGCGGGGTTATTTTAGCTAAGGCTAGCAATGGGTTTCTGGGTATTGCTCGACGTATAGTTCTTTTAGCTTCACGGAGAGGTGAATATCTGCGCAATAAGGGTTAGCACTTGGAGAAGTCAAAAAGGGAAGAGAGAAACCTTGTTCTCCTGGGTAGGTCGTAAACTTCCAGATGCGTGCTTGTTGACTTTGTCGTCTCTTTGTCTTCGTAGAGTGGGGTGGTCGCATCGTACATTGGGCATATGATTGCCATATGATTCCTACTATTGGCCTATGCATTAGAGAATAGAGGGTCTGAGGGATGCTGGTATGAGGATGGATATTTATACGGCAGACTTTTGTCTTTACTATAATCACATCCCTATTCTTTAGCTTTGATAAACATGGTGATTTAACTGTAGGCTTGGCTTGGAGTCAGTACTACCATAAAATTTCTAGCTTATAGATTTTCTTGTACTGGTCCGTTTAGCTTGGGTGCCATCTGTTGTACTACCAAGTTAATTATAGATTACAGGAGTTCTCCAACATTCTTGTCTACTCTTACTACCCCCTTAAAATAAATGGTTACAGACATTAGCTATCTTTTCTAACTTTGAGCTTGACAAGCCCTATGGCAACTTGAAGACTCGTCCGTTGTATCTTAGCTGCTTTGGTCAGCAACAGGCTCATAGAGCAGTCCTTGGGGTAGTGGTCTTGTCGTTCGCAGAGAAAACATGTGGTTTGCTCGTTGGACATTCTCCTGGCGGGTGATTTTCTTCACAGTTGGGACAGCTAGCTATACATTGACTTTTCTCATGTCCTTTTTCCCCACAACGTCTACATGCTATTAGGTTTGGGAGGCAGTCGTCTGGGTAATGATATTTCCGGCAGTAGGAACAATAGGGAATTGGACAGTTGTAGCAGTAATGACCGGTTTGCCCACACGTGAAGCATGCTCCTTGCCCAACTTGCCGCAATGGAGGGCATAGTTGGGCGATATGTCCTGCTTTGCCGCATTCGATGCATATATTATTCGATGAAGCCTTCGCAGTAGGGTCCTCTTCGAGGCTGACAGAATCTTCCTCGTCGGGGCTAGGGCCGATGGTGACAGCTTCCATTCCTTGCTTCTCTTTCCTCTTAATAGGGCAATTCTTCACGTAATGTCCCAGATTGTCACAGTTAAAACATTGGCCTTGCTTCCTCTGAGGGCACTTGCTGGAGCGGTGCCCAGTAGCCTTGCAATGGAAACAAGTGACGCCTTTTTGAGATTTACCTGGTATAGGGCCACTGTTATCTTCATGGTGATGACTTGTCTTTGACTTCCTTTGTAGAGTGAAGTCATGTGATGGCTTGTACGTGTGGTTGGGGCTATTGCGAGCATCAATTATTACTCTTCTCCTCTTACTTCTAACTGCGGTAGCTGTCTTGCTTCCATCCATTGAGCCTGATCAGTAATGACTTGATCTATAGACCCCCTTCGGGTAGATACGGAGAAGATGACTACAAACTAGTGATTTGAATCCTGAATCTCGATATGAGTTGAGGCGTCTAGTTGCTATGAAGTCTCCACTTGCTTTTGATTGCCTTGGCTTGCTTACCTCTCAATTTTGCTCCGGTAGACCTAATGAGATTTTCAGCAGAAGGACGAGAGGGAATAGCATGAGATGTGAATTGAGTCGGGTGGGATAAGGTAATGTAACCCATTCAAATTTTTAAAGGAGTATACCCCGAATAACTGGGGTGGCCCATAAATCATATAAGTTTTTAAAACACTATTTTCTGTGACCGCGAAATATAATGCCTGAGGGCAAGAAGGCAGTGCACAGGGCCAAAGTGAAATCTTACGACAACGCAACGTCTATTCGGGAGTGCACGCAAAAGAGAGTACATGGTTCATCTACATAGCCTATTTAAAATAGGACCATCTTATCTTCATGAATATTCTCAGCATTCCTAACCTTAAATTTTTGGGAGTGAGGTACGAGAAGAGGATCAAAAATTTTCCTGTTTGATCAATAGACAGAAGAGGAAAGTATTTGGGGGCATTTTGATTGACATCAATACACATTCCTGTGTTATCATTATTAATATTATTATTTTAAATGAAACTTTGTGGCAAAAATGAAGATTTTCCTTTTAACTAGGGTGACAAAACCAAACATAGGAAATAGGTTTTTACCCACATAACTCTTGCAAAGGTAACACCCCAAGGTTAACCCTTAGGACCTATTTTTGAAAAACAGGGTCCTTGCTGTGGAAAGCTTTCAAGAAATAACTTCATTTTGAGCTATTTGAGAACTCAAGGTAAATTTTTGAGTAAGTTTTAGGTAAGTAGTTGAGCTTATGGAAATTTCCTTAGAAGATCCAGGTTGGTTAAGATGAGCTTGAAAATGGATTTCATAAGCAATTTGATAATCGGTCCTCCATGGGTAAACAATTCTTGAAATTAAGTCTTAAATTTAAGCATCATGGCTTCGAGCCCCAAAATAGGTTTTCAGAGAGAGTTTACAGGAGGAGTACTGAATTTTTATCACTTGAATTCGGGATAAGAGAGCTCTAGAAGTAAAAGCGGCTAAGACAACATATAGATGAGAGGGAATCATCTAGGAGACAGGAAATTGAGCAATCTAACTTGTATTTTTGAAATTAGGTATTGAGGAAATAATTCTAATTATGAAACTGACGGCCAGGCTAACTAGGTCACGACCTGCAGTCAATATGCTCTAATACCATGCCTGTTAGACCCCAGATTTTACTATCCGAAATCCTTTGTGATTTATTGCACTCTTCCCTGGATCAGTAGATAGTGCTCACAGATACAGATAATGAATATCAAATACATATCATGCGGAAGCATAAATAAAATAGTAAACTTACACATGAGCCGATTAGGCCGAAATCAGAAAATTGCAGCAGTGGAAGAACGAAACACACAGTGGAAACCCTCAGGACGTGCCCATAGTCAGCCAACTGGAGGTTCGCGACCTATCCCTTGACATTTTCATCTTCCTTGCCATCAAAACCAATAATGTTGCTGAGGCGTAGAAATCTGATTCTTGATTATGGATTTGTTGTGGGAGCGAGAGTGAGCACACTAACCACCGTGCTCCGCGAGACAATACGCACGCAAATAAATAGTATGCATGGCTTGTCAAAGGAAAGGCTTGGGTTGCTTTATTTGCTAGAAATGGCTTTCAGTAGCATTGTCATTATTGAATCTTAATGTTATAGTTGCTACCTAGGACTCTACACGGCGATTGCCATAATTGACTTAATCCACCAAACACACACTCTCTTTATTTACTGATTGTTGTCTAAGACTCCAAACAGCAGGTGACATCCTTATTTGTATTAACCGATTATATACTTCCTATTTTGGTTGCTGTCTAAACTCCCAACAGCGGGTAACATCATTTAATTAATCCTCTGATACCTTTTGCATTTCGAATTCCTAATAATCCAATCTTTGTAGTCACTAATCACCAACTCTTCATCAATTCTAATGATTCTCTAACATGATTACTTTTAAGCCACCGAAAGCATTTGTATCGTAATATTCTAACAATTCAATTCTTTACATTAATAATCCAAATCCATAATTTACTATCCCCTTAAATAAATCCTTACTTTCCATCATCTATCTCTAACTAATTCATCGGTATTTCTCCACCAAGAATATCATTAATCCATTTTACACTCCAATTATCATATCTCCAAATTTCCACAAATTCAATTCATCCATCTAGATCGAATTCCATTAATACCATTAATTCCAGCAATTACCTTTACACTCTTCTAATTCTCCAAAATCATTTAAATCGTCTATGTAGCCTCTTTATTCATTTGGACTCCACCAATTTATTTCTCCTAAACTCCTTCTATCATTCCCTTAATTATAATCGACATGATTCCACCAAACATTGTTATGTATTTACTACAACAGTCATCTTCTTTTCTTACGACTCTATTTATTCTTCCTGACATTTTATTTTAGGAGAAGTACTACCATTATTTGCTTTTGAAATATAATACATAGAAATTTCCTGAGACTTAGCAGTTTGAACCAAAAACATAATGCGAAAATGCAATAATAATAGCGATCCAGATTCCATCCACCATTTCATAGTCTCTGCACCATATGTTTAACCTTTCAGCGTTATAACCGCTTACATTACCACTGGGACGACACCCAGGACAACACAAATAAGGGTCTTTCTCTGCCCTCCACTTTTCCATTTCCACCCACAAAGTTGAATGATAGCATGTTGAATGTCAATGTCTATATTGTACTTATAATTAAGGGTATCAAAATTTGGACATTTAACGAATGTCACTTTTCTTTATTAATGCCTATAACTAATTTACCTTTTAAAATAAATACTAAAGGCACCATATTCATTTATTATGATAGCTAATACAAATTTAACTCCCTCATTATTGCTTCTATATCCTATTTAAATTTTATGAGTTTCTCTAAATTATTTTCTAAATTCAAATGAGCTTCAAAAATTATAATTTTGGTTCCATTGGACAGATCTTGAATTTAGATGAATTTAAAAATTTGTTTCATTCAATTTGGAGTTAAAATGAATATGATATGCCCATTTAAAATCTTTCGGGTTAATTTAATACAGAAATTATAAAATTTCTCATGTGTAGGGGTCCGACAACGACCCACTCACGAGGCGCCGGTGGGAACCGGTCGGCAGCCGCTCTTTATCTCTCCCCCCTTCCGCCATCGGCAAAAGGGACCCATTGTCGAGGGACGCTTGCAGAGCGGTCACGTGTGGGTGGGGCCCACTTGTCAGTCGACAAAAATAAAAGGAAAGGGCTCAACCCCGATGTTGCGTGAGCGGGGGCTCGAACGCGCGCGGCCGAGGGAGCCCAAGTGAGCCGATCGGCGTTGCTTACCCTTATAGGGTAAAAATAACCCTTAAGTCGTGGCCATCGTGCCTCTTCCTTCCTACCAAGGGCGATGAGTTACCGCCGGCGGAGGAGTAGCCATGACGACCCAAGGCGGCGGCGGAACAAGGGAGAATGGAATACGATAGCACACCAGGTTAGAACTCGATTGATGGATAGGGGAGCATCTATATACCATTAGGAGGCTACCTTTGTGGTTAGAGGAGGTCTGGGATGGCCGTGGAGGTCCAGTGGTGGGCAACAGCGGTGGAGCTGGTATAGGCACGGTGCCGGCGAGGTGGGGTGGCGGGGAGGGCGCGGCGACGGTGGAATGTGGCGGGACCACTGGAAGCTCCTGTGGAGGAATTGGCCGGAGATGGCTCATATCTACCGATTCCCGGATGGCTTGGCGGCGAAGAAGAAGAGGCGACGGCGAGGTGGGCGACGGGGCCTCGATTCCACGAGAGATGAGAATATGGGAGGGGCGGTGCAATCAAAGTGCCTCACCGGGTTATCTAGATGGCGCGACACGGGTGACGGTGTGGCCAATCCCAAGAACGGAGGAACGCGGGTGACGTGCGCAGAGCGAGGGATCGGCCATGAGCGCAGCGCGACGCAAGGGTTGGCACAGAGGGAGACAGGGGAGGTGACGGCACACGCGGACGCGGCGCGGTGGGCGCGGCGTGTCGGCCCGGCCGCCAAGCGGAAAGGAGAGAGGAGGGACCCAGGCGCGGATGCGGGAAGAAAGACGAAAGGAGGAGGGGGTAGGCTGTGCTGGGAGAGAGAGGCCCATGCTGTGGAGGGAGAGAAAGAGAGGATGAGAGAGATAAAGGGGTGGGGCCCATGTGGAAGAGGAGAGAAAAAGGAAAAGAGGTGATAGGATTTTTCTGATTTTCTTGTAGTTTTGCATGCTATCCAAAACTTAAATTTTTATTTATGCTTTGCATTTAACTTTGGATTTTTAATTCAAGTCTTGGTTCCATTTATCTTGATACAAAATATAATAGTCATTTATTTTATTAATCTTGAATTTGAGTTCAAAATGAGATCTTATATTTTAATTCAATTTCTCCCTCCTCCCGGTGGATCTTCTTTTCATATTCGAATTTCAAATTTAAATTTTTTATTATCTGCATTTGGGGTTACTCTTTGATATTTAATTTTTATGCCATAAATCTCAAAAAGATTTCAACTAAATATTCAAAAGAAACTCAAATGCCAACAAAATACAGGAAATGATTTTAAAAATCCATATTTTTAAAATAAACCAATTTCGGGATGTTACACGGAGTTTGCCTACAACAACACTACCACTCCAGTGTTTGGGCCATGCCATTTGAGGTTCTGTATGGGCGGAAGTGTAGATCGCCACTCTGTTGGGATGCCGTAGGCGAAAAGGCAGTTCTAGGTCCGGATTGGGTCAAACAGACAGTGGAACGAGTGGCGGAGATTAGATAGAATTTGCTAGCTGCCTACAGTAGGCAGAAGAGCTATGCGGATGCTAGGAGGCGAGACTTAGAGTTCGAAGTGGGGGATCGGGTGTTCTTGAGAGTGTCTCCCACCAAAGGAATTGTAAGATTTGGTATCAAAGGGAAGCTTAGCCCGTGGTACATTGGGCCATTTCCAATTCTGGTATGAATTGAAAAGTCGGCATATCGTTGGATCTTTCTGAGTCTATGCGAGGAGTTCATAATATGTTTCATGTTTCTATGTTGAGAAAGTACTTAAGGGATCCGGAACATGAGATTGTTCTAGAACCATTGCCCCTTAAGCAAGACCTCACCTTCGAGTCTCGTCCAGTTCGGATTCTGGATAAATTGGAGAGAGTGTTGAGGCACAGACCATTAAAGTATGTTAAAGTTCTATGGTCGCACCAGACTGAGCGAGAAGCGACGTGGGAATTGGAATCTCGCATGCGCGAGAAGTACCCGGAGTTGTTCTCCCTGCATGAGTTAAGAGTTGTTTTCTGCTTGGCTCGGCTTTGTTTGTTTTTCATATGGATTACCGAGTTTCAGAATTCGGGGTCAAATTCTATTAAGGGGGTAGAATGTAATACCTGGGCCGGATTTGGCCCAGCCCGGCCCATGCTATGCCGACATAAGCGAGAGATCTGGGGAGGGGAAGAAGCAAAAGCCAAGTTTACTGATCAGGACATCATTTCCATAGATACAACTGTGCCGACTCCAAAACAAACTGAAACTATGATACAAGGACCAATGACTCGAGCACGAGCATGTCAACTTAACCATCAGGTGAATATGTTCCAAAGTTTGCATACAAATGTTTCAAAGAATGACATACTACTTAATTCTTGTGATGATTTAATCGTCCTTAGGAACCATAGGGATGAACCGCGCGAGCTCAAGTGTAGAAGTGGAAACGTCAAGCGCAATCCAAGTCCTGTTCACGAGTACGACTCAGATTCGACCTTTTAACAATAGCTCTACTAAACGGCCATAACTTTTGATCCGAAGGCTTCTCGGGGCCCATGAGTACTCTTTCGAAAGATCTTGGAGTCTAATTTCCGATGGATCTGGTCTCACTTCCAAAATTCATCCGAGCCAATCAGAAACTACAAAACAAGTTGTCTCAAGTTTCCAGTCCGAGTCAAAGTGGGCCTTGGGCCTTGTATCACCACTTAGGCTATTTAGGCCAGTCATACTGTTCACGTGAACAGTAATCCATGAATAGTACTATACCCTTTTCCTTAGATAAGTTCAGCTTCCCCCTCCCCTATTTAAGGAGGTCACACCCCTTTAGTTTTCCTCGGGTTTTTCTTAAGAGATTATTCTGCTTAGCAGTTTCACTGCATGTTCGGTTGAGGAACCCTAACTTGTGAACTTAATCTTTATTCACAATACAATTTTAGATTGCATCTTGAACTCTCTTGCTTGTGTTCTAGATTCGCTTGCAGGAGATAGCCTTCATGGCGAGGTCAACCGTGTTCGGCATGGTTGATAACCAACGGAGCAGTGCTGTAGTGATTGCGAGGGGTTCAATCTACTTATCAGTACCTTTCGGAAGATCGGGCTATCGTCACATTAGGTGGTATCAGAGCAACGGTTGCCCGTGAGGTAATTCGTCCCTTTTAGATTAGTTTATGTTCATCGTATCGTCCCAAAAACTCCAGAAAATTAGCCTACAAAAAAATTAGTAGTGTTCTTCCATTGTCCCAACACCCTTGTGCCATTTCAATTTTTCCTTTTAGTATTACTCGTTGAATTTTTGGTTACATTGTCCTATTCAAGTTGCTGATTGCTAGTTTAGTCAGAGTTCAGTTCATCATTGTCTAGTTGCATCTCGTGTTCCTTTGCATACCTTCATCGTTGTGTGTTCTTGTTCCTTGCCGCGCCGCCATCCTTGCCGCGACTTCCATCCACTGCCACCCCATCCGCTGCCAACCCTTGCCGCGACCCCCCAGGCGTTGCCATCCTCCGCGACCCTACCATCCCCTACCGCGCCTCTCGCTTGTCTCGTCCTTGTGCAAAACAAAGTTAGGGTTTCGGACTCAGAGGAAAAATGAAAGAGAAAGAGAGTTTGATTTGAGTTTGACAAAAAATGTAAAAGGAGAAAAAGGCAGAGAGTGTCCCTCTGTTCGAAATTTGAAAAGTTATCAAACCTTTTCCAAATCCAGTAAAATTTGGTCAGTCCTTCTTCGTACATCCATAAGCCTCCAGAAAAAAATTTGAGCAAGTTTGGCCACGGGATCAAAAGTTACAGCAGTTTGAATTGAGACCGAATCGAATTCGAGTCCGTTTCCGACATACCTTCAGTAAAACGGGCACAACTTTTGCATACGGTGTCTGTTTTTGACGTTCTTGTACTTGTTGGAAAGCTAACGATGAGCCCGATCCAAAAAAATGACCCGTTTTAGCCCCAAAATCGTGTCGCAAGATTTCAGTTTTTTGTCTTTGGAGATTTATTTGGTCTTTCCTTCAAAATTTGTGTTTCATCCAGTTGAGAAAGTTGTAGATCTCATCAAATCCTTTCAGACGAGTATATATAAGTCATATAAATCTTTGCCTTTGCATCGTTTGAGACTAACTATTGTATCTGCTCAATCTAGAGGGTTGTTCGCGTTTTACCGATATCGCTATTTTGTGCTCTACATCACGCGAATATTCTTGTGTCCTTAGAAAAAGTTTGAGTAGTGGGCTAGCGCCTCCTAATACTTGTTGTGAGGTTCTCCTTTTCTTGCATCAAGTCACATTGATCGTTGCATGTGTACATACACTTCCTTGCATAGGGCTTGATTGGCTAGCTGTAATTAGGCTAGGATCAGCAACCTTTGACGAGTATTTTGAACAATCTTTCAACTTGCATTAACTGATCTGATTATTGCTGACCATTGCTACCATATTGAAGCCTTCCAAGCACCACCTACTCTTGATCAGAACAAGGTTCCCTCTTGCAATCGTACCCACGCTCGACACGGTATCACGAACCAGCCACCGGCTGTACTACCTGCTGCATTGGTAAGAACACTTGTAAGAGTGTGGTAAGACGCTTGAGAGTTTGTGATTCCACCTTCCACCACCTAGTAGTTGGTAGGGATAATACTTTTGTGCTGTCTTTTGTTTTCTACTAACCATGACAGGTGAGTCGTCTGATGCGCAAGAGTGTGTTGTAAAGAGAGAGCTCATGATGCTATTGGATGAACAACGTGCTACCATTAATGAGGACATCGATAGGAAGCTTCAAGCTACGACGGATACATTGCAGCGCTCCATCAATGAGAGTATTGCAGCACTCACTGCACGCCTTGAAACAATGGTGAATCGGCCACCAAACAATGAACACGAGTATGATCACGATGCAGGCCAAGATCGTGAGGAGCGAGATGATAATGAGTGACAAAACCACGATGCCGGTGCTGCATTTGTTGCCCAAGATGCACGCTAACGACACCGCCTACATCAAAACCATCACGGTATGGGAGGTAATAATTTTCAGCAGCACAATGCTCGTGCTAATCATGACCCATTTGTCGGGACCGGCATGTTCCAAATCCAGGCCCCTACGTATTACGATATCACTAGTCCCAGATCAAAGCTAGTGCACACAGTTAAACAGTGATGATTACATTGCCAACAACGAAATTACATTAATAAAGAGAGTACAGGCCAAAAGACCTTTTATTACAACGAGGTTACAAGACCTCGCACTCACACAAAAGATAAAGCACAGCGGAAGCAAAAGTAAATCCAGCGGAGAAGACCCTATCAATTCGCCACAGGCAATTGACTGGGGAAGCGCGACCTAGAACTCCTGAAAGCCTTCGTCGAATCCATACGCTCCGTAGTCGAACGTTCCATCTTGAGCTTCATACTCTTCTGGGTATTATTTTAAGTGTAGTATGTGAGTACATAAAGTACTCCGCAAGTCTTGGGAAAATGCAATAGATGCAGGGTTTAATCAAAGGAGGGTTATACGGTTCTTTTGCACAAAGCAGCATTTTATTTCAAATACCATTAATTATCTTTAAAGGCATGTATTTAGCAAGGTGTTTGTTTCAACAAAATCTAAGTTAAATAGTGAAGGTTACAACACCAACACTTGAATACTGGCTCAACCGCCAAAGCTCAAAACCACGGGTTAAACCACCCACACCAAAGAAGCGGCTAACCGCAAAGTTCAAGAAAGCAGGTTACACCACCCACACGGCTATATGCTTGGGACACAATTCGAGAGTTACAACCACTCTCGGTTCCCAAATCTTTATTTTAAAACCAAAACAATGATCTACCATGTGTATGCATTCCTTGCCGCCCTTGACCGTGGGCACGGCTATTCGAATAGTTTTACACTCTGCAGAGGTTGTACAGCTTTACCCACAAGAGATAAGTCATCTTAATAGTCAACACGCTTCCTTTGGCATGAGACCCAGATAAATTATCACAAAGCTTTTACCTTACTCTAGTCTAGCTATTACCACCCGAGGTTTCACGTTGAAGGTTAAACCACCAGACGAAGCCCCTCTTGCTGTAGTATGAGTGCGAGTAAACCCTGTCCCTCCTTGTGAATAACGGTACACCACGGCATCCACTTTCCCTTGGTGGCACCTAGACTAAACTATCATAAGTTAGTCGGCTAGGTCGTACCCATATAGACATGTGGTTGTGCGGTGGTGCTCGATCGGACAAACACAAGCGTCGGTCCTTAATTGACTAGGGCGGAACATACACTTTACAAGTTCTCGTGCTAGCGCACCAAACCAATCTTACCATCCGAGTCTAAACCAACTCTCACATTTTATTTTAATTTAAAGATCGGTGGCAACATCCATCGCCACTAAATTTTTACACAAAGTCTAAATCAAAGACATAATATTTTCCCAATCCAAGGTTACAAAAGTTTATGTTGCATGACTAAGCTTTCTACTACCGATACAATATTTACCAAAGTTATATAATAATCTCATTATTGAGACAAAGGAAATCCTAGGGTGTCAAAGGTACATGGCATTCAACGTCAAATGAGGGTATAACAATAGTTGGATTAACTAGCATTTCTTAAACAAAATTATCATTTTATGTAACATAGCATGCATTAATTTAAAATAATTAAAACATTTCTTAAACATGGGTTCAAGATGTTCAAAGGAGACTTGCCCGTGTGTGAGTTCTTGATTGTCTTCTTTGCGGTCGGCAAAGTCTTGGCGATGTCGGATTCTACGCGGAAAAAGACAAAGCAACAAAGCAAATAAATACACATAAAATCAAATAAAATTCAAAAATTGAAAAGAATGTATATTTATATAGATTATGATTTTAGAAAAATTTAGAAATTTGAGCGGGTCAAATCGGAGTTAAAGCGAAAAGATATGACCTCGGGAAGATTTAATTGAAAGAAAAAGAAAAGGGCCGATTTCTGAATTATTTTATATTGAAAAACCATAATTATGATGTCATCATATTTTGAATTTTGAAAATTACGACGCGTGGGCGGTCCACGTGGGCCGAGAATCCACGGACCGGCGGCCATGCAGAGGTGGCTTTCGGCCGGCGTGGCGCCACGCGTGCGCCTGCGCATCGCCCTGGGATCGACATGGCGTGACATGGCGCCTGAGGTGGCAAATGCGCGGCGGCCGCGGCGCGGCGGCGGCGGCGGCGGCGGCCGGCGGCCGGCGGTCGGCGATGGCGGCGGGGCAAGGGAGGCGGCGGACTCACGGTGGCGGCGGGGCCGGGCGGCGGAGGGAGGCGGCGGGAGAAGCAGGCGGCGGCGGTGGCGCAAAGGCGGCGGCGCTCGGAGGCGGCGTGGGGAAGGAAGGAGAGAGATGCGGTCGAAAAGGGTGTCGGAGGTGCTATTTATAGGGCTATGGGGGGGAAGGCGTGGGGAGAGAGAGGCGGGTGTTGCGGTAGTGAGCGGGGGTTTAATTGAGGGAAGCGGTCGGCAGTGATGGAGGAGTGATTAGGGGTTTGATTGCGCTAATTGCAGGAGTTTAAGTGGAAAAGCGGCGCATTCAAAGCTCCATTTTCGGCAACAATGGTGGAGAGAGAGAGGCTAGAGGAGGAAGAAGGAGGTAGAAGAAGAATATGACATGTGGGGCCCACATGTCGGTGAGAGAAGAGAGGTGAAGGGGTATGGTGCGGTTGGATGCTTGACACGTGGCAAGTGACTAAATCTTGCCCTTTGGTTTTAAGTGAAGAGGTGTGGCTTGGATTAAATCAAACGAAGGGGTATCGGCCGTCGGATGAGCGACACGTGGCGGCCTGAGATTAAATTGATTTTATTTTCGGATTAGATTTTCAGAAAATACTAGAAACAATATATTTGCTTGGAAAAATAATAAATAATATCTAAAAATTCCAGAAAAATTATAGAATATTCCTGGAAACATTTTAGACTTAATAAAAATATTTATATTTTCAGATTTGCTTTTAATAATTTTATAAAATTCCTTTTATCTTTTAAAATTAATTTTTAATTCCAGAAAATTCTCAAAATTTATTTAAAAATTCTGGGAAGTTTAGGAAAAATAAAATGAACACTTTTGGCTTTTATAAAATATTTAAAATACATTTTCTTGATTTAAACTTTGAAATAAACTCCAGAAAAGCCCAGAAAAATCCAAATAAAAGCCAATTACTTTAAAATAATTAATTTGAAATTTAAATTTTCAAAACTCAAAATTTGGGATGTTACAAACCTACCCCCCTTAGAATGAATCTAGACCCGAGATTCGGACGACAGGAAAAAGATCGGGAACTACGCTCTTAGATCTTCTTCACGCTCCCAAGTTGCTTCGACTCGTATGATTACTCCATTGCACTTTCTGAATTTGATGCTCTTGTTTCTTGTCTGGCGCTACTGCTTCATCAAAATTTTATTGGATACTACGGATAAGATAGGTCCTCCTTCAAAGATACTTCTTCTAAAGGCATTTGCTCTTACGGCACTCTGAGGCACTTTCTTAAGCGGGACACATGGAAGGCGTTGTGCACACTTGACAAGCGAGTGGAAGTTCAAGCGATAAGCAACTTCTCCCTTTTTGCTACCACGGAAATGGTCCAACGAATCTTGGAGCAAGCTTCCCGAAGCGTGGAAGCGACGCATCCCTTTGAGAGGTGAAACCTTGGATACACATGATCTCCGGTACAAATTCTAATGCTCTCCGACGATTGTCGCATAACTTTACTGCCTTGTTTGTCTTGTTTTAATCATCACGAATCAGACGGACTTGCTCTTACCTTGCCTTAACACATCGGACCAAAGACTAGTCCTTCTCTGTTTCTTTCCAATACAACGGTGTCTGCATTTTACGCCATACAAAGCTTCAAGCGGAGACATCGTAGATTGGATTGATAACTATTATTATAAGAAAATTCGCATAGGGTAAACTTTGATCCCAACTTGATTTATTTGCCATAGCACGGGCTCTCAACATGTCTTCGGTATTTGATTTACTCTTTACGTTTGACCATACATGCGGGGATGGTATCTTTGTCTTGAAATTTAGATTGGTGCCCAAAATCTCATGAAGCTTCTGCCAGAATCTTGAGGTGAATTGAGATCCTCGATCTGACACAATCTTCTTTGGAACTCCATGCAAGCACACAATTCTTGACATATATAACTCGCAAGCCTATCTCGAATAAGTGGTCTTTCTTGGAATAAAATGTGCGACCTTTGTCGATCGGTCCACAATAACCCAAATTGAGTCATACCACGATTTAGTTCTTGGAAATCCAGTTATAAAATCCATTCCAATTTCTTCCCATTTCCACTCGGGTATCTGCAAAGGTTGCAGGAGTCCAGCAGGTCTCTGATGTTCTGCTTTAACTCGTTGGCATACATCACACAAGGCTACATATTCAGCAATTTCTCTCTTCATACTGGTCCACATGTACCTTTCTTTAAGATCTTGATACATCTTTGTACTTCCAGGGTGAATTGAATATCCGGATTCATGAGCTTCCTTCAGGATTAACTCTTTTATTTCCTTCTTCTCGGGTACAAGAATTCTTTTTCCATACCAAAGGATACCTTCTTCATCTTACGAAAATCACGGTGCTTTTCCTTTCTTCATATTTTCTTTGATATCCTTAACATATTTATCCTCTTTTGAGTTGCCTTGATTTGATCTTGTAAGGTTGGTGAACCTCCAAAGTAGCTAGGAATCCTCCTCTACTACTTCTAGATTAAGTCATTGAAATTCTTCATGAAGTGCGGTGCTTTGAACTTGAATCATCAGTTATTACAATGACTTTTTACGCGCAAGGCATCGGCTACAACATTAGCCTTTCACGGATGATAGTGGATTCCAACATCATAATCCTTTATCAACTCAAGCCATCTGTTGTCTTAGATTGAGGTCATTTGGGTAAATATATACTTGGGCTCTTGTGATCCGTGTAAATTTCTAGCGATTCTTGATCAAATAATGCCTCCATATTTTTAGAGCATGCTGCTGACTAGCTCTAAATCATGAGTCGGATAGTTACGCTCATGCGGTGCAAGTGCCTTGAAGCATAGGCTACGACTTTTCCTTCTTGCATTAATACACGGCCCAATCCTTGTCTTGAAGCATCACAGAATACCTCAAAATCCTTTCTAATATCGGAAGTGTTAACTGCAGTGCGAGATGTTAATCTCTTTTCAATTCTTGAAAGCTTTCCTCACAAGATTTACTCCATTCGAACTTCTTCTCCTTCTTGAATTGAGTGAGAGGTCTTGCGAGTTTGGAAAATCCTTCTATAAAGCAGCGATAATATCTGCTAGACCCGAAAACTTGATCTCGTCTTGACTTGGGTTGCGTCCAATTGAGTACGTCTGTTACCTTTCTTGGATCTCTGAGACACTCCTCCTGCGGAAATCACATGACCCAAAGCTACTTTCTTCAACCAAAACTCACACTTGCTAAACTTGGCATACGGTGATGCTCTACGAGTTTTCCAAAACTATCCTCGGATATTCGCATGTTCTTCCTCATTCGGGAGTAGATCAAAATGTCATCAATAAATCGACAACAAACTTATCCAAATACTCCATGAACACTTTATTCATCAAATTCATAAAGTATGCGGGGCATTGGTCAATCAAAAGACATTCTTGTAAACTCATACGGTCCATATCGAGTGGAAAATCTTGTCTTTGGTATATCTTCTTGTCTAATCTTCATTTGATGATATCGTGACGGAGATCAATCTTGGAAGACACATGATCCTTTTAAGCGATCAAGCGGATCATCTATCACGGGCAATGGATACTTGTTCTTAGCTGTTGCATCATTCGAGGATCGTAATCCACACACATCTGACGCCATCCTTCTTCTTCACTAAATCTTGGTGCACCCAAAGCGAAGAACTTGGTCTTATAAAACCTCTTTCTTGCGGTTCCTCAATCGCTTCTTAACTTGACCAAATCATTTGCGGACATCCGGTAGGGTCTCTTGGAAATCGGGCCGTTCAGTGCAGTTAATGACAAATTCGACTTCTCTGTCGGTGGCATTCCTGGCAAATCTTCTGGAAACACATCTGGATATTCCCTTACTATATGCACCTTTTCCAGTGTTATTCCCTTCAAGCTGTTCAATCCACAATTATTCTGAGAAGATGGCTTTGACTTGTACCTCACTTGAATTCCTTCAGAGTTGGTAAGAGTGATGGCACGATTGGCACAATCTATCTGCCCTTTATACTTGGTTAACCAATCCATACCAAGTATTACATCTAGGCTCTTGGAGTCTATTATAATTAAATTAAGCTAGGAATTTTACTCCATTTATATCTATGGTTGCTCTAGGGCAAACCGTACTAGTCTTCATTTCATTTCGGTGATTGGACTAGCATAGGATTCTTTAGCAATCGAACATCCCAATTATATCTTTCCACAAAATCTTTTGACACAAAAGAATCGAAGCTCGAATCAAATAATCTTGATGCAGTGCGAGTTGACAAGAAACTTACCGAGCGGCGTCGGTGCATCTGGCTGCTTGCGGTGACATGATTAACATGCCCTCTATTCCTTTGCTTGTGGAGTCCTTGGAGTCGAGGTGCTCCACGGCCTTGTCTGCAAGTGGGGCTCTGGTGGTGTAGTCCCAGTTGAAGCGAGCAGGGGTTCTGGTGGGCGCTTCGTGGACAATTATTGGCATAATGTCCCATGTTCTTGCGGTTATAACACTGCACTCCGACCATTGAAGTCTTGTTACTGGCGAGGCGGGCGCATTATTGGTCGAGGAGCTTGGGGAATCGGGCGAGGTCCACTGAATGGTGTCCTCGGCACATTTGGCTGGAGGCTGTTGAAGTGAGGTGGATTAGGGCGGTCTGGGAGCTGCTTGCACCTCTTGAGCTTGAAACTTCCTCTTCACGACTTCATACGGTGACGTTGAGCTTCCTCTTGTATTATGGCCTTGTTTACCATATCTTTGGAAAGTTGGAAATCATTTGACACCAGTGCACCTTGAGATTGGGTTCAAGTCCTTGCATGAACCTCCGGATTTTCTTTGCGTCGGATGCAACATCTTGAAGCATACGGATAGTTGGTGAACCTATTCGGTATTACGTAACAACGAGGTTTCCTTCTTTGCGGTTTATGAAATTCCATTCTTTTCATTTCCATGACTCGGTAGGAACATGTGCGATCGGAAGGCTTCCTCAAATTCAACCCAAGTGATAGTCGCACATTCGATGGGCGTAGCGATAATTTTCCCACCAAGTAGCTGCGATTCCTTTTAGGCGATGAGCGGCATAAAGCACTTTCTCGTTATCATTGCCTTTGGGCTAAAATCAGCTTTCTCTCCACATCCTTGATCCAATCATACGCTTCCATTGGATCTACCGTACGAGAAAAGGTTGGCGATGCGGTTCTCATGAACTCTCGGCTTGGTGGGGTGCACGAAAGGGACTGCAGACTTCTTGCGCTTGGTTACGGGCGGGGCTTGAAGCAATTGCGGTTGCATGGCCATCATCATTCCATGCTAGGAGCTTGAGTAGGGGTGGCGGCATATTGTTCTCTGGTGAGCATTGGCACCACGTATTATCAAGCATTGTTCCTTGTGTTCACCATCAGGCGGCAACGAGCAGAGCAAAGATAAGGGGAAGTAGCACGGTAAGAAGCAAGGGCAAACTAAATAACATCCCAAACCAACACACAAGAGAGAACACAACAACAACTTGGAAGAAACTTTATCTTTGAAATTAATATAATTTTGAGAATGGCTGTACCACAAGTGCACTAAGGCATTAGTACAGTCCATCTACACACCAACATAATATAAAACGTTCTAAGGAAGGTAAACAATTTATTTGGGTACTCTCATCCTGCAACTACTTGTCCTCCTCGAAGACAAGCTCCTCAAGGTCCTCCTCTGGATCCTCCTCTGGATCCTCCTCTAAGATACCCACATGGCGCGACCTACAACCACACTCGGGCGGTTGCAAGAGGCTCGGGAGTGAAGATGGTCGCGCTTCTTTGGAGGCGGTCGGCGGAGGCGAGCAGGAATGAGAGAGTGCGTCTCTTCTTGGAGTCTCCGATGTCGATGTCGGACAGCGGACTAGGGCGCCGCACACTCTCTTCTGTTGTGATTATGATCACGGGGTCTGTGCGTCGGCGGTCTTGGGTTGTCGGGGGCGGCGGTGGTGCAGTGAAGGCGACGTGTAGTCCTCTGGAGGCAGTTGCTGGCTCGAAGGCGTCTCGGCTCGAACTCGCCTCCGGCTCTGGATAAGGCGAGCACGGAGAGTCTCGAGTCTTGGTAGGCTGGAAGTGAGGCGTCCGGGCTGTCAATCTCCTCAAAGGCGGCGTATGTGGTGACATCGCCTAGTAAATTGCACGATGTGACAGACGGGGATCATCCATGGTAATCTTGAAAGGTTACGGATATCTGTCCGGCTCGGTGGTTGGAAAGAAGCGAAGGCGTCTGCCGCGGGATATCCTTATGAATCGGCACAAGTCGGCTAGTGCCGGACGGTACGCATCTGGATGGCGTCGAGCGATCCGTCAGGGATGTTCGATAGGGTATGTGGGAGGTTGAATTCTCCTTCCGTGCATACGAGGAATACCTCCATCGACCAAGAATCTCGGTCCATGATCTTGACTTTCCGCCCCCGAAAATAGGCGGTTGGGGATACCGAGATCTTGCATAAGGCGGCGAAGGAGGCCAACAAATGCTCAATGTTCTCGCCATGAGTGAAGTAGTCCAAAGAGTCATCGGAGGATGAACCAGGCCATCTACAATTTTGGAAATAATAGAGAAGATCGGTAAAGACATTTTAAACAAGTGAATATAAGATCAAGAATGGAGCGAGTAAAGAGATATAGAAAATTTTCACATATATTTTAATAAATATAGGTCCTTAAGGTTTTACCATTCTAATCTAGGTCACGTCCTACGGTCAAATTGGCTCGATACCATCTCTGTCGGGACCGGTTTCCAAATCCGACCCCTCGTGTATTCTGACACTAGTCCCGGATCAAAGCTAGTGCACAGTTAAGCAGTGATGATTACATTGCCAACAACGAAATTACATTAATAAAGAGAGTGCAGGCGAAAGACCTTTTATTACAACGAGGTTACAAGACCTCGCACTCACACAAAAGATAAAGCACAGTGAAGCAAAAGTAAATCCAGTGAGAAGACCCTATCAATTCGCCACGAGGCAATTGGTGAGAAGCGACCTAGAACTCTGAAAGCCTTCGTCGAATCCATACGCTCCGTAGTCGAGCGTTCCATCTTGAGCTTCATACTCTTACGGGTATTATTTTAAGTGTAGTATGTGAGTACATAAAGTACTCATAAGTCTTGGGAAAATGCAATAGATGCAAGGGTTTAATCAAAGGAGGGTTATATGGTTCTTTTGCACAAAGCGACATTTTATTTCAAATACCATTAATTATCTTTAAAGGCATGTATTTAGCAAGGTGTTTGTTTCAACAAAATCTAAGTTAAATAGTGAAGGTTACAACACCAACACTTGAATCTTGGCTCAACCCGCCAAAGCTCAAAACCACGGGTTAAACCACCCACACCAAAGAAGCGGCTAGCCAAAGTTCAAGAAAATGGGTTACACCACCCACACGGCTATATCTGCATGAGGACACAATTCGAGAGTTACAACCATCGGTTTTTTTTTTAAAACCAAAAACAATGATCTACCATGTGAATGCATTCCTTGCCGCCCTTGACCAGTGGGCACGGCTATTCGAATAGTTTACACTCTGCGGAGGTTGTACAACTTTACCCACAAGAGATAAGTCATCTTAATAGTCAACACGCTTCCTTTGGCATGAGACCCGGATAAATTATCACAAAGCTTTTACCTTACTCTAGTCTAGCGATTACCACCGTGAGGTTTCACCGTGAAGGTTAAACCACCAGACGAAGCCCCTCTTGCGCCGTATGAGTACGATAAACCACTGTCCCTCTTTGTGAATAACGGTACACCACGGCATCCACTTTCCTTGGTGGCACCTAGACTAAACTATCATAAGTTAGTCACTAGGTCGTACCCATATAGACATGTGGTTGTGCGGTGGTGCTCGATGCGGACAAACACAAGCGTCGGTCCTTAATTGACTAGGCGGAACATACACTTTACAAGTTCTCGTGCTATCCGCACCAAACCAAACTTACCATCCGCCCGGTCTAAACCAACTCTCACATTTTATTTTATTTTAAAGATCAGTGGCAACATCCATCGCCACTAAATTTTTACACAAAAGTCTAAATCAAAGACATAATATTTTTCCCAATCCAAGGTTACAAAAGTTTATGTTGCATGACTAAGCTTTCTACTACCGATACAATATTTACCAAAGTTATATAATAATCTCATTATTGAGACAAAGGAAATCCTAGGGTGTCATTGGTACATGGCATTCAACGTCAAATGAGGGTATAACAATAGTTGGATTAACTAGCATTTCTTAAACAAAATTATCATTTTATGTAACATAGCATGCATTAATTTAAAATAATTAAAACATTTCTTAAATATGGGTTCAAGATGTTCAAAGGAGACTTGCCTTCGTGTGTGAGTTCTTGATTGTCTTCTTTGCAGGTCGGCAAAGTCTTGACGACTTGATTCTACGCGGAAAAGACAAAGCAACAAAGCAAATAAATACACATAAAATCAAATAAAATTCAAAAATTGAAAAGAATGTATATTTGAATAGATTATGATTTTAGAAAAATTTAGAAATTTGAGCGGGTCAAATCGGAGTTAAAGCGAAAAGATATGACCTCGGGAAGATTTAATTGAAAGAAAAGAAAAGAGCCGATTTCCCGAATTATTTTATATTGAAAAACCATAATTATGACGTCATCATATTTTGAATTTTGAAAATTTCGGCGTGGGCCGGTCCACGGTGGACCAGAATCCACGGATCGGCCGAGCCGAGGTGGCATCTTGGCGTGGCGTGTCGCCACATGGCGCCACATGGCGACCACATGGCGGCCACGCGGCTTGGCGGCCGAGGTGGCGACCAGGCAGGCGGTAGGCAGCAAAGACGGCGGCAGCATGCGGCGGCGGCGGCTCCGGCGGGCGGGGCGGGCGGCGGCGGGGCAAGGCGGGCGGCGGCTCACCGGTGGTGGCGGTGGGGCCGGGCGGCGGAGGAGGCGGCGAGCAAGCAGGCGGCGGCGGTGGCGCAAGGCGGCGGCGCTCGGATGGCTTCGGCTCTCGGGAGGAAGGAAAATAGAGAGGAGTGAGGGGATGTCAAGAGCTCCGGGGGTGCTATTTATAGGGACAATGGGAGGGGGAGGGCGGCCATGCGTTACGGGAGGCGGCGATATCATACGAAAGCGGTGAAAATTATTGGGGTAACAGTAGAGTGATGGAGGGAGTGATTAGGGGGTTTGATTGCGCAATTTAATCGGGTTTTAAAGGCACAAAACGGCCGAATTGAAAAGCTCCACTCGGCTCTAATGGTGGAAGAGAGAGAGAGAGTGGGAGGAGGAAGAAGAAGAGGTTGAAGATGAATATGACATGTGGGGCCCACATGTCGGTGAGAGAAGAGAAGTGAAGGGGTACGGGCCGTTGGATGATTGACACGTGTCAAGTGGATGAATCATGCCCTTTGGATTTAAGTGAAGAGGTGTGGCTTGGATTAAATCCACGAAGGGGTATCGGCCGTCGGATGAGCGACACGTGGCGGCCTGAGATTAAATTGATTTTATTTTCGGATTAGATTTTCAGAAAATACTAGAAACAATATATTTGCTTGGAAAAATAATAAATAATATCTAAAAATTCCAGAAAAATTATAAAATATTCCTGGAAACATTTTAGACTTATTAAAAATATTTATATTTTCAGATTTGCTTTCAATAATTTTATAAAATTCCTTTTATCTTTTAAAATTAATTTTTAATTCCAGAAAATTCTCAAAAACTATTTAAAAATTCTGGGAAGATTGGAAAATATAAAATGAACACTTTTTGGCTTTTATAAAATATTTAAAATATATTTTCTTGATTTAAACTTTGAAATAAACTCGGAAAGGCCGAAAAATCCAAATAAAAGCCAATTACTTTAAAATAATTAATTTGAAATTTAATTTTCAAAACTCAAAATTTGGGATGTTACAAACCTACCCCCTTAGAATGAATCTAGACCCGAGATTCGGACGAACTGATGAAAAGATCGGGGAACTACGCTCTTAGATCTTCTTCACGCTCCCAAGTTGCTTCGACTCTGTATGATTACTCCATTGCACTTTACGAATTTGATGCTCTTGTTTCTTGTCGGCTCTGCTTCATCCAAAATTTTATTGGATACTACGGATAAGAAAGGTCCTCCTTCAAAGATACTTCTTCTAAAGGCATTTGCTCTTACGGCACTCGAGGCACTTTCTTAAGCGGGACACATGGAAGGCGTTGTGCACACTTGACAACTCGGTGGAAGTTCAAGCGATAAGCAACTTCTCCCTTTTCGCTACCACGGAAATGGTCCAACGAATCTTGGAGCAAGCTTCCGAAATGTGGAAAGCGCATCCCTTTGAGAGGTGAAACCTTGAGATACACATGATCTCCGGTACAAATTCTAATGCTCTTGACGATTGTCGCATAACTTTTCTGTCTTGTTTGTCTTTTTTTAATCATCACGAATCGACGGACTTGCTCTTACGCTTGCCTTAACACATCTGGACCAAAGACTAGTCCTTCTCCGTTTCTTTCCAATACAACGGTGTCTGCATTTTCGCCATACAAAGCTTCAAGCGGAGACATCGAAGACCTGGATTGATAACTATTATTATAAGAAAATTCTGCATAGGGTAAACTTTGATCCCAACTTGCTTTATTTGCGAGCACAGGCTCTCAACATATCTTCGAGATTTGATTTACTCTTTACATTTGACCATACATGCGGGATGGTATCTTGTCTTGAAATTCAGATTGGTGCCCAAAATCTCATGAAGCTTCGCGAATCTTGAGGTGAATTGAGATCCTCGATCGACACAATCTTCTTTGGAACTCCATGCAAGCACACAATTCTTGACATATATAACTCGCAAGTCTATCTCGAGAATAAGTGGTCTTTCTTTGGAATGAAATGTCGACCTTTGTCGATCGGTCCACAATAACCCATATTGAGTCATACCGATTTAGTTCTTGGAAATCCAGTTATAAATTCCATTCAATTTCTTCCCATTTCCACTCGGTATCTGCAAAGGTTGCGAGTCCAAGCGGTCTCGATGTTCTACTTTAACTTCGTTGGCATACATCGCACAAGGCTACATATTCACAATTTCTCTCTTCATCTTGGTCCACATGTACCTTTCTTTAAGGTCTTGATACATCTTTGTACTTCGGGGTGAATTGAATATCCGGATTCATGAGCTTCCTTGAGGTTTAACTCTTTTATTTCCTTCTTCGGTACAAGAATTCTTTTCCCAAACCAAAGGATACCTTCTTCATCTTACGAAAATCCTGGTGCTTTTCCTTTCTTCATATTTTCTTTGATATCCTTAACATAATTATCCTCTTTTTGAGCTGCCTTGATTTGATCTTGTAAAGTTGGCTGAACCTCCAAAGTAGCTAGGAATCCTCCTCTACTACTTCTAAATTAAGCCATTGAAATTCTTCATGAAGTGCGGTGCTTGAACTTGAATCAACGAGTTATTACAATGACTTTTTCTGCTTAAGGCATCGGCTACAACATTAGCCTTTCCTGGATGATAGTGGATTCCAACATCATAATCCTTTATCAACTCAAGCCATCTGCGCTGTCTTAGATTAAGGTCAGGCTGGGTAGATATATACTTCAAACTCTTGTGATCCGTGTAAATCTCACAATGATTCTTGATCAAGTAATGCCTCCATATTTTTAGAGCATGCTGTGACTAGCTCTAAATCATGAGTCGGATAGTTACGCTCATGCGGCGCAATTGCCTTGAAGCATAGGCTACAACTTTTCCTTCTTGCATTAAAACACAGCCCAATCCTTGTCTTGAAGCATCACAGAATACCTCAAAATCCTTTCTAATATCTGGAAGTGTTAACACTGGTGCAGATGTTAATCTCTTTTTCAATTCTTGAAAGCTTTCCTCACAAGATTTACTCCATTCGAACTTCTTCTCCTTCTTTAGCAATTGAGTGAGAGGTCTTGCGAGTTTGGAAAATCCTTCTATAAAAGCAGCGATAATATCTGCTAGACCCGAAAACTTGATCTCATATCTTGACTTGGGTTGTGTCCAATTGAGTACGTCTCATTACCTTTCTTGGATCTACAAACACTCCTCCTGCAGAAATCACATGACCCAAGAAGGCTACTTTCTTCAACCAAAACTCACATTTGCTAAACTTGGCATCGGTGATGCTCTCGAGTTTTCCAAAACTATCCTCAGATGTTCTGCATGTTCTTCCTCATTCTGGGAGTAGATCAGAATGTCATCAATAAATACGACAACAAACTTATCCAAATACTCCATGAACACTTTATTCATCAGATTCATAAAGTATGCGGGAGCATTGGTCAATCAAAAGACATTTCGTAAACTCATACGGTCCATATCAGTGGAAAATCTTGTCTTTGGTATATCTTACGGTCTAATCTTCATTTGATGATATCCTGGGAGATCAATCTTGGAAAGACACATGATCCTTTTAGCGATCAAACAAATCATCAATCACGGGCAATGGATACTTGTTCTTAATCGTTGCATCATTCGAGGATCGTAATCCACACACATCGAAGACGCCATCCTTCTTCTTCACTAGAATCTTGGTGCACCCCAAGGCGAAGAACTTGGTCTTATAAAACCTCTTTCTTGTAGTTCCTCAATCTACTTTTTAACTTCAGCCAAGTCATTTGCGGACATCCGGTAGGGTCTCTTGGAAATCGGAGCCGTTCAGGTGCAGTTAATGACAAATTCGACTTCTCTCTCGGTGGCATTCCTGGCAAATCTTCTGGAAACACATCTGGATATTCCTTTACTATATGCACCTTTTCCAGTGTTATTCCCTTCAAACTGTTCAATCCACAATTATTCTGAGAAGATGGCTTTGACTTGTACCTCACTTGAATTCCTTCAGAATTGGTAAGAGTGATGGCACGATTGGCACAATCTATCTGCCCTTTATACTTGGTTAACCAATCCATACCAAGTATTACATCTAGGCTCTTGGAGTCTATTATAATTAAATTAGCTAGAATTTTACTCCATTTATATCTATGGTTGCTCTAGGGCAAACCGTACTAGTCTTCATTTCATTTCCAGGTGATTGGACTAGCATTGGGTTCTTTAGCAAACGAATATCCCAATTATATCTTTCCACAAAATCTTTTGACACAAAAGAATCGAAGCTCGAGAATCAAATAATCTTGATCTTGGTCTTGAGTTGACAAGAAACTTACCGAGCGACGTCCGGTGCATCTGAGTGCTTTGCGGTGACATGATTAACATGCCCTCATTCACTTGCTTGTGGTGTCCTTGGAGTGCGAGGTGCTCCACGGCCTTGTCCCGCAAGTGGGGCTCTGGTGGTGTAGTCCCAAGTTGAAGCGAGCAGGGGTTACGGTGGGCGCTCGTGGACAATTATTGGCATAATGTCCCATGTTCTTGCAGTTATAACACTGCACTCCGACCATTGAAGTCTTGTTCTGGCGAGGCGGGCGCATTATTTGGTCGAGGAGCTTGGGGAATCGGGCGAGGTCCTTGAATGGTGTCCTCGGCACATTTGGTATGGAGGCTGTTGAAGTGAGGTGGATTAGGGCGGTGCGGAACTGCTTGCACCTTGTCGAGCTTGAAACTTTCTCTTAGGACTTCATACGGTGACGTTGAGCTTCCTCTTGTATTATGGCCTTGTTTACCATATCTTTGGAAAGTTGGGAAATCATTTGACACCAGTGCACCTTGAGATTGGGTTCAAGTCCCCGCATGAACCTCCGGATCTTTCTTTGCATCGGTTGCAACATCTTGAAGCATACGGATAGTTGGGTGAACCTATTCGGTATTACATATTCTTGAGGTTTCCTTCTGCGGTTTATGAAATTCCATTCTTTTCATTTCCATTACTCCGGTAGGGACATGTGCGATCGGAAGGCTTCCTCAAATTCAGCCCAAGTGATAGTCTCGCACATTCGATGGGCGTGCGATAATTTTCCCACCAAGTCGCTGCGATTCCTTTTAGGCGATGAGCAGCATAAAGCACTTTCGTTATCATTATCATTGCCGAGCCAAAATCAGCTTTCTCCACATCCTTGATCCAATCATCGCTTCCATTGGATCTACCGCACTGAAAAGGTTGGCGGTGCGGTTCTCATGAACTCTCGGCTTAGGCGGGGTGCACGAAGGAGCACTGGAGCTTCTTGCACGGTTACGGGCCAAGGCTTAAAGCAATTGCGATTGCATGGCCATCATCATTCCATGCTAGGAGCTTGAGTAGGGGTGGCGGCATATTGTTCTCTGGCTGAGCATTGGCACCACGGCTATCACCGGCATTGCTCCTTGTGTTCACCATCCAAGCGGCAACGAGCAGGAGCAAAAGATAAGGGGAAGTAGCACGGTAAGAAGCAAGGGCAAACTAAATAACATCCCAAAGCAACACACAAGAGAGAACACAACAACAACTTGGAAGAAACTTTATCTTTGAAATTAATATAATTTTGAGAATGGCTGTACCACAAGTGCACAAGGCATTGGTACAATCCATCTAGCACACCAACATAATATAAAACATTCTAAAGAAGATAAACAATTTATTTGGGTACTCTCGTCCTGCAACTACTTGTCCTCCTCGAAGACAAGCTCCTCAGGTCCTCCTCTGGATCCTCCTCTAAGATACCACGTGGCGCAGCCTACAACCACACTCGGGCGGTTGCAAGAGGCCGGGAGTGAAAATGGTCGCCTCTTCTGGAGGCGGTCGGCGGAGGCGAGCGGAACGAGAGAGCTGCGTCTCTTCTTGGAATCTCCGATGTCGATGTCGGACAACGGACTAGGGCGCCGCACACTCTGCTTGTTGTGATTATGATGCGGGTCACGTGCGTCGGCGGCTTGGGTTGTCGGGACGGCGGTGATGCAGTGAAGGCGGCGTGTAGTCCTGGAGGCGGCCGCCTAGCTCGAAGCGTCTCGGCTCGAACTCGCCTCCCGGCTCGGATAAGGTGAGCACGGAGAGTCTCGAGTCTTGGTAGGCTGGAAGTGAGGAGCGTCCGGAGCTGTCCAATCTCCTCCAAGGCGCTGGCGTATGTAGCTGACATCGCCCTAGTAAGCTGCACCTGATGCGACAGACGAGGATCATCCATGGTAATCTTGAAGGGTTCTGGATATCTCTGTCCAGCTCTGGTGGTTGGAAAGAAGCAGAAAGGCGTCTGCCGCAGGATATCCTTATGAATCCGGCACAAGTCAGCTAGTGCCAGACGAGCTGCATCCTGGATGGCGTCTGAACGATCCGTCCGAGGATGTTCGATAGGGTATGTGGGAGAGTTGAATTCTCCTTCCGTGCATACAGAATACCTCCATCGACCAAGAATCTCGGTCCATGATCTTGACTTTCCGCCCCACGAAGATGGCGGTTGGGGATACCGAGATCTTGCATAAGGCGGCGAAGGAGGCCAACAAATGCTCCAATGTTCTCGCCATGAGTGAAATAGTCCAAAGAGTCATCGGAGGAAGAACCGGCCATCTACAATTTTAGAAATAATAGAGAAGATCAGTAAAGACATTTTAAACAAGTGAATATAAGATCAAGAATGGAGCAGAAGTAAAGAGATATAGAAAATTTTCACATATATTTTTAATAAATATAGGTCCTTAAGGTTTTGCCATTCTAATCTAGGTCACGTCCTACGGTCAAATTGGCTCGATACCATCTCTGTCGGGACCCGGATTTCCATATCCGGCCCTACGTATTACTGACACTAGTCCCGGATCAAAGCTAGTGCACACGGTTAAGCAAATGATGATTACATTGCCAACAATGAAATTACATTAATAAAGAGAGTACAGGCCGAAAGACCTTTTATTACAACGAGGTTACAAGACCTCGCACTCACACAAAAGATAAAGCACAGTGAAGCAAAAGTAAATCCGGTGAGAAGACCCTATCAAATCGCCACGGGCAATTGGTGGGAAGCGCGACCTAGAACTCTGAAAGCCTTCGTCGAATCCATACGCTCGTAGTCGAGCGTTCCATCTTGAGCTTCATACTCTTACGGGTATTATTTTAAGTGTAGTATGTGAGTACATAAAGTACTCATAAGTCTTGGAAAAATGCAATAGATGGGGTTTAATCAAAGGAGGGTTATACGGTTCTTTTGCACAAAGCAGCATTTTATTTCAGATACCATTAATTATCTTTAAAGGCATGTATTTAGCAAGGTGTTGGTTTCAACAAAATCTTAGTTAAATAGTGAAGGTTACAACACCAACACTTGAAAACCGGCTCAACCGCGCCAAAGTTCAAAACCACGGGTTAAACCACCCACACAAAGAAGCGGCTAACCGCCAAAGTTCAAGAAAGCGGTTACACCACCCACACGGCTATATCTGCGGGACACAATTCGAGAGTTACAACCACTCTCGGTTCCCAAATCTTTTATTTTTAAAACCAAAACAATGATCTACCATGTGAATGCATTCCTTGCCGACCCTTGACCGTGGGCACGGCTATTCGAATAGTTTTACACTCTGCAGAGGTTGTACAACTTTACCCACAAGAGATAAGTCATCTTAATAGTCAACACGCTTCCTTTGGCATGAGACCCAGATAAATTATCACAAAGCTTTTACCTTACTCTAGTCTAGCGGTTACCACCGCGAGGTTTCACCGTGAAGGTTAAACCACCAGATCGAAGCCCCTCTTGCGCCGTATGAGTCTGATAAACCACATCCCTCATGTAGATAACCGGTACACCACGGCACCCACTTTCCTTGGTGGTACCTAGACTAAACTATCGTAAGTTAGTCAGCTAGGTCGTACCCATATAGACTTGTGGTTGTACGGTAGTGCTCAGTCTGGACAAACACAAGCGTCGGTCCTTAATTGACTAGGGCGGAACATACACAGTACAAGTTCTCGTGCTATCCGCACCAAACCAAACTTACCATCCGCCCCAGTCTAAACCAACTCTCACATTTTATTTTATTTTAAAGATCAGTGGCAACATCCATCGCCACTAAATTTTTACACAAAAGTCTAAATCAAAGACATAATATTTTCCCAATCCAAGGTTACAAAAGTTTATGTTGCATGACTAAGCTTTCTACTACCGATACAATATTTACCAAAGTTATATAATAATCTCATTATTGAGACAAAGGAAATCCTAGGGTGTCATTGGTACATGGCATTCAACGTCAAATGAGGGTATAACAATAGTTGGATTAACTAGCATTTCTTAAACAAGAATTATCATTTTATGTAACATAGCATGCATTAATTTAAAATAATTAAAACATTTCTTAAATATGGGTTCAAGATGTTCAAAGGAGACTTGCCTTCGTGTGTGAGTTCTTGATTGTCTTCTTTGAGTCGGCAAAGTCTTGACGACTCGGATTCTGTGCGGAAAAAGACAAAGCAACAAAGCAAATAAATACACATAAAATCAAATAAAATTCAAAAATTGAAAAAGAATGTATATTTGAATAGATTATGATTTTAGAAAAATTTAGAAATTTGAACGGGTCAAATCGGAGTTAAAACGAAAAAGATATGACCTCGGGAAGATTTAATTGAAAGAAAAAGAAAAGAGCCGATTTCCCGAATTATTTTTATATTGAAAAACCATAATTATGACGTCATCATATTTTTGAATTTTGAAAATTCTGACGCGTGGGCGGTCCACGATGGACCGAGTCACGGATCGGCGCTCGGCCGAGGTGGCATCTTGCACCGACAGGCGCCATCGGCAAGACACGCAGCGACCACATGGTGGCCACGCGGCTTGGCGGTGAGGTGGCGACCACGCGGCGGCAGCAAGGCGGCAAAGACGGGTGCGGCGGCGGCGGCGCTGGCCGGCCGGGCGGGCGGCGGCGAAGGGGGCAAGGCGGGCGGCGAGCTCACCGGTGGTGGCGGCGGGGCCGGGCGGCGGAGGCCGTGCGAGGAGCAGCAGGCGGCGGTGGCGCAAGGCGACGGCGGCGCTCGGACGGCTTCGGCTCTCGGGGAGGAAGGGGAAAATAGAGAGGGGAGTGAGGGGATGCCGAAGAGCTCCCCGGGGGTGCTATTTATAGGGACAATGGGGAGGGGGAAGGCCGGCGGCCATGCGCACGGGGAGGCGACGATTGCGGCCGAAAACGGTGAAAATTATTGGGGTAACGGCCGGAGTGATGGAGGGAGTGATTAGGGGGTTTGATTGCGCAATTTAATCGGGTTTTAAAGGCACAAAACGGCCGAATTGAAAAGCTCCACTCGGCTCTAATGGTGGAAGAGAGAGAGAGTGGGAGGAGGAAGAAGAAGAGGTTGAAGATGAATATGACATGTGGGGCCCATGTCGGTGAGAGAAAGAGAAGTGAAAGTGCAGGCCGTTGGATGATTAACACGTGTCAAGTGGATGAATCATGCCCTTTGGATTTAAGTGAAGAGGTGTGGCTTGGATTAAATCTACGAAGGGTATCGGCCGTCGGATGAGCGACACGTGTGCGACGAGATTAAATTGATTTTATTTTCGGATTAGATTTTCAGAAAATACTAGAAACAATATATTTGCTTGGAAAAATAATAAATAATATCTAAAAATTCCAGAAAAATTATAAAATATTCCTGGAAACATTTTAGACTTATTAAAAATATTTATATTTTCAGATTTTCTTTTAATAATTTTATAAAATTCCTTTTATCTTTTAAAATTAATTTTAATTCAGAAAATTCTCAAAAACTATTTAAAAATTCTGGGAAGATTGGAAAATATAAAATGAACACTTTTTGGCTTTTATAAAATATTTAAAATATATTTTCTTGATTTAAACTTTGAAATAAACTCCAGAAAAGCCCAGAAAAATCCAAATAAAAGCCAATTACTTTAAAATAATTAATTTGAAATTTAATTTTTCAAAACTCAAAATTTGGGATGTTACAGTCTAAATCGAGATCGACGCTGGTCAATCCAAGACAGCCCCACCTTCTGTTTTTCGAGCCGCTATCCCCTCTGTGAGTAGGGCGCGTTCAACAGCACCGCCCCATCATGACGTGCACCCGAGACAAGCAAATCTACTAGTGTGCAAGCGTCAGCACAGAACTCTTCACCAGTTGCTTCCACGGGCCGTACGACGGGCATTGTGTGCCATAGTTGCAAAGGGATGGACCACTTCATGAGAGATTGCCCAAGTCAGCGGGCGTACATTGCGACAGAAGATGTGGTTATGTAAGTTCTAGTGATGTTGAGGATGAATATGCTCTTGCAGCAAACCTTGCAGGCAATGGTGATGATCATGAGGCAGATGGCAATGGTGATGAGATTTTAGGGTCTTTGCTTTACGGCGAACTATAGAAACATAATTGTGCGTGAGTATTGAGCACTCAAGAGAGCAAGAGGAGAAGCTAGCGTCATAATTTGTTTGGATGTTCCTCATCATCAAGGATTGCCATGTTCGTGTTATAATTGATGGCGGAAGCGCAATAACTTGGTGGATTCAGGATTGGTCAAGAAGCTTGGCTTGACCACATGCGTATCCTCATCCATACCACATTCGATGGTTCAACAACAGCGGTAAGGTGAAGGTAATACAATCTGCGAGAGTACATTTTTACATTGGTTCCTATCATGATGTTGCTGATTTCGACGTAGTACCTATGCAAGCCTGCTCACTTTTATTAGGTCGTCCATGGGAATTTGATACCGATGCAACTCATCATGGTAGAAATAATAAGTACTCTCTTATGCACAAAGAAAAGAAGAAATGAGAATTGTGACACCTACTAATATTGCTAATTGTGATAAAGAGCTAGCTGAAATGAGAAGAAAGAACTTGAACATGAATCGAAAATCGATAAGTAGTGAAGAATGTTTTCCACCTAAGAAGAGAGGTTGGCACCTAGTTTTAGGACCGAGGGAATTAAATTAAAGGGTTGTGTCATGCTTACAACCAAATCTGATCTTGCTGAAATTTGTCATAATGATATGCCATGCTATGCTTTGATATGCAAAGATACTTTATTTTCACTTGATGATACATCTAGCCCTTTGCCGTCTGCTGTCACTAACCTTTTGCCGGTATATGAGGACGTATTTCCAGCTGAGATACCCCCGGGGCTGCCGCCTATTCGAGGGATTGAACACCAAATCGACTTAATTCCAGGAGCGACTTTGCCAAACCGTGCAGCGTATAGGACCAATCCGTAGGAGACTAAGGAAATTCAGCAACAAGTCCAAGATCTTTTGGACCGATGGTACGTACGGGAAAGCCTTAGTCCTTGTGTTGTTCCTGTTCTTTTGGTTCCTAAGAAAGACGGTAGTTGGCGTATGTGTGTTGATTGTAGAGCCATTAATAATATCACAATACGGTATCGTCATCCTATTCCTAGGTTAGACGACATGCTGGATGAGTTGAGTGGTTCTATTCTTTTCATAAAGAAAGACTTGCGTAGTGGGTATCACCAGATTAGAATGAAATTGGGAGATGAATGGAAAACGGCATTTAAAACTAAGTTCGGGCTATATGAGTGGTTAGTGATGCCTTTTGGTTTAACTAATACACCTAGCACTTTCATGCGTTTGATGAACGCAGTTTTGCATGCTTTTATTGGAAAATTTATGGTGGTTTATTTTGATGATATTCTAATCTATAGCAAGTCATATAAAGAACACCTGGATCATTTATGTGCTATTTTTAATGCTTTGATCGATGCATGTTTGTTTGGTAACCTTGAGAAGTGCACCTTTTGCCTGGATCGAGTCAGTTTTCTTGGCTATGTTGTTACTCCACAGGGCATTGAAGTTGATCAAGCCAAGATCATCGGTATCTAGAGTTGGCCGTCTCCTAAAACGGTCACACAAGTGCGGAGTTTTCTCGGGCTCGCTAGTTTCTATCGGTGTTTTGTTTGGGATTTCAGCACCCTCGCTGCACCATTGAATGAGCTTACAAAGAAGGGTGATCCTTTTACTTGGGCCACTAAACAACAACAAGCTTTCGACGCTCTCAAAGGTAAGCTAACACACGCCAATTTGTTTCAACTTCCTGATTTCAGCAAGACTTTTGAATTAGAATGTGATGCTAGTGGCATATGTCTTGGGAGTGTGTTAATTCAAGAAGGAAAACCGGTTGCTTACTGTAGTGAAAAATTAAGTGGTTCTAGTTTGAACTATTCTACCTATGATAAAGAATTATATGCTCTAGTTCGAACTTTGGAAACATGGCAATATTATTTATGGCCCAAAGAGTTTGTAATGCATTATGATCATGAATCCTTGAAACATATTCGAAGACAAACCAACCTGAACTGCAGACATGCTAAGTGGATTAAGTTTATTGAGTCTTTTCCCTATGTCATTAAATATAAAACGGGCAAAGAAAATGTGATAGCTGATGCGTTGTCTAGGAGATATACCATGCTTTCACAACTTGACTTCAAAATCTTTAGGTTAGAGACAATAAAAGAGCAATATATGCAAGATGCTGATTTTAAAGATGTGTTGCTAAATTGTCAAGAGGGAAAGGGTTGGAATAAATTTGTGGTGCAAGATGCGTTCGTATACCGTGCTAGCAAGCTATGCATTCCAGCTAGCTCCGTTCGTCTTTTGTTGTTACAGGAGGCACATGGAGGAAGATTGATGGGTCACTTCGGCGTGAAGAAGACTAAGGACATTCTGACCCACCACTTTTATTGGCCGCTGCATTGCCCGCTTGTGTTGATTTTAAAGGCGTGACGTCAAACGCTTCATTGCCCGCTGCACCACATGCCAAAAAGCTAAGTCACGACTTAATCCTCATGGTTTATACATGCCTCTTCTTATTCTAAGCATACCTTGGGAAGATATTTCTATGGACTTTGTTTTAGGGCTTCCTAGAATAAAGAAGGGGAGGGATAGTATTTTGTTATCGTGGATAGATTCTCTAAGATGGCATTTTATACCATGTCATAAAAGTGATGATGTTACAAATGTTGTTGATTTGTTCTTTAAGGAAATTGTTCGCTTACATGGTATTCTGAATATGATAGTTTCAGATCATGATGCTAAATTTCTTAGTCATTTTTGGAGAACCTTGTGGGGTAATTTGGGAACTAAGCTATTATTTTCCACTACTTGTCATCCCCAAACCGATGGACAAACTGAGGTAGTCAATAGAACATTGTCTACTATGCTTAGGGTTGTGCAATTTACTAGGAACCCGATTAAGATATGTGTGGCTATCTTTAGTGCTTCCATCCATAAACCAATTAGTAAACTAGAATGGCTAAGCATGCTCCGTACCATATCCATAAGTGTACGTTTGCGTCTTTTAGCTACCCCATTCTGCTGAGGTTCACTTGGCATAGAATACAGGGCAACAATGCTATTTTCCTAAAGGAACTTAGCGAAAGCGCTAGGAATTTGCCCATAAGAGGCATGTCTTCCATAATATTCTCCCCCACGGTCTGATCTTACCACTTTAATTCTTAGGTTATGCTGATTTACAACTTCTGCCTTAAATATCTTAAATTTGTCAAGTGATTCGGATTGGTCTTTAATGGGAAAGATATAAGCATAACGGGAGAAATCATCAGTGAATGTGATGAATGAATCAAAGCCATCCACTGATTTCACAGGAAAAGGACCACAAATATCAGTATGAATTAATTCTAAGAGTCATGTGCTGCTAGTAGCTCCCTTCTTTATTTGCTTAACATATTTTTCTTTAATGCAATCGATGCAGTGGTCTGAGTTAGAGAAATCTAATGGGTGGAGAATTTCTCCTTTAATGAGACGCTCCATTCTCCCCCTCGAAATGTGGCCTAAACGACAGCGCCACAATTTCGAAGAAGTCTCGTCATTCGTTTTACGCTTAGCATCACACACATTCAAAGATACAGGAGATTCATTAAGGGAAAGCATATAGAGTTTGTTTTGTCTAAAGGCAAGACCAACATTATTTGAATTAAATGTAATAATGCATTTATTGTCACCAAAAATACATCTAAAGCCATCATCGTCTAATAAAGAAACTGAAATCAAATTCCTCCTGATGGAAGGAACATAGACTACATTATTAAGACGAAGCATGAAGCTGCTATCTAAGACTAATGAAATAGATCCAACTGATTCTACTTTGGCTTCCTTTCCATCCGCGACTGTAAGACTTCGCTCCCCCTTTCTTAGTGTTTTCGCGATAAGGAATACCTGTAAAGAGTTGGTAACGTGCACAGTTGCACCTGAGTTAATCCACCAAGAATTAAGAGATAAATCAGCATAAAGAGTTTCGTCAATGAACGTTATTGTATCATTACCTTTTTTAGCGAGCCACTTTAGAAAACCAACACAATCCTTCTAGAAATGCCCTGGCTGCTTGCAGAAGTGATATTCTCCCCCTTTAGGTGCTCCAATGAGAGCAACATGGGGCTTAGGTGCATTGTGCACTTTAGGCCCCGACTTATCTGAATTAGGGGAGAACTGCAGTTTTTTCTTAGATTTGAAGGCCCCTTGGAACTTCCTTTTGTTAGAGCCACCAACTTGAAGCGCAAAATTCTTCTTTTCTGTCCTTATTCTTTCTTCCTCCCGGACACACGTGGCGATTAAATCGCTCATGTTCTATTTTTCTTTCTGAGTATTGTAATTGATCTTAAATGTCGTGTACTCAGAAGGAAGAGAAGTCATGATAAAATGGACTAGAAAACCATCAGATATCTCTATGTCCATGTCCTTAAGCTTTCCTGCCTTATTGGTCATCATCATGATATGTTCTCTTATGCTGCCGGACCCATCATACTTAGTGGTTAAGAGCCTCTAGATCAAAGTGCTGGCAAAAACTTTAGTAGAGCCTTTGAATTTCTCCTCTATTGAAGCCAAATACTCTTTAGCATTTTCGGAATCGGGGATTGCTCCCCTGATTCCAATTGAGATAGAGGTCTTCATAATCATTAGTGATAGACGGTTTGACCGCTCCCATTTCTCAGCATTAGCTTCATAAGTTTTCTTTTCTCATCATAATTTTCCTCACCTTGGTGGGGGCGGAGCAGTTACCCTTAAAGCATAATCAAGGTCCAAAACTCCAAGGACAACATGGATTCTTTTTTTCCATGTGGGAAAATTGCTCCCCGTGAGTTGCTCAATATTGTCAATTGTGGCGGCAACATTTGAAGCATTTATTGCTGAATATCAAATCAGGGCAAAATTAGAAATAACATAAAGATATATATTGCATGCAATTAACCCTACGTTGGTCTGATTAATAACATGCAAAACTACCGTTCTAATTCATATCACCATTGGGCAGAGAATAAAAAGAACGAGCAACAGTAAAAACCTAAACTACGAGACCCTATTTTTATATGGCGCTAGGTGACGGGACGAAACCAAATCACAGTTGGTTGCGCCTCCGATCAGGGCGCGAGTGGAGGCGTCGCCTCCCTAAAATCTCAGGTGTTTGTTAGCCGAGATCAAACCAACATTGTCTACTGCTGAGGCTTCTTGGGACTCTCTTTCCAGCTTACGGATGAGCTATTTCTTGATGAGGGGGCAGATGTCATGTGGGGCAAGACCTACTCCTGATGCAGACCAAAGGATACTCAACCTGCGCTGAAGCAACCAACAATCGTTAGATGAGGAACAGTCCCTCTGTTTGGTAGGTAGAGTCAATATTAGTAATAGATATGATATTAGGAGTTTGAGTTTGTTTCCAATTCAGAATAGAATCCAGATAGTCTTGATTTGTCCGATAATAAGGACTAGGCTTGTAATTGGGAAAAGGCAATAATGATCAAACTTCTCAATTATCTCCTCTGGTTTTCCTTCTTCCTCTATTTTCCGGTGCCCTCCCTCTGCGCCTTCTTCCCAGGTCACGCCTCTACCACCAAGACGGTGCCTCCTGGCCGCCGGAAAGGTCCTGGAAGGAGGCCTACTGTCTTCCACAGCTACCAACTCCGTTCGACAAGCCGAGCCCATGACAATACAACCTCAAACCAGTTAAAGCAAGGAGTCATGCATGGCAAAGCATGACATAAATGGGGAGCGTTCTCAATGACCTGCTTGCGTTCCTTAAGAGCATGAAAAACAAGTTTCAGCAGCCCATAATCAAGATTGAACACTGCCTTCTCCAAGTAGCGTACACATGTACAAATATATTCAATACAACAAGTGAGGAACAACAGAAATTTATATTATCAATCACTAAAACAAATATACATAAACGACACCAGATGAGTATACACACGCACAACCAGCAGCCAACAGAAGAAAGATAGATTGGCTGCAGCCCAAAAAAGATCACACGCCAACTCCTTTGATAAGCCGGCGGCAGCAGCAGATGGATTCGACAGCCTTCTGTGCCTTCCTCTGTTCCACGTATACTTCGCAAACCCAACAGAGCAGCAATACATGAACACCAAGCCAACATCAGCAACAGTAATTGAAGGCCGGCTCTTCTGCCTATCAATCACACATGCATGCAGCAGTAACAGCACTTCTCTCCATGCCAAATAGTAGCCACCAGCCAGCAAACCTTGCAATTGACCTGTATTTTGTAGCTTCTCTACCCGAGGTTAACTCAGTCCATGAACGAAGAAGAGAGATCAATGTTGATCAGCATGCAAATTAACCTGAATCACGGAATCAAGCTCACGCCGCAATAGTGAATTTCAGAGAGAAATTCACAAACACGTTCACAGCAACATGGCCACCAACCAGGCAACTTTTTTCTAGGGTTTATTCAATGCAAAAATGTCTGCTTTACATGGCCAAAGGCCTTGGCTTTAACTATGACTTGACTCCGACTAAACAGAAATATTAGCTCTCATATGCCACGGCCGTATGCACGTATATGCATATGTATACATGTATCAGACTCGTACGTATGCAAACACGTTTACTATTCAAGTAGAAGCACATGCATGCAAAAGAGATGACTAGAAACAAGTCTCGGAGCACATGCACACACTTCAGGACATGACTAGAAAACAAGCCTGCATGCGTGTGGATTACAACGTGACGACTAGAAGAAAACACAAACTCATTCACACTTAAAAAAACTAATCAAATAGAAATCATTAAGCTATCAACCTAAACTTAACTAGCACTCATATGGCTTTCCGTCGAATTTTTTTTACGGATAATCTTTTTTTATTCAAAAATACAGAAATATACACGCGGAATTTTTTTTTACAAAAATAGGCTCCAGTCACCCAATGGGCGGGCGATTGCAACCTTTCGCCCAACCGGGAAGCGACATTTGGTCAATATGGGAACCGTTGGGCGAATCATTTCTGTTGCCTGATCGTTAGGCGACTCAATTGCAGTCGCCGTAATCGCCCAACGGTAGGGCGACAGATGGGGGTTTTTTAAGACAGCACAGCCGGCCGCCGCCCATTACCTACCACTTTTTCCACTCATTCTGCACACGAGAAGAAACGAGAGAAGAAGAGAAAGAAGAGGAGAGGAAGAAGGGAAGAAAGGAGGGAAGAATAGGAGAAGGAGAGGAGGATAGGGTAGGAGGAGGAGGTGAGGGAGGAAGGAGGAGTGGAAGTTATTTCATCCATTTGGATGAAGGTATTTATTTTGATTATGTTGTATGTTATATGAAATGTTAGTGTTTGTAGTATAGAAATTTTAGCACAATTTTTAGTATAGGAAGTTTAGTATTATGCGATATTATTTGATATTTCGCAAAATTGAAACATATATGTAGGCCAACATCATCAATGGCCACTATATTGAGAGTGTATTATGGAGCTGGAACCATTCGTGAAGGTCCGAATGGTGTGAATTTGAACGATTTTTCGCAAGTCACTCTCGTACTTCCGGATGGCGAGAATGCTCGAATGGCAGATGTGCAGCATTGGCTGACCTGGAGTTTTTCATTGGACCCCGAGGTTTGCAGCGTTGTCGTGCAAGGGCTTTGGAACCGGTCTCCCACGGACATCAGATGGGAGTTGAAGACATTGGTGCGCACTGTTTCATGGAAGGGCTTTGTGCAAGGGTGCCGGCGCCGTGGATACGAGTATGTGCTGCTTGTGCAACTGTGCTCACTACAAGCAGCTGTGCAAGCTCGTGCGTCCGCCCTTGCTCTGGGAGGTGCTAACAGCTCGGGTGGGCCGCATGTTGGCGAAGATGTTGAAGTTGCTCGTGATGAAGCCGATGCGGTACGTGGAGGAGAGTTACAGCCGTCAAGCTATAGAGAGGCAACTGGGCAAGCCGATGAAGGAGAGTACAATGAGGACATCGTGCAGCAGATGAACTCTGATGACCAGAGGGCATGGGATGAAGAGGAAGCTATAGAGAACGACGAGGAGGACAATTTCGATGAGGATGAAGTTCCTATCCCCTAGGAATGGAACCGGTTTAATGCGGAGGGTGTTTTCGCACATGATGAGCATTAATCACCATGGGATTATCATGAGACAGAGGTTCGGTTACACGCTATATTTGCTGACAAGGAAGCGCTGCAAGATACCATCAAACTTTGGCCCTTTCAATGCAGCGGACATTTCGCGTTGTCAAATCAAGCCAGGAGTAGTACACTGTGAAGTGCGAGTAGCCTGATTGTTCTTGGAGGGTGCACGCACGTAGACTGAAGTATGAGACTCACTGGATTGTGTCCAAGGTTCAGTCTCACTCCTGCATTCTAAACACTGTCTTGGCGAGGCATCGTAACCTGACGTCCGGATTTATAGCCAATTTGATGTATGGGGAGATAGTGGAGAACAAAGACATGGCGGCCACGCATATTGTGGTAGCTATCGAGAATAAATTGAAGTATAAGATTAGCTACGCGAAGACGTGACGTGCCAAGCAAAAGGCGTTGGAAAAACGTTTTGGCACTTTCGGGGCGGGGCGTACGACAACCTTCCTCACATGCTTAACGTCTTGTAGGAAAGGAACCCGGGCACGTACATCGCTGTGCACGACAAGCCGTCCATAAGTCCACTAGGATATGCGGTGTTGCAAAGAGCATTGTTTGCATTCGGTGCTAGCATCAAAGCATTTAGGCACATGTTGCCAGTGATCTCAGTTGACGGGACCTTCTTGACAGGGAAATACAAGGGGTAGATCCTAATGGCCATAGGCGTTGACGGTAACAATCAAATATTGCCGCTGGCCATTGCATTTGTGGAGAGTGAGAATTATGAGGGATGGCTATGGTTTTTCAGACATGTGAGGGTTGGAGTTGTACGCACTCGTCCTGGTGTGTGTGTAATCCATGATCGGCACACTGGTATGGTGCAAGGTACGGAATAATGACAACAAACCTTGCCGAGGTGTACAATTGAGTTCTCAGGGGTCTCCGTTCTTAGCCTCTTGTCGTCATCGTGGAAGGTGTTCTTCATAGCACAATCCGCTACTTCAAGGAGAGGCACGCGAGTGCCGCACTTCATCTTGACCAATCCGGAGCCCTTTATTCGTCAAAAATTACAGGCGCACATGGAGCGAAGGCACAAAGGGTCAATTGCACACAGTGCAGGTCATGGGCAATAGAGAGGATCGTTTTGAGGTGATACTCCATGATAGAGACGGATTTGGGACGGCTCGTTCACTTGATACTCACGAGGTATGCCTTGGAGATCATGCAAACGAACCTAGCTACACGTGCAACAAGCTTAAGTTGCTACACAAGCCATGGTCTCATGTCCTCGCTGCATGCGGGACCGTGGGCATGGATTCTTCGAACTTCATGTTCGAGTACTTCTTTAAGGAGAGGATACTGTAGGCTTGGTGTGGGGAGCTCCGGGGGTTCAGGGTGGTAGGAAACATCGCCACTTTGGACATTGCGTCGAGGACCTAGGTTCCGGATGTTAACATGCTGAAGGGTGGGAAAGGTCGGCGATAAAGCCGACGTTTTAGAAATGACATGAATGAATCACAAGCTGGAACACCGGGTGCACGTTGTGGGCGATGCGGTCAGGAGGGGCACACAGGTGGACGATGCAATGCATATCCTGGTCAGTAGTTTATGCAGACTACAGCTAAATTTCATGTACCATTTATATAACTTGCATGTTACATCTCTTTTCTGTAATGTAGTTGGTGTTTATGCAATGTTGTGCAAATTATTTATGTACAACTTGCTTTACACATACATAGATCAACCCTCCAGCACTACAACAGATGATAACAATAAACACAACATAGAACAGAGCATGAAACATCATCAACATAGACGAGAATAACCTCCATCAGTACAACTTGATGATAACAATAAACACAAGAAAGAAAAATAGCACACAACATTAAATTAACATAACAACGAACACAAGAACTAAAATACAACACAACCATAACCCTCGTTGCCTATATGCCAACGAGTCTCATGGCACCCACATGGAGTATTGCTGAGGGGGCCATATCGGACGTGGCTAGCCGTCGTGATAGTGGCACGCACATATGCAGCTAGAATTCGCGCAGCAACATGTGGGATCATATGAGCTTCCTATGTTCACGACCTCCTTGTTGCCCCTCTCGCGTTGCATCTGTTGGCGGAGGTCGATGTTCTCCTCAGTGAGAGTCTCGATTCGCTCCTCCAACTCAAATATTCGCTCCCATGATGTATGCACATAATTGACAATATACCGTTCGTGAGGAGGGTCGATCCAGTGGGAGAACTCGCATTTCATCATCTGCGGGAAAGGACGGTAAACATGGAGGCTCCATAAACAATAAAAAAATGTACTATTAGTAATTTGTACCCCGGAGCGTGGGCATCGGAAGAAATATCGTCCGCCATCGAACTGGTCTTTCAGGACCTGCACGACCATCTCCTCATTGTTATCGCATTTCGGCCATCTTTGGTTGAGCACGCCGACTTGGTATCAGCGGTGGTGTGGACGAAGATCTCCCTCCTTTCAAGGAAGGTCTTTCTTGATGACCCATATCTGATCGGCCCCTCAGCTTCCGACATGGTATGTTTCACCACAAAAGAGAAGGTACTTCTTTTTTCGATTTGCAGGGTTCTCTGCATACAATATCATGGAACCCCAACCGTGCTATTTGTACCAAACGAGAGAACTTACTGTAGTGACCAAAGCAGAAAAGAGGACAATTACTGCAGAGAGGAGACAAAAGAGGACAGCTTTGCGAGTGGCGTGACAAAAGAGGATAGTTTTGTGCGGAGACATGACAAAAGATGCCAGCTTTGCGCAGTGACATGACAAAACAAGGCAGTTTTGCTCAGTGAGATGACAAAAGATGCCAGCTTTCCTCAGTGAGATGACAAAGCAGGCAGCTTTGCTCGTGAGATGACAAAGATGCCGACTTTGCGATGACACGACAAAGCAGGCGGCTTTGCTTAGTGACATGACAAAAGAGGCCAGCTTTGCTTAGTGAGATGACAAAGATGCCGACTTTACGGTGACGACAAAAGCAGGCGGCTTTGCTCGATGACATGACAAAGAGGCCGCTTTGCTCGGTGAGATGACAAAGATGCCGACTTTGCGATGACGACAAAGCAGGCAGCTTTGCTTAGTGACATGACAAAAGAGGCCAGCTTTGCTTAGTGAGAAAATGGACCCTATAAATTGGTGTGCATTCTATTTCGCAGGCCACACTGCACTTCCAAACCCCACACTATACCGTGCTTCCTTCACCCCACCGGGATGGACAAAAAAAAACCAGAAGAAGCAATGGGACAAGATGGTGAAGGAATGGGAGGAGACCTGTGACCTAGCACGATCAGCTACCGCCCGCGATGAGAAAATAAGGGCTATTGTGCCCCGGGTAGAACAAGCCCAGCGTGCTAAACGGTCAGTTCCCGGCAATGAGCGGCCGCGTAACAACAACCCCATTCCAAACGGCTCCACCGAGCGTTCGCCGCAACTCCCTCCTGAGGGGGAGACACCCCCCTTTGTTGGTGTGGGGACACGTGCAAGTTCTTCAAGTCTAAGCACTGCATCAGCCTAGTTATGCGTTACTGGGGTTGCGCAAACTATTCCAGTGCCCCGACCGCCGTTTTGACACCGCAACCTATCGGCCGTAGCGATGACATGCACCATTTTCCTACCTTTTCTCCTTCACAAGATGCACTAACAATCTCTCCCTGTATTCTGCCTCTCGGAGCCCCTATGTGGCTACCGCAAATGGATCGATCTTGAGATCCACCTGCGGACCAATGGACCCTCGACTTCGAGGAGTGGAATATCGCACGGGAGGAGTTGCTGGAGGAGCAGCGCCACAAGAACGAGCACACCCTGCGTATACAACGCTAGACGCAAGCTCATCTCGAAGCGTGCACGCGTAGGGAGCAAGAGGCTCGCGAGAGGGAGCGCGAGAGAAAGAGGGAAATGGCGACTAAGGCAAAAGAGGCCGCGGACGAGTTCAACGCCGAGCACGCAAGGAAGGGAAAGTGGCCCCAGTCCACACAGTAGATCGTACGAGCAGTTGGGTAAGTTAGTTGCATATCATTCTATATGTTTTACATGTAATAAAAATGTACGCAACATGTTACTCCCAACTGTATTATGAAGTTTATTTCTATTTAGATAAGCTTATTATCTCGTCTTTCACATTCAATGATTCAGATAGAAAGTCATTTAACAATATTAACATACCAGTTCTCTCCGTACACTAATTCTCAGTAAAATCAAAATATCACTTACCACTGTATGTATCGATCGTTCTACAATCAATCGTTCTTAAAAAAATTTCTCAAAATTTTTTACGCACCTACAACATACAGTGAACATAAACTTTTATTACAACTACACCAGATTTTTTTCCCAGTTTAAAACTACAAAATTGACAAAACTCTAAAAACTCACGGGGGACTGAGTCAAGACGACTGATTGCAGTCGTCCGAGAGTACAGGGATTATCTGTAAAAAAATTGTAATATTTTTGTAAAAAAATTTACCGCAGGTATATTTTTGTATTTTCGAATAAAAAAGGATTATTTGTACAAAAAATTTGCTTTCCGTCTCCATGCCTAGCACACATGGGTCTCCACATGATGCCCCACAACCGCATGCTGCACTCACACGACCCAATGTATGTACATTCATGTGTACTTCCGCATGTCCTCCTTGGCCCTCCTTCCTCTTCTCACTCTTGGTCATCATGGATGTAGCGGTAGTGGTACTTGATGTCGTATCATCCTCTCCTCCTTTAAGCAAAGTCGTCCTCAGCTTTGAGGTATTCTTAGGAGCTTTTTTCTTAACTGATTTAAACACCTCCACTTTATAGGGATCAATGTCGAAGGAGGTAATAACAAATAGGCATTAGCTAAATTTAATATTGGAATGAAAATATATTGAATAAAAATATGCATACAGAATATTTTAAAACAACATAATTTTATTTTGCAATCTGGGATCAACATGATCAAGGTGTGTAACATACCTTGCTCCGTAGATTTCTCTACTATTATGTAAAGAGAAGTTGGTGGTGGGTTGTCCGTTCTCCATCTCTCAGCCGTCCATTCTCCTTCAACTCTTCGTAGTCGTCTGATTTCACGATCCCCCTCCCACTGGCTCAGTCTCCTCCACAACCACTCCTGATGACCAGAAAACCTCCCCCTCTCTTAGGCACATCTCAAGTCCCCTTCTCAGGCGAATCCCCTTCTCCCTCTCGCTCCCACACGATGCCCTTCTCCCTTCCACTTTTACCCTACGCATTGTCGTCGCTCCCATCGCTCGCCCCTCCCTCGCTCCTGATTCTCTCGCTCTCGCTCCCCTTCACCCAAGCCCTGAGGCCTCCTCGAGCAGGAAGGAGACACCGCCGCCCCGATATACCGCACCAGCAGCCCCCTCGCTGTCGGTGGCCTCCCTAGCTCCCCTTGGTCTCCCTCAACCTCCGATCGAACCCGGCTAGCCTCGTCGTCTCCACCTAGCACCGCGCCGCCTCTAGACTTTCCCTTTCTCCACTATCGTCGCCTCTGAGTTTGGTCAGGCCTAGCTCAATCTGGTCACCATCCTTGCCTTCTCTGCTGGCGCCCAGCTACACCTGAGGGCGCGATGGCCTTCACTTTCCTCCTCTGTTTCTAATTGGGATCATCGATGTGGAGCAGAGCGTGTGGTGGAGACAGAGCCGTGGTGGTGGCGGATGCAAAAAGCAGGCCTTGACTATTCTACCTTCTTTTGTCACCCGTGTTCTCCTCTCCGACGCTGCGAATCCAACTAGCGGAACTGCTCATGTGTCACTTTCTTCATTCCTCCTCGCATGTGCCTCTATCTCCTCCCTTCAATAGGCTCACTCCTCTCGTTCTCTCCCTCTCCTCTCTCCCAGGTCGCTGCCAACGCCACTGTCGCTCCTCTTACCGTGATGGTACTCCAACAAGCTCTTGTGTGAACACCCATCTTATCAGCCGATGTCCTTCGCTCATTCCCCATCCACCGTGGCTCGCTCGACCGTGCTCCTGTACCATCACCTTCTGCTCTCCAGTAGTCTGATGCCCCTCTATGAATCTATAGGGTGTATACCTGTTTCCCAAATCTACCCCTTAAAAGTTAAAATATATCCTTGCATGTATGCTTTTCGGAATCCCTGTCTCATAAGCTTGTAACCCATCTAGATTTTGTTGACATGCATGGCCATTTGGAAAGTTTTGGGATGGAGAAGCACTAGAGCAGGGTGAGTTCTTCCTCTTTCTTGCTTAAATCAACCCATCAAATTGTGAAATTTATCCTTGCATGTGTACTTTTTTTGTTTCCCATCTCATGACCTTGCCATCCATTTGGGATTTATTGGCATGCATTGCCATTGGGGAGTTTTGAGGTGGGCGGTGATCAAGACGCTCGGCATTTGGCATGGCGCGGCGATCTTGGTGGGAGACAGTGGTTTGATGAGGCGGCAATCACCAGCAGCTAGCCACAGCGAGCTCACCAATCCTCTTGGTGTATTCCTCATTCTCCCTTCCCTTTCCTCTACACATCGCTCTCTGTCTTTACACCCCATCGTATTTCTATGCCTCCCCTCTATTTTTGTCTTTATTTTTGCTTGGTACATATTTCTTCAAGATTTTTTGGGCCAACAAATGAATAGGTCAATTCGAGGTGCAGTTTTTAAATCTGTTGTTTCATATTTATGTGACTGGATAGCCTGCTAATTGCTCAATAGTGTTGGATATAATCTTGTTGTTGAGTGTGGTCGTAGTCAAGTACTTGGTGTGTTCAAGTACTGCATGGTCGTAGTCGAGTATTCAGTGTTTTCGAGTACTGCATGGTCGTAGTCGAGTACTCAGCATGTTCAAGTACTGCATTTCGTAGTCGAGTACTCGGTGTGTTCACGTATTGCATAGTCGGTGTGTCCGTGTATGTGTAGGAGTTGAAGACCCGGAGTTGGAGAGCGGTCGGAGACTCCAGACTGATCGAAGGCGTGGTCAACAAGCCATGGTCGATGCCATGGTTGAAGGTGTGGTCGAGCCGTGGTCGGTGCCATGGTCGAATGAGTAGTCGAAGCCACAGTGACTCAGTCAGTACTTGGAGGAGTACTGTCACAGTCGTTAGTCAATGTGTGATGTGGTCGTTGGTCGATAGTCGTAGCTACAGTTGTCAATGGTCAATAATCGTAGCTATAGTGATCGATGGTCAATAGTGGTAGCTACAGTGGTCGATGGTCAATAGCCAAAGCTATAGTGGTCGATGGATGATAGTCGTAGCTAAAGTGGTCAATGTTGATAGTTGTAGCTACAGTGGTCAATGGTCGGTTGTCGTAGCTATAGTGCTCAATGGTCATAGCTACAGTCGACAGTCGGTGCTGGAAGACCTGTGTGGTCGGAGATGCAATCGATGTGCTATGGTTGACAAGCCTTGTTCGGTGAAGTGGTCGACAAGGCGCAGTCGAAGATGGTGGTCGTAGCCATTGGTCATAGCTACAGGGATCGTAGCTACAGTGGTCGTAGCTACAGTTGCTCATCTAAAGGAGCCTATTGTTTAATCTTGATTGTCTTTTTCTTTGCAGAGTTTATATTTCATAATTCAGCTATCAAGAAAAAGTGTTGTAGCATGCAGCATGCTGTTGCAATCAAACTAATAGGTACTAAAACAATTGTACAGATCTACATCACAAACCATCTAAATAATTCATAGTCTTTTGTATTTTTTTATTAGGGAAATATTGGGGGGACAACTGCACGATGAACAAATATGGTGCATTCTTTAATCAAGCTACAATTATAGATGAAACGCTAATTTATTGATGCTTGCTCTTTAGCTAGATTTATTTTGAGAAGCCCATGACTGATATGGTCTACTTTTAGCACTACTAGAGCTGCTTTAAGAATAACTGCATTTTCTTGGCCTTTATGCTTTCTTGCATGTCATCTATGCGTTGTGCAAAGCAAAGTTATTTTGGATAAGGTGAGAAGTAGCATATATGAATGCTAAGCTATGCTTGCATAGATCCTTTGATGTGAAAATAGTTGTGCATGTTAAGATATGCATGCCATCTTTTTGCTGTTATTTGCTAATGGATGGTTCTGCCATTTTTGTGCAAAGAAAAAAAAAGTTATCATCAAATTAGTATTATCGATGTTTTAATATCGATCTTACATATGATTTGTTCGGATTCAGGGAAACTCTTGAAGACCTGATGTATGCACATGCAGAGTAAGGGCATGAGAATTTCTATACAGGTTCAGGCCTTCTCCTAGAAGAATAATAACCCTACGTCCTGTGTGATTATGAAGGACAAGAAAAGGATTACAATTGAGGGTAATGCGAATGCCTACTACTATCTCCTGCTTGGCTTAGAATCACCCTTCTCCCATTAATGTTAACCTTTATATAGCTAGTGAAGCAACAATAGTTGTCTCGTGCCAGAAGATGTCTTAACGCTTGAATGATAGCCACCTGATGGAAGAAGAGGTGATTCTACTAGGAGATGACCGATGAAGATAGCCTCTCCTTCGTCAGGAAGGCCACCGAGAAGAACAGTCTTTGGAACTCAGAAGATGTCACAAGAATAGCCCCCTACATCTCAACTACTAAGGAGTTGAGGGACAAGGGTTAACGAGCTGGCATGTGGTGAAGGACTTCATCATGCGCCGTATCAGTCCCTTGAAGCATCGAGCACATCCTATGTGGATGTAATTGGGAGTCTCGGATTTGACCTGGGACTACGAGAATGGTAAGTGATAATAGCACTTGTATTCGTAACCAAGTTACATTTTTTTAGTACTTTTTATTGACTACCATGTTTATTTGTTTAGACTTTACTTTGGAAGAAATCAATTCTCGAGTCAAGGCCTTTTGCGAGAAGACTCCATCGCTTGAGGTGGAGGCTCTTCGTATTCTAGTGGACGTTTCTACCGAGGAGAGGGAAGAACGCTTAAAGGTAATCGAAAAATCGACTTCATCTTTAAGACTTCTTAGTTGTAGAGCATGACCAAGTGGTATCTTCCTCTTTTGCAGAGCGTTGGTATGAATCTCCGCGAAGACGACCAATGGGTCGAATTGATGGTGGTCGGTGCTGGAGAGAGTAAAGACTCCTCCGGCCAAAAGGCGTCGACTGGTTAAGTTGGTCGATAACAAAAAGGAGAGCACAGATGATGTTGTCTCCCTTAAAATTCTTCCTCTGGCTGCCTCGAGTGCTCATATTCAGCATTTTATTACGGGCATAGGTGCAGCAAGTGAAATAGGAGCAGCTATATTGAAGCAATCGATTTCTAAGATCAAGGTATCCTTCTATTATAACATCAAAACTGACTCACTTGGCCTTTCCGAAGGCTTTATCAAGCATCTTGGAAAGGTAATCTAGAATGTGAAGGAAACTACCGTGTGAGTAGAGCCTATGATTGAGAAGGAGATTGTCCCAATGATCAAATCTGGTTCTGACCATCAGGAGGGACAAGAAAAGGAAAGAATAGCAACTATTGCTGTTGATCTTTGACCAGACGTGGTCGAAGGGGCTCAAAACTCTCGACCGATGGTGGTCGAGAAGGTCCTCATTCTCCCGCAACCAGACATGGTTGTGGAAAAGAAGTCGAAGAAACCACTCTCTAGGAAGGTTTCTTCCAGATTTGCACTGAAAGTAATGACTCAAAGGTATAAAAATGCAAGTACGTATACTATATTTTACCTTCGTCTTTTCAATTGGTGATTCACTTCTTGCGATTGTAGTTCAGCCTCTCCATCGCTTAAGGATGTTTCTACCAAGAAACCTCTTACGACTTTGCCCACCAACGAAAGGACGGTGGAGATCATGGTCGAAGAAACGGCCACTATAACAACAAAAGCTGTAGCCAAGACTAACTTCTTCTCTTTGTTTTTTAACCCTCCCTTTGTGGTAGGATCTTCTTCTGGTCGAACCTTGGAAGAGAAAATAAATTATAAGCCCTGAAGCTTAAGTTTGTTTATCTATGCATCTTTCTGGCCTTTCTTCAATCTTTCTCTTTTTAACATAAAGAGATATTGAATCGAGTAAGCTGCTCATTGAGGTCGAAGAGAAAACCAAAATGATTGGAAAGCTTACTCGTATTAGCAAAGAAAAAGGAGAGAGGATAAAGATGCTTGATACTCAGCTATCAGGTAAGAAAAACTTTACCCTCGACCAATTTTTGAAACTAGTCTTGTAGGATGTACAACTACATGGCCGTAGAAAAACTTATGACCAACGAGTAGTCGCAGTAAGACCTACGACTACGTGGTATAGAATAGCTTACGACAATATAGTCATATAAGTGCTTACGATTGTAATGAGTATTGCCTTGACCAACTTTAACTCTTTCACAGAGTCCATGGTTGAAGAGAAGCATCTTTCTAAAGCAATAACTCATAGTGAGGAAGAAATGAAGTCGATGACGGCAAACCTTTAGGACTGTAGTATTCTTCTAAATAATCTACTCGATGAGTTTGATGTAGAAAAGATGATTCCCATTGAGGGGACTACATCCGCTTATACAAGTACAATTTTACTACAAGCCAAGAATGAACTTCTGTAAAAACTTACCTTTGTATGATGAATGAACTTCTTCCTTTCTCTGCAATTTTACTACAAGCCAATAAAATACACAAGGATTCAATCTATTGAAATTATTTGATACCAACTGTCAATGTTTTAATATCGATCTTACATATGATTTTTTGGATTCATGGAAAATCTAGAAGACCCAGTGTATGCACATGTAGAGTAAGGGCACGAGAATTTTTATATAGGTTTGAGCCTTCTCCTGGGAGAATAATAGCCCTACGTCCTGTGTGATTACGGATGACAAGGAAAGGATTACAAATGAGAGAATGTGAATGCCAGTACTATCTCCTGTTGGGATCAGATTCCCCCTTCTCCCTTTGATGTTAACCTTTATATAGCCAGTGAAGCAACGACAATTTTCTCACACCAGAAGATGTCTTAACACTTCGGATGATAACTGCCTGACGGAAGTTACTGTCAGAGAGATATAAAAGGTCGTTCACCGTGTAGTGGTTGTTGTCAGAGAGAGATCGTGTGCAGTTTGTGGATAAACGCACATTCTAACCGCCTTGTCAGATGAACCGATAGTGTAGTTTATTGTCGTAGATAGGTTGGTTGGAGATAGACTTGTCAAAGGAATTCCCACAACAAGAAGAGTGGCCGCGGTAAGACTTACAACTATGTGGTCGTAGAAAGACTTACGATCGGAGGGTAGTCGTAGTAAGACTTACGACTACGTGGTCGTAGAAGGACTTCGGCGAGGGGTAGTCACAATAAGACTTACAACTACTTGGTCGTAGAAGGACTTACAACTACATGGTCATAGAGGTACTTACGACTAAGGGATAGTCGCAGTAAGTCTTATGACTATGTGGTCATAGAAAAGCTTAAGACTATATGGTCGTAGAAGAGCTTACAACCATCCTGCCATATTTACCTTTTATCGATAAAAGGTATATTCAAGGAATATAATGATGTAATAATTTGAGGAATATTCTATCCTCATGACGTTTAATTCAATTAGATGGTTTGAATCTGGAAACAACTGGATTGTTGTATGCAATGTATGTGTATCATACTATGGACTAAAAATATTTCCATCTGGGATAGAAACAAGAATAGACTAAAAATATTTCCATCTGGGATAGAAACAAGAATAGATGATGAGTTCATGTCAATTGCAACCATGAAATTGATAGAAAAGAAAAGGACAAATTTAAGACTACAATTTGATCCTCTTCAAACCTAATCGGTCTCGCAAACCGTTTATTCCTCCATCATCGACCTAGGTCGCTAGCGAAGAAGGAGAAGTAGATGAGACAACCGAAGCCGTCAGGCAACCGAACTCCTTTGCCTTGCACCTCCGGCCACCTCCTATCGCTGCCACCTCCTCCTTGGGCCTCCAGCCATCAGAGGGGAAATAGGAGTGAAGGGAGGGGATGGGTTCACTCATGTGGGTGCTAAGGGGAGATGGGCCCAAAAGGATGAAACAATTTGGGTGATGTGCCCCGAGCATACTTGCATAAAACAACCTCATATTTCAAAAACATAAGCACATTGGTTGGTAAATTTTCTAAAACATATCGTGGATTTTGTGGAAATCATAGAGAGTCTTGACCAATTGAAAATTCATAGAAAAACTGTTGGATTTTATGGAAATTAGTAAGAAGGGCTTCCACCTTTAGGAAATTTGTGGATAAGTCCCTGAAAGTTTATTTGCTTGCAAACATACCTTTTTGACATTATTGTTATTCAAGTAATTAATTTCTACTATACGGTAACTGCAAGAATTACATTTGGGGCTTAGAAAATTGCAAAAAAGTTATGGATATGATGATAAGTGATGGCAAAAATACTTTGAGAACCATAGGTTAACAATCCTATATCACACTTTGTAGTACTGTCTCTAGAACTGACAATACCTATATATGTAATTCTATTTTTTATAATGCCATCACCAGCTACAGGGTAACGTATGTGGATTCTATGTTTGCAGACATATGCAGGAAATCATGGGCACTAAAACGAAAGATTCAGAGGTTTGTTAACCTGCCAATATTTATTTCGTAATTATATATATATATATATATATATATATATATATATATATATATGCTAATGACTTTAACACTCCTAACAACAAGGCGTGGAATTCGACTCAAGTGCATTCGATATTGACAAAGTTGCCGAAGTTCGAGGAAAGCTCTCTGAATTGTTGATGGAGGTCATTCACCCTAATAGAGAGTTCAACCCCGGTGATGATTAGATGTTCAAATATTTAATTCAATTGTAATTTACTTAGTTGTGCTTAATCAAACAATTAATTCAATTGTACTTCATTTAGTTGTTTTATTTATTTGTGGGATCTATGTAATGACAGTCATAAGCTATATATATGTGATCTACTTGCTTGTTTTTAAAGGGCATGGCTAATATTTCCTGAGGCTAGCGAAAAAGCAGAAAATAATTTAATTGTTCAAATAGCTATCATAGGCGGTTTGTAATACCAAACCATTTGTGATATGTCGATATCCTGACGGTTATTAGTATTAGCTATTTGTGATTTGTAAGATGTCACAGACGGCTATGTTTAAGAACCGTCTGTGATATCTGACATATCACAGACGGTTTTTGGTATTAGCTATTTGTGATATGTTAGATATCACATATGACTATTTTTAAGAACCATCTGTGATATATGACATATTACAGATGGTTGTTTTGAAAAACCTTTTGTGTTGTAACTCATCATAGATGATTTGAGAGCCGTTTGTGATAGCACATAAATTCAGACGGTTCAGAAAATGTCTGTGATGACGGTTTGGAATGTTACAGAACCCTATAGCCTCACCCCAACAAATGCGAGTATGCCCAAAGCTTAACGTTAGATATGTAAACGAATACCATCCATAAGATGTGACCCATAAATGCAATCACACCCTGCAGCAATGGCACAATGCTTAACCAACCACTTGAGGAGTCAATATCAAAACTCGGTAACTTATTAAGGTAGGCTCTTCTCATAGAGCATGTGGTTGTATAATGGGGTTCACTTCAATAGCGCATAAGGTTAAGTCCTTAAGTGACGAGCGATACTACCCAATTCACTATCTACACAAAGATTCAAAAAGCTGTCACTAAGCATGGTCCACAGTTCTTTCAATTAGTCCAGTCTAAATCATTTATCCACCACTTGATTTTAAAATACAACATATGCCATTCAATATAATATATAGTGCACACAATTATTCACAAGGTAATTACATATATCTTTACTACTTAATAAATTTGAGTTGGTGACGATCGTCCAGTCCTCCTGACTTTTCCTGGATTTTTTTCTTGCGGCGACGTGTGGACCAAAATCTCCACCTAAACCGCTTGCCCTCGCCTCCTCTCCGCAGAACCGCTCGCCCCCTCCTCCCCCTCGCCTCTCCACGCAGAACCGCACGCCCTTGCCTCCTCCAGAACCGCTAGCGCTCACCTCCTCCGCCGCGCCGCCTCCTCCTCCCCTCATCTCCCGCTCCACCTCGCTCCTCCATGAGCCGCCGCCACCTCCCGCGCCCGCTCCGCCTCGCCTCCTCCTCCCCACCCCGTGATGCCGCTGCCGCCGCCGCCACCTTCCCCGCTCCTCCGCTCCACCCTCGCCTCCTCCTCCCCCTACGGCGTCGCCTAGGTGTTGCGGTGGTGCAGGGAGGACGCCATGGAGGTTCACCGCACCTTGGCCTGCTAGGCGAGCGCCTAGGAGGGCTGGTCGTCCATGGCGTCTATGGCGAAGTGTGCGGCGATGCCTTGCTGGGTCCAAGATCCGTCCGGTGTGCAATCCTCCCTCCTCCACTCCCTCCGCCACCATCGAAGGAGTCGGTCTGCACTTCCGCAGGCTGCAGCCAAGGGCCCAAGGTAGCTCTGTAAAGTGTAAACCTCTGCGATTTGTTTTCTTCTTCCTCTGCCTCGTTTCTTTGTTGATCTTCTTCCTCTGCCTCGTTTCCACCAGCTGAGCTTGCTTTGTTCTTCTTCCTCTCCACCGAGGCGACCTCTTCTTTGTCTGGTCATGGAGGTGCGGATGCTATCCTATGATATGGATCATCAGAAAGTTAGGTCTGTAATCTTGGACGTGCCTCTACAGATCCATATCTGCCGTATGTGCCCTTGTACTCAGAGTCAGAGTTACCAGCTTTGCAAATGTGACTTAAGTTTGATGCCTTTATAAGAATTGAATCTTCTATATGGGTCAATTCTTCTAGCTATGGAGTAGGTGGCTTGGTATGTCTGCTTGAATTTGGTTCTTATTTGGTCTGAATGGTTAGATGTCTTCCTGCTTTGCTTTTGGCCAAAAATGTTAGTTCATTACGGAGGCGATGTTAGCTAATTTCTGTGAGAGTAGTTAAAATTTGTCAATGAACTTTTAGTTATGCATACTTGTTGCCGTTTAGCATTTTATGCATCTGTTAACACCATGTGTTGGGTTAACTTCTTATAGTACATTAGTACTTCAGCAAAGATGCTATGGCCATTGTATGGAAAAAAAATTATCTATGAATATTCTGCAGATTAAATGATGACTTATCTGCTAATGATAATGTGTGTTATTTTCCTTTACTGCTCAATATGTGTTTTTTTGAAGGTGAGACACCTAGGATGAAGACAGGCTCACTTCCTTGAGTTCCTTCGGTTTTTTTCCTTGTGGTCTGTTTTAGTCAAAGGTAGTTAGCAGTATTATACCACCACATCAACAATATTGAATTACTTATGATGTTTTGCCAAATGCCAATTGAGTCAATTGACTGTATTTGTACTCTGCAGTCTGCAGGCAGCCAGGCAGGCAATTGATGTGGATTGAGAAGATCAGAGTCAGAGAGCTTTCTAAGTTTTAACTGGTCGCCATATTGTTTATTCAGGAATCAGGAATCGGCTTTCGAAAGGTTGTAACGGATTATCTTTTGTTGTTCAGCTGTTCGGCCTGTTCCTGTTTAAGACTTGTTGACTAATGAATGTTTATGTGGCTGTGTTGTCATGTTGTGCGATATTCGTCTTGTTGATAACTTGATATGTTCATCCTTGCTTTTATACTGATTCATCTTAGCAAACATATTAAGTAGGCTTGTTATTGTAGGCATCAGATGACCGAGGGCGAGCAAATTCTGCTGTTGATAGGGAGTTGCTAGGGAGTCTGCTATGCTGCTAGGGATGCCTTACTCTTGTATAACTGTTGCAAAGGAGTTACGCTATCTTTGCTAAAGTGCTCTTGCTACACTTTCCAATTGAAGCTCCTTCCTGGATAAGTGGGCATCGACCTTTTGATGCTCGAGCATGCAAAATTATTCCAACAGTGTATGCCAATTTGCCTTACTCTTGTGTTTATTATAGTATTTTAGATTCTGCTGGTTTGGGGGATCAGAAATTCAGAATATGACATCTTTTTGCTTATAGTATCTTTTGTGCTAGATACATCTTCCAATAAAAGTATAAAACATAAGATTTCGATCCAGCAAACTAAAGAGGATCTATGGTTAGCATTTATGCATTGGATCATTGGATGTGCTTTTGTTAATGGCAAAACTATTTGATATACATTATGTTTGTGTAATAATATATTAATATTATCGCTACATGCTCCCCATATGATCATGTAGAAATTTTACATGATAGTTGTAATGTTGTTACCCATTTACATTCATTGCCTATCTTCTTCATAACGTGTTATACATTGAACTCGACCATCGTTCTCATCTCTCGGGCTCGAGTTTACATTTGTGTATTTGCAAGGCATGCTTGAGTTGAGTAGTGGAATCTCCTGGACCAAAGGGTTGGAAGGTTCATATTATGCATCGCTATGTCATATCAAAGTTGTCGAATGCTCTTGTTCTCTACACATGCATGCATTCTCTTCACAAAATATATAAGGAGTTCTCCTTGTGAAATAGCAGCTGTATTTTTAATATATTTTTGGCAAACGAACCACAAACATCATCTGTGTGAAGTTGTAAACCAGGCTAACTGGCACTTTGTTATAACTGTTGTTATGAAATTAGTTCTGCCCGGAATTAGTTCAAATTGGTGACTTCTTACGATCTATTTCACTCACTTTTGATGTTTGAACCAGAATGTTTTCCTTGAGGCTAATTGGCTCTGTTGTCCAATGACAACATTGTAAATCTATGTTGTTTATTAATTTACTCAGTCCATAGTCATTTTACCTATGGGATATCTGAAATTGTTTCAGACAAATGTAGCACCGGTTGACATAAACATGCCTCTCCCATCTAATGTCACAATCATATTTACTATTATAAAAGAAGGAGTTGGTGGTTGGTCCGGCCTCTTCTACCCCTTTTCACAAAAGACAGCGCTGACATGTGGCCCCAAAACACCCATTCTCCACTTTCTCAACTTTAACCGCTTTATTCTCTTAACTTCTCACCATTCTCCACTTTCCAACCGATCAAAATAATTTTCTTCTATAGCACGATTATCTATATGTTTAATGAGTTCCGTTGCAACGCACGGGTTCGTAACTAGTCATTAATCAAGTGTAATTTAATATTTCAAAATGATATCAATAACCCAACATGGCGAAGTAATTCTAAACCAATCCATGTTAGTGTTACAATAATGACCAACTAATATTAACCATCATAGAATGACAATGAATTATGGCATACAATTTAGCAATGTGGATAAATAAAAACTAAGGTGTATATCTAATTTCCAAGTAAATAATTGATAACAACGTAGCAATGCATAATAAATTAAAATGCAAAATAGTTTTGCAAAAACCAGGTGCAATGTTGGCACGGTTTTTACACATATTTTACACTCAAAAACCTCACAAAAGGCTGAGTAAAATGGATATTTAACCTTGGTTTAGGATCAATAGTGCTATTATTTCCATATTTTGTGTATATTAACACTTTTGCAGGAAAAGTGCAAAAAATTAGAAAAACCCCCAAAAAAGGAGGAAAATCGGCGGTGCCAACAGTTGGCCAATCGGCCAGGCCACAGGCCAAGAGTCAGAAGAATTGCTTCGGAGCAGGGGATGGATGGAGAAGCAGGGAGTGTAGTACGCTTTTGTAGGAGAGAAGGGAGAGAGAAGGGAAGAAAAGGAGGAATCGAATGGAGTGGAGATGTGGAGAAAGCAAGGGATGTCTCAAGAGGAAAGCATTGTAACAAGCTCTAACTAGTTTCTCCTGATTGGCGCGTGTCGTATCCGGCGTCGTGAAATCAACGGGCCTAGCGGTCAGATTATCACCGACAGTTAGTAGCTAGAACCATCTGTGATGAATGAATATCACAGCTGTGAATTAGAGCACAAACTTTTATATACCGATGCAATATAAACAACTAGTCTAAAAAAATCAAATATCAAAGTTTTATATGGCTTATATATACTCATTTGAAAAGTTTCGACGAGATCTACAACTTTGCAGTTGAAATAAAATCCAAATTCCGAAAGTAAGACCAAGAAAAAGGGCAAAAACAGATACCAAAAACTTACGACGCAGGTTTAGATCCAAAGATGGCCGATTTTAGGGGTCTTGGAGGGCGACGGGCGCAAGCGTGTTGTTGTTTTGGATCGGGCTTGTCATTAGCTTTCCAACGAGTACAAGAACGTCGAAAACGGACACCGTATACAAAAGTTATACCCATTTTACTGAAGGTTTCACAAAACTGAATCCTACTCGGACACAGGCGGGAAATTATGAAATTTTGGAGAATTGCAAGACGGGAAACATATCACAGACGGTTTTTCATACGAACCGTGCATGATAATCAACTTATCACGACGGTTTTAATAAAAACCGTGCGTGATAATCCGAATTATCACAGATGGTTTTAATATGAACACTTTGTGATAATCAGCTTGTCACAGATGGTTTTTAATAAAAATGTCTGTGATAATTCCAGATTATCACAGACGGTTTTAAATAAAAACCGTATGTGATACTGGAATATCACAGATGGTTCATTGATAAGAACCGTCTATGATACTCGTTTTCTCCGATACCATCAACACAGACGGTGTCAAAATTAAAACCGTCTGTGTTAGTGTCGGTCACAGACGGTTTTGTCGAAACGTCTGTGATTTGACGTCTAGTATTAGACTTTCTGTAGTAGTGACGTGTACCTTGGAAGTATGCGCTACATAAGGCTAATTAATTGTCCTCGGTAGATAAACCATCATATAATTTATAATGTGTGTATATATACTAGAAGTACATTTTGCAGTCTTAAAAGATTAATCTATCGTTAAATTATACTAGTTGGCCGTTCCACGATCAAATAGTTGTTACCCATTCAATTGTAATTATATTTTATTTCATATCTCTTGATTACTCTTTGTTCTTTTTTAATATCATTTTAGAATGTGTAGTCAACTTTTTAAAATTTTGATCACTAATATACACAAAAAATATTTTGATATATCACATGGAAATAATATTACTAGATTTATCTACAAAAATACTTTCATCTCATTGCATTCTTAACTTTTTACTAACATTTAGTGGAAAAAATATGAAATAGACGAATTGAATACCCTGTCGATGTCCAAACGACGAGTAAAAAAGAAGGCAGTACAATTTAGAAGTTTTTAATATTGTTGTGATAGTATAGACGTTATGTTGTATAAATGAAGGTTAAATATATATAATACCAATCAATTTTGTTTTATGCAACGATAGTGTATCATAATCTTGATAAATAGCTTAGTTTTCATAAGTTTCTAAAAAATGGATATAAATACATCGTAATTATTAAGAACATAAAATTATCCATTAATTCTGATTAGTCGACTGCGTGAAAATTAATTAATATTGCTCGTTGGTATCTTTTCTATCCGACAGGCACGTACCAATTTTACTGCATCGAACTAGCCTAATCCTCACCTCAACGTTGCCCTCGGCGTCGGCTACCGTGAGGTGCCACTCGCCTTCGCCGGAGCCGAAAGCCTTGCCGCTCCCGGCCCACTCCTCCCACGCCGCCATCGCTTCCTCGCCGACGCCAACGTACTCCATCCCGACCACCCGGTGGCCGAACCTAACGCAATCGAGCACGCCGAAATGGCGCGCGTACGCGTCGAGGTACTCCGTCACCCGGCGGTGGTTAGGGAACAACTCCGTGACGGTCTCCGGCCAGGGGAAGTCGGAGTACTGCTGTACTGGTACATCGGCCGCGGCGTCTGCAGAGGAGTTCGAACGTGTGAGTTGTGGGGAGTCTGGTAATCGAGGTGGTATTTATAGGGCGCCAGAGAGCTCACAAATATGCATTGTTTATGGAGCACGGCTTGCACGATGCGGTTTTTTGAAATTCTACGCGGCTCTGGATAAGTTTATAAAAAGCTTCACCACATTTGGTGTTTAGCAATCATTCTAATTATTTTATTAAGACTCATTACGCATGTTATTTTGTTATTCATCCAAAGTCAAAACTTCTAGGCTCTAGCTAATTAGTCAAGAGCTGACTTGAGCTGTCATGTCAAACAAGGATATGATGTTATTGCCTTACATTTTAACTTAGTCTATGATGTTATTGATTTAGCTTCTTTTTAGTAAACAATTGATTTAGCTTAGATTAAAACCCACACAAGAAAGAACTAAAGAGTCTATCACTCTTTTATTATCAGTAAAATGTAATGTAAAATTCTCTTAATTTATTGCATCTAATTTAGCTCTTTTCACGGTTTTTAACCTTCTAACAATTCAAATTGAAACAAAAAAATTAACTGTTACATATTTCTCGGACCCATTGTAAACACCGAATTCGATCGGCGAAATTTAAAACCCTGCACCCACCTCCTCGACACCGTACGTGTCACCGCCAATGGCCTCAAAATTAAGCTGAGATAGTATCGTCCGTATTGCAACCGGCCTCTACCGTTCGCCTCCGAAACGTACCGCAGTCTGCCGCCAGCCAGCGGAACTAACATATGTAGCTCACACATTGTGTGTATGTGTGTGTGTATATATACACACACACACACACACACACAATTACTCGCAGCATTTGCATTCAGATAGAGAAATCTCGTCATATTATGTGTATATATTTGGTCAGTTCTCATGTTTTTGTTTATCAGCTTCTAAGTCACGCATGCTATGATTAACTTGCTGCTTTCTGTGCATATCCTTAATTAAGATACGAAAGAGTAAAAAATGAAAGCACTGCGGATCGATTCCAGCTGATAGCAGATCTGGACAAACTAAACAATAGAGAGACGAACGAAGCTCGTGAGGGTATTTTATGAGGGGCCAACACAGAACATGTATCGATCATTCGATCATGTATTCTGCAAATTGCTTACGGGCGTTTTGTGAAGCTCCTATATTCTGATCTTTTTTTAAATGCAAGATACTTTATCAATGAAAACCTCCATGAATTTGATATGCTTGCAAGTTGCAAGTTGGAACCGAAACTGACAACGGTGATACATGTTTAATTTGTAACTTGTTGGGTAGTCCAACTAACATGACACCCGGTAATATTGATGTATACAATCACGTCATAGTTAGCCTGACTAGGGTAAGGTCTAAATTTTCTAGAGCTACTCTCTTGAGGATTTTAAAGGGAGTCCGTTTTCTGGATTCGAAAAGTACGGGGAAAGTTGAAGATTGAGTCTAACTTTTTTACGTATTAAAAAGATGGAGAGGGGAAATCTAGACCCTAGCGACTTTTTTAGGGTATTGATAAACATCACCTAGATGTTTTTTTCCTAACTATCATATAGATTTGTGACCATTAGATTAGAGATCTAACGGCTATGAATTCTCTCCCCACTCTCTTCAAAAAAATCTCGCTCTTCTCTAAAAAAAAGTGATTGTTAGACCTCTAATCCAATAATCTTAAATTTAAATAATTACTAGAAAAAAACAAATGATACCTATAACTTTTTTATATGCGCCGTCGTAAAGTTTTCTGTCGCCGCTATCTCCTTTGCGTCGCCTGTGCGCGAGTCTGCAGCTGTCTACTCCGTCGCTTGCATGCGCCACGCGCTCGCCATCGCCCGTGCGCCAAGAAGCCTGCCTCCACGCGCCATCCGCTGCACGCCTGTGCTGCTGCAGCGCCTGCATGCAAGCCACGCTGCAGCTGCCACTGCTTGCATGCCGATCAGCGCTGCTGCTGCCGAGTTAATGCATGTTGCCTGTGTTTGTTGCTGCTGAATCTCCGATGGTTTGCCGCGTGGCTGGTGGATAACCGAAGACGCTGTGCTGCCATCAAGAAGTACTGTTGAGTTCGGTGGCAGAAGTACTGTTGAGTTTGGTGGTGCATTGTGTTGTGTGTGCATGCTGCTGCCGACTAGAAAGTCACTGCTGGGCACTGCTTGGTTGCATGCAACAGCGACCAGTTAATTTGGCTACAGTGCACGGCCGAGAGAAAACGAAGAGAAAATTCAAGAGGAAAAACGGGAGAAAAAGGGAAGAGCAGCCGGGATTATAAGCGGAAACTTTAATTTATAACACTATTTTGTTCAACCTTAATTAAATATAAACCCACCTTGATCCATATTGCAACAAGTTTGTCTCCCTTGTAGCAAGTCTTTTCTCTTGTCTTTACCTTTGCTTTACAGAGTTCTTTTGATGATCAAAGAACTAGCACTCAAGTGTATGTGCACACATGCATACCATTTGATTGTTCAGACTTTTCTCTGATAATCTCAGTTGAAGCACACATCAAATGGACAGCCGAACAGCCCTTTTATAACGAGTGAACAGGTGCTACGCAACAGCGCGTCCGAGAGAACAGACGTGCATGCAGCCGCTCCTTTTTTTGTGTCTGACGCATGCAATAGCTTTTCACTGCGCAACTGTTTTTTTTTTCTTTCTACTGCACTGCGTGAACAGCCGGATCATTTCAACCACCACGCATGCAACCAATGTTTGCTGCTGCCTTCTGAATGTATGCATCAGTACATGCAACTAGACCGCATCCAACAGCCGCAAAGCTGACATTAACAAATGCCATTAAGCTAATTGCATGTGCCATGCAAACTGCATGCGCCATACAAACTGCATGCAACTGCATGCTATTATCCCGTATGCCTTTAATAGCAAATATGAGTGAGTAACTGTATGCTTTTAATACTACTCCATTTTAATACACATACAACATAATTAGTAAGGGAGACAAGAGGGATTTAAAACCCAATAATTCTAATACTTTAAATCTAGCAACCATCACACTAGATCTTTTATAATTAGAATTAAACCAATAAATTACATGGGACATTTTTCCGTTAATTAAAATTAACAGGGATGACCTTAGGAGGGAAAGGGGAAGGAAGTTGTGAAGAAGGGATCACAATTTTTGTCGCACTTCTTCTAGTAACGATCTAATTTTTTTGTCTGTTGTGCTTATTTTATTTAGCGATTAGAACTCTGTTTAGAGATAGAAAATTAGCAATTTCCGGTCAAGGGATCGGGTAATACATCGGTTTGATTTGTGGTACTATTGCACTATTTTTACGGGTAATATAGAAGCATAATTTAGAAATTTTATCTTCTAGAGAGTTGTAGAGAATCTTGAAAGCTTTATATAGAATTTTTATTTATATCGTTCGAATGAGTAGATTATGAGACATGAATTTTATAATTCTGCTATCCGGTAAATTTATCGTGCATTGGTAGTATGTGTTAACATTTAGATTAAAAATAGTAAATAAACTAATCTAGGAATTTAGTCAACATAAAAATTGTAGATAATTTCTTAAGTTTTTAAAAAATTCCAAGAACACAATTTTTAGATAAGTAGATTGGGTTGTTGTTTAGTACTAAGTTGTTGTTGGACAAAGTCGAGGAAAAATATTAATTTGACTAATTTAGTACCATAATTAAATTTTAGAAATAACTAGAAAGTGATAGATAATTCCCTTTAGATTTTAAAAATATCATGGTCTAGTAGGTTTGCATGTGTAGATTAAAAGATATATAGTTATTAATTCTGCTGTCCAGAAAATGATAGATTTGTCTTTTAGGTTAAAAACGGGGATATAGATTATTTAATTAGAAAATTTGGCCAACTACGAAAATATAGGGAATTTTGTATATATTCTATAACTGGTATTGTTTGCTATTTTATTAAGTAAGAGCTAAGAGTTATGATATTTTTAGTATCGGGACAGCAAGGGGGATTATTCAGTAAAGAGGGAAGATAGTGGATTTAGGAAGTGTGTAGGAGTGTTGATGATTAAGTGTTATCTTGTATTGCAGTGGTTGGTGTTGAGGTTGAATATTGAAGGACCGAAATGGCAACAGAGGGGGGTGAATGGTGCCTTAAAAATTCCTCTCCTAGTATTCAGCCTCTTCTTTTTCTCCTATAGCTAAAGAGCTATGAAGTCAAAGAAACAAGACTTAAGAAAAGATAACCGAAACCACAGCCGAAAGACGAAGTCGTAAAATCCAGATAAACGTGGTCGTAAGGAAACAGCTGTGATCGTAACCGACAAAGACGGTGGTCGAAACCGTCTACCGAATAATCGAAACCGAAGAAAAACGGTTGTCGTAAACAGTCGGCAGAGATCGTGAGATCAAGACCACGGTCGTAATCGGCAAGTCGAAACAACCAACAGGATGTGGTCGGAACTGGAAGTCGCTATGGTCGTAAATCAGAAAGCCAGAGCTGCCGTGAAGAGAATCACACCGTGGTCGAAAAACCGAAAACAGAGACTGCACAGTAATTACTGTTTTGTCGGGCGCACGACCGCAGAGCAAGAATTTGAAGAACTTTTTGCTCAGAGATCCAAACCACATGACACTCGAATCCTAGCAAGTAAGAGATCTCTAGAAGTGAAATTACCAAGAAAAACAGAGATCTAAGCAATGGTGAGAGAAAAGCCCAAAGTCGAAAACTGAAACAGAGGGCTCGGTGGCAAAGACCACGTAACTCGGTTTTCATCGATTTCACTTTGCTCTCGGGAAAAATCTTGGCAAGCAGTAGAAACAACTTCCCGTTCGAGCAAGTGAAACAAAGCCCAACTCTCAAAGAAAACACATATGACAAGAAGAACAGAGAGCGGCAATGATCAAACAAATCATCTCAAGAACATAAAACTAGAAAGATACAGAGAGATGAATCCAATCTTTTCTTTTGATCATGGAGGTTTCTACAGTCACTCCATCGGAGGTACATGAGCACCCATGCTCTACCCAGAGACAACTCACACAAATAGAAAGAAAAGCTCAGAGCAACTCGTGGGAACAACCTCTCTTTGCTCCTGAGACCTAACCTCTCTATTTATAATCTCACTAACGGGTCTCCACACAGAGACAACCCGCTAACCGAGTGGTTACGCTGCGTGCCTCCGATGCTTTACCCGTTCCTCTCAGGCAACGGCTCCACTGCTTTGCCCGTTAACGCCACCAACTCCACAGAGCTCTCACAGAGCTTCTCCAGTGGTCACAGTGCTTTCCCAGTGGACAGCTTCCCCGCAGCTTTAGACATTTCTCCAAAATGCCCCTCTACTGCCTTCCCGGAAGCTTCCTCCACTTGCCTTGTTGTCCAACCGGTCAGACCACCTGGCAGACACGTCCTCTTTGGCTTTTCCACGTCGTTCTGGACCTCAACAACTCCCATGTCTAGTCCCGACCTCCTAAGCCTCACCAAGACTGTCTCCAGGTACCTGCAACCATCAAAGACAACAAAAACATCACATAGCACTGATCTACACATGAAATGACACTCTGCACAACTCGTAGAGCTCAAGTCTCTTTTCCCAGATTTTAGACTTTGTCAAACCTTGTCAAAATCATGAACGAACAAGTCTAAAAGGTCCACAACATCACCAGGAACCCAGCCGACCGATTCCTATCATAATCGGACACCACATGTGCCCATACGACCGGTTTGAATGGACTCAACCGACCACGGTCATTCTGCCGACAACGTGGTCGAAACCGACCGCCACAACGTGATCGTAGCACACCAAATCGCCAAAGTGGTCGAACGCCAGGCGATACAACGTGGTCGTAGACCCAAGCCACGACTGCCGACCACGTTCAAACCCGCGCTAACGTGGTCGATGTACTGACCACACAACGTGGTCGAAGACCCTAGCGCCTAATGTGGTCGAACGCTCCCGAGCGCTAACGTGGTCGTAAATACCCCTGGATGGCTCCGATCACGGCTAAAAGTACCCGTACGCAGCCCGACTGAATCCCGAGACGCGCCAACGTGGTCGTAAGCCTTCCGATCACGACCAACGTGGTCGTAGACCCACCGACCACAGCCAACGTGGTCGTAGCACCTTTCGACCACGGCCAAAGTGGTCGAGCAACGTCCGACTGACTCCCGACTACGGCCAGAAATAAGATTTTGCAATAAAATCCCAAAACAAACTCAATTTTCCTTCAAATAAGAGTCAAATACTCATCACAAAGATGAGATCATCTCCACATGATCTCTCAATCTCCCCCTTGATGAGTATATTGACAAACACCGAAAAATGTGAAGTTTGAGTTTGTAGAAGCCGACATGGTCCAAAGATAGAAAATGAAATAATGACCATGTCGACAGAAGGAACACTAGAGCAACACATAAAGAGCAAATTGTTCTCCAAAGCTCTAGTAAGTTCCCAGAAATTGATTTTTTTTAATCTATTCTCCCCCTTTTGGCAATAAACACATCAAGAATGCAAGAGAGAGAATAAGTCATGATGGATGGAATGGCTGATTTGTTTATTCTAAGCATTTAGAGCCATGAGAATTATCCAAAATGACCATAATGTATTACACCAAGCCATAATTCATTGAAAAAGCTATCTAGATCATGGCAGGATATGTATAAATCAGCTAGAAGCAAATAGATGACAATATGAAATTTAGTGCATTTTGTGATCAAGTCAAGTCATCAACAAGCAAAGTCTAGCTAGAGACATCCAAGGATGATACAGGCCATGTCAATCAAGCTAAGCGGAGCCAAGAATCTAAAATTGAGTCCAATTGATTTTTTTAATAGCTTAAGCAAAATGAGCACAAATGATATTTTTCTTTTGAAATTCATGGTCGTTTTCGACCCATATTTTTATCATGTGCTAAATCTCAAGCCTTATGCGATCATTCCAAGCGAGAAGCTTAAGGAAATGATCTTGGTCATCCAAAACTCCCCCTGAATTCATGCCTTTTGCAATGGCAAGCTGTCTCATGAGAAAGAATTGGTGAGATCAGTTTTTTTCGCACAAAAGAGATCTTTTTGCTTTTGAAATGATTGTACTAACTCATGTATCATCAAGAGGTTAGAACAGCTCAATTTATGGCTCAAAATAGATTCAACATTCTACTCAGCCTACTTGACATGACATGGATCATAAAAGGATAGCTCAAGAAAGACTAATCTCAATTGCTACTCATGACAAGTTTTTAGATCAAGGTAGAGCAAGTTTTAATTAACTCATCATGGCAAAAGCTAGTATGCACATATGAAGTCATGATAAATCTAGCAAATAAGCATAAATCATAACAAGATGTAAAGCATCGTAAGCATGTCATATCCGGATAATAATCAGGGCTCAATGTAGCTATATTACATGCAGAATGACATGCAGAAAATCCAGCTCCCCCTCAACATGTGATGCAATTTTTAGTTCAAGTTGAGTTATGTCAAATTTAAGCTTCAGAAGCTCCCAAATGAACTCCCCTTGAACCAAAGCAATATAAATGAGAAGCACAAAGAAAGCGAGAAAAGTGATCCTTAAAGCATAGATAAGATAGAGAATACTAATGGCTCAGACTGACTCTTATCTACCCCATATGACTCCAGGACGAACAGCCGTCGAGAAAAATACACATTAGAGAGCAAACACGTACCCTGTCTACCCGAGGGTGGCCCAACCCTCGCTAGAACCTAAAAGACGTGAGTGAGCTCAACCTAGTGAGATAAGAAACAGCTATCCTGAAAGCACAAGATAAGAGTAATGAGTCTAAGCAACTCAGTAAGAGACACACTCTAACCTATGCTAGAAGGACTAAACCCAATGCACCCGCAGATGCAATGCAGCAGTTAGGAGACAGAAGCATAAAAAATATGATAAAGCAATAAAGCCCAAAGCTCCCCCTCACAACAGTCCATAAGGACAGATCACCCCAAGTTCTCCTCGCAGAGCTGAAAACCTCGTGCTATCCAAAGGCTTGGTGAAAATATCAGCCAACTAGTGGTCACTCTCCACAAACTGGAGCACGATGTCACCCTTCTCTACATGATCTCAAAGAAAGTGATATCTGATATCAATGTGCTTGGTCCGAGAATGTTGCACTAGGTTCTTAGCAATGCTAATCGCAGACGTGTTATCGAAAAGCGGAACACGGCCGATAGCAACCCAAAGTCCCGCAGAGTCGAGACCATCCAGTACCGCTACAAAGAATCGGCTGCAAAGCAACATACTCGGCCTCTGCGGTGGATCAGTGCAACACCGGACTGCTTCCTCGAGGACCAGAAAACGAGAGAAGTGCCAATGAACTGGCAGGTGCCCGAAGTGCTCTTCCTATATATCCTACAGCCGGCAAAGTCTGCATCCGAGAAGGCTCTAAGAGATAGACAGGAGGAGGAAGAGTACCAGATACCATAGTCAATGGTAGCTCGAATGTACCGAAAGATGCGCTTCACCGCCTGGCGGTGAGACACACGAGGAGAAGCTCAAACCGAGCACAAAGACACACGGAGAAGTGTATGTCCGGTCTCGAGGCGGTGAGGGCGTGAGAGAGCCAATCATACTCCTGAACTCCTTTTGATCGATCGCCGCCCTCATCTCGGGTATAGAACGGTCAGAAGCCATAGGAGTTGACACCGCCACCGTCACTCATGTCGGTTGCCTCAGAGGTCTCGAGTGTACTTGCCTTGATGCAAGAAGGTACCCTCCCGAGTCTGCTTGATTTGGAAGCCAAGGAAGAATGTCAACTCACCCATCATGCTCATCTCAAACTCGGTGCTCATGACATCCGAGAACTGTGAAACTAGAGCATGGGAAGAGCGCCAAAGATAATGTCATCGACATAAATTTGGCGAGCGAAGGTCATTGCCAAGCCGGCGAATGAACAAGGTCTTGTCAACTTTACCCATCTCGAAATCATGCCTCAAAAGATAGGACTTAAGCCTCTCATACCAAGCTCTAGGGGCCTGCTTAAGTCCATACAATGCTTTGGAAAGCTTGTAGACATGATTAGGATATTTGGGGTTCTCGAAACCTGGAGGCTGTCTAACATAGACTTCTTCCTCAATGAAACCATTGAGAAAGACACTTTGACATCCATCCGTAGAGCTTGAAACCCTTAGAAGTCGCAAAGGCAAGCAAAATTCTAATGGCCTCAAGTCTAGCTGAGGGCAAAGGTCTCCTCGAAATCCGCACCCTCAACCAGGATACCCCTGCAACCGCCTAGCCTTGTTTCAATGACTACCCCATCCTCACTTTGCTTGTTCTTGAACACCCATTTGATTCCAATGATATTGTGACCATGAGGGGCTCAACAAGCGCCCGCACCTTGTTTCTCTCAAGCTCTCTAATTCTTCATGCATGGCATTTATCCAAGACTCGTCGGAGAGAGCATGATGACATCCTTGGGCTCAAATGAGGCAACAAAGGCGAATGGAGATGTAAAAGTGACATGCCGATTTTGAACAGTGACTCGCTCAAAAGGTCTCCAATGATCCGCTCGAAGGATGAGTATTCGGATATGTCTAGGAGGTCCGGATGAGATGAAGAAGTGGCCTCACATCGTGAGTCGACGGGTAGGAACAGAGCCACTAGCTCCGTAAGAAGTAGAAGGTAAAGGCTGGTCTCCTCGAGGTGCGGTGGAAGAAGGCACCTCAAGGGGTGGCGGAGGAACTGGATCGGTAGACAACCCTCATCTCCATCATCCTCATCATCCACGAAGATGGTCTCGGATCGCTCTAGTGAACTCGAGATATCGGGCCTAGTCCCTGACCGCCTCATCGAAGGTTACCTCACGTGTTTCTACCATTTTGCTAGACTCGCAGCCTGCACCCTATAGGCCCGCCAAGAAGTCGAGTAGCCTAGAAAGAGTCCATCACAAGAACGTGACTCGAACTTATCTAGGTTCCGGACTTGTAATAAAACACTTGCAACCAAACACACGAAAATAAGAAACACGGGCCGCCGTATCTCAACTCATAAGAAGTGCGGTGCAAATGTGCTCAAGAAAACTCTGTTCAAACATGGCACGCGGTGGCTATAGCTTCAGCCCAAACTTCCGCGGTAGAGTACTCATCAAGCATCGCCCGGCCATCTCGACCAAGGTGCGTTCTTCCTCTCCACAACGCCATTCTCGCCGAGGGACGATGGAGAAGAGAACGGTGTTCTACACCGGTCTCATCACGAAACTCTCAAAGTAGGAGTTCTTGAACTCCGTGCCATTGTCATCGCGAATCGCTCGTAAGGCACCGGAAGCTCAATGAAAGCCTCACCGAAAAGACCTCGAAATGTGTAAACGCCTCATCCTTCGAGGCTAAGAAAACACCCAAGAGTACCTCGAGTAGTCATCGACCACGACAAGGACATACCACTTCCTCCCGCCGACCGCACTCGAGTGGTCCAACTGTGTCCATATGGAGCAATGTCCTGCATCGGTCATAGTAACTGTGGACCTGAGGGTGAGAAGCAAGAACCATCTTGCCGCGTCTTGGCATGGAGTGCAAACAAGATCTTTGACCATCTTGAGTTTCGGCAGACCACGAATAAGATCGTGGCCGCTAACTCGAGTTAAATGGTCAAATCCAATATGCCCAAGTCTCCTATGCCAGAAAGAAAGGTCACGAGACTCTGAAGCAACTAAACATCGGAGAGGATCACCAGAAGACTCAGAAAAATCAGCACGAAAGATCCTCCCATAACGAGAAATCCCGCAAACCAGACTACCGGAAGAATCAAGAATTTTGCAGTTATTTTTCTTAAAGCTCACCTCAAAGTCATCATCGATAAGCTGAGAAACGGAAAGCAAATTATACTGCAGCTTACTAACCAAGGCAACATCTTTCAAAATAAATGAATCATTAATATGCATAGTACCTTTGGCGATGACGCGCCCAGATGAAGCATCTCCAAAGGTGATCGTCTCATCACCTGGAGCACGGGCAAGGGAAGAAAACCAACGGGAATCTCCGGTCATGTGTCGTGAACACCCGGAGTCAACAAGCCAAACATTTCCCTTCCCTGCCCGGCGAGCCTGAGTCAACAAGAGAGCAAAGTCTCAGTACTGGGATAAATCAAAATAGATTTTGGAACCCAATACTGAGTCACACGTCGAGCAGAAGAAGTAGTCACACACGACTGACCTCTAACTACCCTACGCCTCCGTCGCTCAAAGAAGCGTAAGGTCCGTGAATAGACCAAGTCGTTGTCGATCCGATCGCTATGGGAGAGCGAGTCGAAGCACCGGCAACACGCTGATCTCGCCGGGTAGCCATCTCGACGAGGAAAGCGAGATCTACCCTGAGAACGGCGGAAGTCACGACTCGAGGGAGCATGAGGACGAAAAACAGAAGACTCAGAAAAACCAAGTCCTCGATGTCGCCCAAAGCTACCAACAGAGCAAGCCTAGACTCATGTTAGTCTTAGGTGCACTCAAGGTCCGGGGTGACCACGAACACGCCTAAGAAACTCAACACGGTCTCTTCGCGATCTTGGCGCGCTTGAAGCACTGGGCAATCAAATGCCCATCCTTCTGACAGAAGGTGCAATGATACCGCCCGAGGGTCAAGTAGCATGAGATGGCTTCACCTTCCGAGAGGTCAAGTCAGCAGTGAAATCACCTTGTCGCCGAAATCCCTTGGACAAAGCCCGCCGATTTAAATTGAACTTTCTTGTTCTTGGGCTTGATCTAAATCACACTGCTGGCTACGGTCCGAGCACTACTGTGTGGATGCTTCCTTACGTCCTCACGAAATCATATCCTAGACCCTTTTTGAACTTGCAAATCTTTGATTGGTCTAGAATAAGATTGAGCTTCTTCTTGCCTCCTACAAATTTCTCGAGAGTGTTCATAAGGTACTGACACTCCCGAAAGAGAGAGGTGCAAGAGGAGCAAGGGGAAGGAGAAGTGACAGCAGGAGCAGAGGAAGAAGAAGAACCAATGGCGTAAGAGCGAATAGCACGCATGTATTTTTCCTTATGCACCGACCACCTCAACCTTGAGGGCTTCACAGGACACAGGGGCAGCCCTAATCCTAGCCATTTGGTTCTCGTAACTCTTCCTAAACGTCTCTACCATGTCCTTATCCTTTTCCAACACTTCAAAGACGTAAAGCACAAGAAGGATGTGATTTTCTAGAAGGTCCTTAGTTAGCTTCACACATTTTTCATTCAATGCAATCAATTCAGATTTTAGTTTATCACAATCTTTGCATGGTGAGCTAACAGGAGCCTTAGAAGCATCTCGAGTCATTTTCTTATTATTATCAATAAACTCTTGAAACCTGCTTGGAGACGATTCAAGTTCAAGAAGAAGCTTGGGACAATTTACACATGACGAATAGGCTCAAGAAGAAAGGCTTGTAATTACGCAATTTTATGATCTCGCCTGCTTTAGGTTCATCTTCAAATTGTTACAACTTTCACAAGTCTCGGGCAGATCGAGAAGCAATGTATAAAGACCTCTAAAAGCATTATCCTTATCCTCACATGAGGTGCAAGAAATAGTCTCAACAGTAGAAGATGAAACAGGAACTACCCTACTCATCTCAAGCTCAGCAAGAAGACTAATGTTCTCCACCTTAACAATGTCAAGTTCCGAGGACAGACTATCATGCGAGGTCCTTAGTTTCTCCATGTCTCCAAGCAAGGCACAAGATGTATCACGTCGTCACGGAGAGAACGAGATATAAGTGAAGTAAGCTCCGTGATGTCTATCTACTTTCTTCTCTAACTCGGTACACCTAGACTTAGCTCTAGCATGAAACCACCTAGCTTAAGAAAAGCATGATTAAGCTGATCGTAGGTGGGACATACCGTCCGAGTCTGAGTAGAGCTCGCTATCGCCGATCTCGCCTCAAGGGCCATGAAGCACATGCCGAGAAGTCGTTGCCGCCATCCTTGGGCTCTTGGTCCCCGTCCGTCGTCGTCGCTCCATCCCTCTACCTCACCGAGGTCGAGGTCGTCAAGGCGGTGAGGACGCGGTGGAAGAGCTTCTTCGCCTTTCCGAAGTTGCGGAACTTCTTCTTTCCTTGGACAGGTGCTGAGGGCTTCGTGTTGCGGTTCTTGTCGGGGTAGTCGTTCTTGCCCGAACCGCCGTAGTCTCCTTTGCCCTTCCCCAGCTTGGGGCAGTTTGCTCGAATGTGGTTGGGGCCACCACACTCAAAGCAAATCACTGGTCCTCTTCTTTTTCCGTCCCTCCTTATCTTGTAAGCATGGGAGAACTTCCGAGCTAGGAGTGCCAGCTGTTCATCCTCTAGCTGCTCTAACTGATCATCAGTTACGCCACAGAGAGCAGCTAGGGAGAACCCGCAAAGAGAATCGACAGAAGAACCAGAAGCCGAAGTGGGATCGGTGACTAGAGCCATCGATTGTGACTTCGACCGACGAGAGACTATGTCAATCTCGTGAGTCTTGAGGCGCAAATAAAGCGCATCAAGAGTCAGGGTCGAGAGGTCCGTGGTGTCCTTGATGGTAGTCACCTTCATCTCCCAAACCCGAAGATCGAGTGCAGAAAGCATCTGTCGAGCGTTATCCGAGTCGGAGTATGTGAGACCGACGGCTCGGAGGTTGCTCAAAATCTTGTGAAACCGAGAAAAGCACTCGTCGAGGGATTCACCAGCAAGCATCTCGAATTTGCTGTATTCGCGCTTGAACTGGTCCTGTCGAACCGTCTTGATCTGGGAGGTGCCCTCATGGTATGCATCGAGGGTCACCCAGATGTCGTGAGCGGACGGCAGGTGAGAGATGCGATCAAACTCGCTTCTGCTCAGTCCCTGTATGATGATGTTCCTCGCCTTTGCGTTTGCCTCAACATCAGCCATATTCCCGGCATTGATGTTCTCATCGGCAGGAACAACAAATTGTATTTTCACCTTCCGCCAAATGGCATACCCCTGAGCCTGGATATATGTTTCCATTCGGCTCTTCCAGAAGGGGTAATCCAGGCCATCGAAAATGGGCGGCCTGGTGGAATACTTGTCCGTTGCTATGGCTCTTTGAGACCGGTTAAGATCTATGAAGAAGAGCTAACCGGCTCTGATACCAATTGAAGGACCGAAATGGCAACAGAGGGGGGGGGTGAATGGTGCCTTAAAAATTCCTCTCCTAGTATTCAGCCTCTTCTTTTTCTCCTATAGCTAAAGAGCTATGAAGTCAAAGAAACAAGACTTAAGAAAAGATAACCGAAACCACAGCCGAAAGACGAAGTCGTAAAATCCAGATAAACGTGGTCGTAAGGAAACAACTGTGATCGTAACCGACAAAGACGGTGGTCGAAACCGTCTACCGAATAATCGAAACCGAAGAAAAACGATTGTCGTAAACAGTCGGCAGAGATCGTGAGATCAAGACCACGGTCGTAATCGGCAAGTCGAAACAACCAACAGGATGTGGTCGGAACTGGAAGTCGCTATGGTCGTAAATCAGAAAGCCAGAGCTGCCGTGCAGAGAATCGCACCGTGGTCGAAAAACCGAAAACAGAGACTGCACAGTAATTACTGTTTTATCGGGCGCACGACCGCAGAGCAAGAATTTGAAGAACTTTTTGCTCAGAGATCCAAACCGCATGAAACTCGAATCCTAGCAAGTAAGAGATCTCTAGAAGTGAAATTACCAAGAAAAACAGAGATCTACGCAATGGTGAGAGAAAAGCACGGTGCACGGCCGAGAGAAAACGAAGAGAAAATTCAAGAGGAAAAACTGGAGAAAAAGGGAAGAGCAGCCTGGATTATAAGCGGAAACTTTAATTTATAACACTATTTTGTTCAACCTTAATCAAATATAAACCCACCTTGATACATATTGCAACAAGTTTGTCTTCCTTGTAGTAAGTCTTTTCTCTTGTCTCTACCTTTGCTTTACAGAGTTCTTTTGATGATCAAAGAACTAGCACTCAAGTGTATGTGCACACATGCATACCATTTGATTGTTCAGACTTTTCTCTGATAATCTCAGTTGAAGCACACACCAAATGGACAGCCGAACAGCCCTTTTATAACGAGTGAACAGGTGCTACGCAACAGCGCGTCCGAGAGAACAGACGTGCATGCAGCCGCTCCTTTTTTTGTGTCTGACGCATGCAATAGCTTTTCACTGCGCAACTGTTTTTTTTTTCTTTCTACTGCACTGCGTGCACAGCCGGATCATTTCAGCCACCACGCATGCAACCAATGTTTGCTGCTGCCTTCTGAATGTATGCATCAGTACATGCAACTAGACCGCATCCAACAGCCGCAAAAGCTGACATTAACAAATGCCATTAAGCTAATTGCATGTGCCATGCAAACTGCATGCGCCATACAAACTGCATGCAACTGCATGCTATTATCCCGTATGCCTTTAATAGCAAATATGAGTGAGTAACTGTATGCTTTTAATACTACTCCATTTTAATACACATACAACATAATTAGTAAGGGAGACAAGAGGGATTTAAAACCCAATAATTCTAATACTTTAAATTTAGCAACCATCACACTAAATCTTTTATAATTAGAATTAAACCAATAAATTACATGGGACATTTTCCGTTAATTAAAATTAACAGGGATGACCTTAGAGGAAAGGGAAGGAAGTTGTGAAGAAGGGATCACAATTTTTTGTCGCACTTCTTCTAGTAACGATCTAATTTTTTTTGTCTGTTGTGCTTATTTTATTTAGCGATTAGAACTCTGTTTAGAGATAGAAAATTAGCAATTTCCGGTCAAGGGATCGGGGAATACATCGGTTTGATTTGTAGTACTATTGCACTATTTTTACGGGTAATATAGAAGCATAACTAAGAAATTTTATCTTCAGAGAGTTGTAGAGAATCTTGAAAGCTTTATGTAGAATTTTTATTTATATCGTTCGAATGAGTAGATTATGAGACATGAATTTTATAATTCTGCTATCCGGTAAATTTATCGTGCATTGGTAGTATGTGTTAACATTTAGATTAAAAATAGTAAATAAACTAATCTAGGAATTTAGTCAACATAAAAATTGTAGATAATTTCTTAAGGTTTTCAAAAATTCCAAGAACACAATTTTTAGATAAGTAGATTGGGCTGTTGTTTAGTACTAAGTTGTTGTTGGACAAAGTCGAGGAAAAATATTAATTTGACTAATTTAGTACCATAATTAAATTTTAGAAATAACTAGAAAGTGATAGATAATTCCCTTTAGATTTTAAAAATATCATGGTCTAGTAGGTTTGCATGTGTAGATTAAAAGATATATAGTTATTAATTATGCTGTCCAGAAAATGATAGATTTGTCTTTAAGGTTAAAAACGGGGATATAGATTATTTAATTAGAAAATTTGGCCAACTACGAAAATATAGGGAATTTTGTATATATTCTATAACTGGTATTGTTTGCTATTTTATTAAGTAAGAGCTAAGAGTTATGATATTTTTAGTATTGGGACAGCAAGGGGGATTATTCAGTAAAGAGGGAAGATAGTGGATTTAGGAAGTGTGTAGGAGTGTTGATGATTAAGTGTTATCTTGTATTGCAGTGGTTGGTGTTGAGGTTGAATATTTACTTTAGGTGGAGTTGTGTCGGGTGTGTTGTCACCTTCAAATCATTTTGGTTATCGCAACAAGAAAGACAAGTGCATAGTAGAATGGTATTCGAGTGTTTGAAATAGTTATTTTTTAAATAAATACTTGCCACGAATATTCATATGATTATGCTTGCTTTATATTGCTCATATATTTATGATAAATTGATGATGATGATGATGATGATGGAGTGATGATGATCATATCAATTGTTAATGAGGAATAATAATAATTATTGCATTCATGTTGAGCATTAATGATAGAAAGATATGACTCACGGGAGTGGCACTACTACAGATGGTGTTATCACAGACGGTTTTGATAAGTTAAAACATAGACAGTTTTTTGAAAAACCATATGTGATATTCCGCTATCATAGATGGTTTTTGATATTAACCGTTTGTGATATCATATATATCACAGATGGATATTTTTAACAATTGTTTGTGATAGCAGAATATTACAGACGGTTTTTATTATTAACTGTCTCTGATATCATACATATCACATACAATTGTTTTTAAAAACCATCTATAATATCTATATATCACAGACGATTTAGAATACCAAACTGTCTATGATAGCTATTTCAAGAGCTACGTTATTTTCTGTTTTTCAGGTAGCCTTAGGAAATGATAGTCATGCCCTCTGAAAACAAGCAAGAAGATCACATATATATAACACAGGACAATCATTACACAAATCTCATAAATGAATTAAACAACGCAAGCAGATAACATATATAGCACATGACAATTATTACACAGATCTCATAAATGAATTAAACTGAATGAATTGTTTGATTAAGCACAATTGAGTGATTACAATTGTATCCAATGTTTCAACATCTAATCACCATTGCCGGGGTGGAACTCTCCAATGTTGTTTATGACATCTACTATCAAAAATTAGGAGAGTTTTCCTTGAATTTTGGCAAGTTTACATTGTCGCTAGGAGTAGTTAAAGTCATTAGCATATATATAATTGTACCATGTCATTAAAAGCATAAACATAAAACAGGAAGCATGATGACTACTGAAATGAGCATAAAGAGCATTCCTAAGAACAGGGAATCAACTAAAATTAGCATAAAACTCAAATTTTAGTTTACTGCTCTCAGATGTAGAGTTACACAAGAATTAATCTTGGCCATCAGGTTATTATGGTCTATACTCTTCACTAATTGGATATACTAAATGAGATTCAAACCTTGAGCTCTTAGATAACAAATTACTTATCTACCAAGCTTAAATTCATCAATTAAACTTTCGGCCGGCAGGAAGGCAAAGCTAGTGATCGCAGGACAGTACGTCAACTTAATATACTCCCAACAATACAATCACAGATTCAACAAGTTTGATAGCAAACTGAATTAGCTAACAAGTGAATCATATATCATGAAGTACTAAAAATCACAAAACAAATTAGCATACTATTCCGAAACTGATAGACCATAAGATTGACAAATGACAGTAATAGTGACAATTTAGAGCTCAAGCTTGAACATCCAATTTCGAGATAGACCAAGATCATCATCGAGCTAATATCTGAATCCACAATGGGATTTGGGATTCATACCTTAAGGAGGAAAGGCGTCGTCGGGAGGAGAGGAGGCGTCAGGAGGAGAGGCAACCAACGCCGGGAAAGAGAGGCGGCGGTGTTGTGAGGGAGAGGCATCGGAGGGAGAGGCGGCTGGCGTCGGGAGGAGAGGCGTCAGGAGGGAGAGAAGGCCAATGTCAGGAGGGAGAGGCGGCGTTGAGAGGGAGAGGCGGCCGGCGTCGGGAGGGAGATGCGGCATCGCGAGGGAGCAAACCTCGTAGGGGGCGGCAGGGACAGGGTGTGTGAGTGAGGAGTGAGTGTAAAACCTATAGCAGGATATATTTATAGAGGAACTATCACAGACGGTTCTATCACGAAACCGTCTGTGATAATACTATCACAAACGGTTCCATTGTTGAACCATCTGTGATATGTGGCATATCACAGATGGTTGTATTATATAACTGTCTGTCATATTATTATCATAGACAGATTTTTCGCTAAACCGCATGTGATAGTTCCCTGTTTTTCAACTAGCCTCAAGAAATGCGTGCTAGACATGCAATATGAAAAAAAGCAAGCATAACAATAAATGTAATTATTTCCTAGTTATTGAATCAATTACAATGGAATAGTTTCATAATTATATCCGAGTTTCTTAATTATGATTGCCTTGCAATAATTTCCAAATAGGTGCTCACTGTGTGGGATCATTGATTACACTTGGCAATTTTCTTTTAAATAAAGCCCTTCACAATGATCGATACGCATATAGCTTGCTTCATCACCTTGTTCTTTCTCGAGCTTGATGCCATTTCTGAATAGAGGCAACTTGTCAAATTGATTATACTCTTCCTCATCCACGACATTCTCAACTCCGACAATCCTTCTTTTTTCATGAAGAACTACGTGGTGCTTTTTATTTCCTCGGTCAATTACATAAAAGACTTGAATGACTTACCTCGTGAATACGAATGGTTCATCTTTATATTATACACATTCGAGGTCCACAGTAGTGACGCCGTACTTGTCAACCTTTACACCCTATGGGATTTGGACCCAACGACACCGAAATAGAAGAATCTTGAAAATTACGTAGTCAAGCTCCCAAGTCTTCTCTACAATCCCGTAGTATGAGCTTGGGCCAGCGGTATTGATGTGTGCATGAAATGCATCTATGCGGACACCTGAGTTCTGTACTGTGCTCTTTCTATCCTGATCTGTTGTATAAAATGTGTACATATTAACATCGTATCCTTGCCATATCACAATTGTAAATTTTGGCCCTTTTGCCAACCATTATGCGTAAGAAGTACCCAGAGTTGTTTTTTATGGGTATTAGTTAAACATTGTTTTCTGTTCGACTCAGTTTGTTTGTTTTTCGTATATATTACCGAGTTTCAGAATTCGAGGTCGAATTCTATTAAGGGGGCAAGAATGTAATACCTAGGCCGGGTTAGCCCAGCCCAGCCCACTTGTTACCCTATAAAAGTGAGTGAGCCAGGGGGAGAAGCAAAAACTCATTTTGCTCTTCTCCTCCTCGTGCTCACTCAGTTGCTGCCACCTCCCCCATGCTCACCTGGGAGTCGCTGTCTTCCTGTGTGCGCCGCGGTCGTCACCGTCCCCATTTCCCTTATCGCCGCCGCTACGGCCGCCACTTGGCATCCTCCAGCAGCCGTCATCATCGCCTCCCTTGCTGTTACCCTCGCGCCGCCTCCCCTCCCCTTGCCGCCGCTGCGCTCCATGGGGTGGAGGGCCAACCGAAAGCAAAGGAGGGAGGAGCTGAGCGGTTGGGAAGAGAGGGAGGAACCCACGGACTGAGAGGAGAAGAGGAGGCGACCGGAGAGAGAGCCAATCGTGAGGAGGGAGACGGGAGTCGCCGGCCGAGCGAGAAGAAAGAGGAAGAAAAGGAGGCATGGGGAGCAGGAGTGAGACGTGGGAGACACCGGCCGATGGAGGAAAAAAAAGAGTTGTCGACGTGAAGAAAAGAAAGGAAGAAGGAAGCGCCGGCGGAGGAAAAAGGAAGAGGGAGAAAAGAAAGAGAAGGAGAGAGCCGAGCCAGAAAAAGAGAGAGAGAAGGGAAAAAGAGAGAGGAACAAAAAAGAAGGAAAATCTGACCCGTCGCCAGATCATTCAGATCCAGCCAAGGAAGGAAGATATTGCCCTGATCTAGTCGTTTGGGGCTAGGGTAACGCCTCGAAAACCCTCCTCCCTGTTTATTTACCGAGTCGTGCATAAATTATTTTGCTAATAATTAGAATTGATGCATCTGACCCATTTAAATATCGTTTATTAATATGAATGACTGAATGGTGAATTCGGCACTGCCACTGTAGATCGGGTCAATCCGTGGCAGAAGAGGGAGGAGAGAATAAATTGAGGTTAAACAGTGTGATCGATTAAAATGAAATTAAGCATGTAGAATTCAATCGGCGAGTATAAATAATGAAATCGCTAAGTTACAGACTGCTTAAGCACCAGGACAATGAGAGGTTGCTCGGTGGGACAATGTTTGATTATGTTGGATTGGACGTTAGAGCAATGTCATTTGCTCGTATATGAATGTATTGCATTAGCAATGAATTGAAATAGTTAATGCTTGTTCAGGTGGTGGTTCCGCCAAAGTTAATGAGCAAGTGCATGGTAGAACAGTAAATTATGGTGAATATTTGTTATTCGTGTTTCCATGCCATGATTTACAGTATTTATGAGATAATGTATATGAATTGTACTAATCATACCTTGATGAGTACCGTTTATGATTAGATATCCATATTTGAAGCATATTGCATCATGCAAAATGCATAAGAGCTAGGTCGGTGAGAAAGTTATATGACTAGTCCGGAGTGCCCATAAATAAGACCTACAGAGGTAGACACTCCACGGGAGTGGAGGTTGAGATCTCGTATGAAAGAGGACGAGGCGAATGAGTGGTCCATCGACGGGTGGACACTCCGCTATATCGGTATAAGTTACAGTTACAAATGCATTACAGATGCATTACAGATGCATTACGATGCATTGCACAACATTGCATGAAAGAGATAGAAAGTGTTACGCTTACATAATTGATTTACAATTTACGCTACTGTAATTGATTTACTGATTTCTGATTCTGAGTTGAATTACAACTTACTGACATAGAATTGATTTACAGAGTTGAATTACAGTTTACAGACATAGAATTGATTTACAGTTTACAGTTATAGACTTAAATTACAGTTTACAGACATAGAGTTGATTTACAGTTTACAGTTCGTGAAGTCGATTGAATTGCTACAGTGATATTACTGTTTTATCGTGTACTTGCTGAGTCTCCGGAGTCACCCTTACTTTGTCATTGTTTTTAGGTGAATGATGGTGACATGCATGGAATGGGAATAGTCCTTTTGGCACCGCACATATGGAATACCAGTTTAGCCATACAATGAGCTTCTATGTTTAATCTAGTGTTAAGCTTTGGTGGCTTGCCTTTTGGTTTAGTTTGCTAGCGAGCCGTGATGGTGTGTTTGCTAGCGAGCCATGATGGTGGATCTCACATGGTTGTGGAGCCCAAAGTCTGTTGATGTTATGGTTTATGTAATATGAGGTTAGTTGGCTTTGCGATTATTCTACATTTATTTGTTGTTTTCTCCCTGTGGGTAATTAAAAACAAAAGGAGAGGTGCTGCTAAAAGTTGAATTAGCAACACATCTTTGAAATGGTAAGCGTGTGGTGGTAGCATCTTGGGCCTTGTGGAGGGTCGAGGTGTTACAAAGTTGTTCAAGTTTTTTATGTAACCGACCCGGCAAATAAGAAGTGCTATATAGTTCATGAAAAAAGAAGGATTGTCGAAGTTAAGAATGTCATGGATGAGGAAGAGTACAATCAATTTAATGAGTTGCCTCCATTTGAAAATGGCATCAGGCTCAAGGAAGAACCAAGGGATGAAGCAAGTTATATGCGTGTCGATCGTTGTGAATGACCTTATTTAAAAGGAAAATAGCCAAGTGGAATAATCCTATATGGCGAACACTTATTTGGAAATAATTCCAATGCAATTAACAAACTCAGAATGTAATTAAGAAATTATTCCATTGTAATATATTTATTAATGTAGAAATAATTACATCTACAATTGTATCTGCTTGCTTGTTTTCAGAAGCATGGCTAACATTTTTTGAGGCTAACCGAATAACTTGATATGTTGTTTACATAAGGAACTATCACAAGCGGTTTAACGACACATATTGTCTGTAATATATGTATCACAAATGGTTCTATTGGAACCGTCTGTGATGAGTACAACATCATAGATAGTTTCATAATATAACTGTCTGTGATAATGTATAACATTACAGACGGTTCGATAATAAAACCATTTGTGATAATGTGTAATATCATAGACGGTTATATAATAGAATAGTCTGTGATATTCTGCACATCATAGACGGTTATTTAATAGAACTGTCTATGATAGTTTTTCTATAAGTAAGGCTCTGCTAGGTTTTGCTCTCTTACTCCTCACTTGCGCACTCCTTCGCCTCCTCGCCCCCATCCGCCACCGCCATCGCCACCACCGGAGAACCCAACGCCTATCTTCTCCTTCCTCACCTAGTGTGGTGGCCCCGTCGCCTCTTCTCCTGGCGCCACCTCTCCTTCCTATCGCCTCTTGTCCCGATGTTGCCTCTCCTCCCGAAGGTATGGATCCCAAATCCCACTTTTTACCTCATGTGTATAGATTTGTCCATATCTTTTAATGTGTATTCATGAGTTCTCTCCTCCCCGTCACCTCTCCTTCCAAAGGTATGGATCCCAAATTGCACTTTTATCTCATGTGTGATAGATCCATTCATATCCGTTAATGTGTGTTCATGAGTTCTCTCTTCCCCATCACCTCTCCTTTTAAAGGTATAGATCCCAAATCTCACTTTTTAGCTCATGTATGTTACATCCGTCCATATCTGTTAGTGTCTTTTTTATGTGGAATCCAAAAAAGAATGGGGGAAATGGATGTGGGAGGGAAGGTAGGCCTACTTGTGTCGTGGTGGAAGTAGTAAAGTTGTTGGGGTGGTCTTGATGTGGTCCTCATGTGGATGAAGATGTGGATGGTGGTCCTTTGTCGCCGAAAATGTTGCCTTTATGTCGCCCTCACGGTCGGCCTTCGAATATCTAGTGGTCCGCGCCTCGCTTGGCTTCCACTACATTCTTGTCTCCTCTCCTCTAAATCTTCTCTTCTTTTATCGATGGTTTAGTGGTTCAAGTAAAAAAATGAAACACTGTGAGTCAGAGTAATAGTTGTACAAGAGGAATATTATAGTATTATACATGTGAGCTTCAAAAGGGTTAAAGCAAATTAATTTGCTTCAGCCCTTTCCAAGCTCAAGTGTATGATACTTTAATATTCTTCTTGTAGTTGTTAAGAAATATATGTCCCCTCCTCCTCTAACTCTCCCCTCCTTACTTCTATAGGTGGGCTGCTGGTTCAAGTAAAAAAATAGCATGAAACATTGGGAATCAGATAGTAGTTGTACAAGAGGAATATTACAAGAGATACACAGTGCTTCAAATGGCGGGAAGCAAATTAATTTGCTTCATGCCTTTGAAGCACAAATGTACGGTGCTTTAATGTTCGTCTTATAATTATTGGGAAATACATCTCCCCTCCTCTAACTCTCCTCTCCTTACTTCTATAGATGGGTTGCTTGTTCAAGTAAGAAAGGGCATAAAACACTAGGAGTCAGGGTAGTTGTTGTACAAGAGGAATATTACAACACTATACAGCTGTGCTTCAAATGCAAAAATCAAATTAATTTGCTTCATGCCTTTTGAAGTACAAGTCCCCGCGCTGGATACCGGGCTACTAGGCATGTCGACGCGAGCATCGGTGTCGCTGCTCCCGCTGACCCGACCGCCGCTATCAAGGCACCGCCGCACCATCGGCGGGCCAACCGTGTACACGGATGTCGACGTTGCTGTCACACATCTCGCTTGCGCTGTCCTCGATGTTGATGTGGGCGCCCACGACCAAAGCCACGGCATTTGCGAAGCCGCCATCATGCTCCGCTTCCTTCTCATCATCGATGAAGCTTTCTTAGGTGCCATCACTTCTCAAAATCCATTACTCTCCATCGCCCCACGGACGGTGCCAATGCTGTGGCTAATAACCAAACAAGAAATAAGAGAGTAGTAGAGTGGTTGAGATGGATGAACAACGCTGGCCCCTTCTCCATGATCAGGACGCATATATATCTCCTTAAGATAATTACAATTTTGCCCTTACAGTCATATGTCATCTATAACGATACATATGTCATTACACGTATCATACTGGACCTTACAATTCTCTATCAAACCGAACGGGCTCAGGTGGGGAGCCACCCCTACTACACATACCATTATAATTATGTCCAACCAAATAAACGGTGCAGATTGCTATCATTTTTCTCCACAGAATACCTAGGATTTTCTTTAAAAGATTATTAAGGGAATTTCTAGCCCTAAGATGAAACGAAGTATCTTTAATTCCACAAGTTGTTTATATTATGACGAAGTTTGAAAAGTTAATGCAATACAATCTGTGCTTCAAATTACAATATGCAGGTAGATATGATTAATTAACTCATTTGATACAATTACAAATCGTATTTTGTTAAGTTGAATAATTGATAAACAGATAGTATCTCATTAATTCCAATAATTGATATCTATAGAAAATAAAAATGCAGTTCTATTAGTATTGGTTCAAACACCCCCAAACGAAGGGGATAACAATAGATAAAGGCAGCAGGGTTTCGATCCTACAATGTTATGACAAAATGCAACGACTGAAAATCTGAATAACTTGCAACAGTCAGTAGAAGACTGCTCAAGCAAAATATTCACCAAGATGGAACTAACTCGAGCATCCTAAGTGAAATTTCAACATGTGCCATTCTTCAAGGATATTGAATGGCCTCAAGTCATAAAAAATCACGAATAATTGTCACTTATATTCAATAATTGTATCTTGCAGAATAAACATGTAAACATGTATTCCTTCTGCTTCTGGATCACTGCCCCATTGTAAGTACTGCACCGACTGAGTTTGCTAAATTCTCAACTAAATAACAGCACAAAATCAACGCTGCAGCAAGTCACAAAACTCGGCGCACCTCTCCTGTGAGGAGTGCAAACTTACGGTGCTGTGACAACACACATGGCACTATCGGGCCTTTCTTTTTCAGGTCAGTTACCTCAGCGAGGAAAGATGAGTTTTCCTTGGTTCCATTGAGTACTGCTTGAAGGATTTGCAGAGGGTCCCCATGGCTGACAATAAGAATTGCAAAGCTGCATGGAATTAAACATATAAGACAACTCCAGCACGATAGAGGAAGCATCGATTAATAAATGTTAAGCTGCATCTTGATACAGAACAATGTTTTGCATGTCTGCTAAAATGCTATTCGGCCAAAAGTATGCAAATTTATGACTCTTGCGTCAAAGCTTCTAAATGAACTATTAGAACTTCAGCATCCTAGACTCCTATAGTTTATAGCTTGTCAAGGCACCTCTACAAACTTATCCTCTGTTAGTGGTCCATCAAGTTTCTGTATTTATCTATGCTGTGCAGACTATGTAAAATGATTATATGAATTTGTCTCTGTAATTAAATCATGAAGATTAGCATTCATTCTAGTTCATAGGTTCTTGTCTGACAAACCATAGGCCCTGCTTCAATTCTTGCCAGAGGACCAGTAGCATTATCCAGGCAGGAGAAGTCAAATATCAATCAATTCCCAATCATCCTAGCCACTTGGCCTTAATGATTTGGAGAAACAGGCTGTCATAGCATGGGCTCCACAGGCAGCAGTAACTGCACAGTAACAACTTACTACTGTATCTCAACACGGTTAATGTAGCATGAGTTTTGATATTTTAGTTTGATTAGGGAGTTATGCTTACGAGTTTTGAGTTAGATTAGATTGTTAGGGGACAGGTCAAGTCAGCCCTATAAAAGACCACAAATTGTAACTTCTGAAATCAAGTAAGAAGAAATAATTGTCGTTTTCTCATCTAAAGTCTTCTCTCATTTATGGTCTATTCTCCTATTCTAAAGAAATAACATGTCATGAAAAGGTTCATGACACAGGCAGTTCCTATATTTTTCCTATTTTCATCGAGAGTTGATCACTCATTACCAGCAGTGAGTAACAAACAGTCATAATATATCCTAAATATCTTTCGTACAATTACTCCAACTTTAACTATAACTGCACTGACTAATCCAACATGTAATAAACTAAAGCAATCAGTTTTTTTAAAAAAAAGACTTACCCAGTCATGCACTAAAGTTTCTGGTTTAACCCAAAGTAGCCTAATCTCAACTCACATGTAATAAAATAGAGCATCTGGTTGCATAGTAAAATTAAATAACCAGATTTAATCAATTCCAGTCAGTTCCTGGTAATCTTTTGATACATTTGTTGTTAGCTGAGCGCAGAAGAGTGCATTAGGTTCAGAATCATTACCAGTGGTTTGCCATTTGTCAACACCTTTTCACTGATTAGCAGAGTCAAAAGCGGTTATTATACTGCAGGTTGCTAGTGTTAAAATTAAAAATATCATGGTAAGATATGCAGTTGATCTTTTCAAAATGATACCTTAACAAAATATCTGGGTCTATCAATATAGATTCTGGTGATAATGTAACACAAAAGATATGTAATAAAACATGAAAAAACAAATATATCATCGGAATTCTAATGATATGCAAGTAGAAGTACCCATGATACTCCTTGTCTGTGGAAGACAGCACTGCTGCAAGTCTACTAGCAACATCTGTGACACTCTCACAACCTTCTGGAGCCATAGAGGGATCTATTTCATCTACTGCCCATACCTCTGCATACTACCACGTCATATCAGCTTCAGTAACAGAAATAAAACATAAGATCATAAGAACACCAACATAAGTTTCCATTAAAAAAAGAATACCAACAGAATTAACTACGTGCTATTGATTGCAGGGTTTTTCTCTTGAAAGCAGAATAACAGAATTTGTCCAAATGCTCAATCTGTTGTTTGCATTTGCTTCTTCTTTTCATTATCTTTCACCTTATTTTTTATGCAGTATATCATCGCAAAAAGAATTGAAGTCATAGTGCCTCATGTCTTAATTGAAATTTTAAAAGATTATACAGTTTGGCAACATATCAGCAACATAGTTATTTACTTATCTCCTGTCCTGCACTCTTAACATTTACTTCATCAACATGTGTATGACCAGACACTCCCATTTCATAAATAATTTATATTAGATAAAGGCTCGAGGCGATAAATTCTTTACTAATTATTCTTGAATGGCATACTAACAAAGGCTCAGTAATAGACAACAAATTAGAGAACTAGAATGAAAAGAATAGCTTGGCCAAGATGAAAAATCCTACACTATTTCTTTGCTTACAACAAGCATGGAGCTTCAATGAATTTGAGAGATGAGAAGATTATTAGCCTTCAATGTGATTGAACCCATTGGATAACCCTTAAATTCATTACTGAACACCACTGGGAGATGTATGCTAGTGCCGTATACTCTTATGCCATATACTCAATGTCCTCGCTAATCATTCCTTTATCCTTGTATAAGGAACATTTGTGCTCAGAAAGTTAAGAAGAAACTATTCTCTTTAAATAGTTTCCAACAAATATTCGTACAATATTTACAGGAATAAAACATAACTGTAACCATATATCATATACATATAAGATATTGTGTTTTCATATTAGTTTCTGCAGCAACTAGCAATGTGATGATCACATACAAAATTTAAAACAGAGTGCTATCAAAATGGCAGAAGTACCACAAAACATTGAAGCTATAATTCATGATGAACTATTCCATATGATATGAAGCTAGCATGCCTGCAGAGAATATAAACTTTCAACTTCTGATGCATACAAGCAAATCACAGGAAAAAATATCGCCCAAAGTAGCAGCCAAGTTAAATAGATGGAAAAATTATTGGAGCGGTTTAGATGTCTGGCTGGAGTTGATTGCCACATTTGTGAAAACACGAAACCAAATATTATTTGTTAAAATACATCTTATTGATGCCCCTACAATAAGAATCCTTCTTAACTCCTAATTGAAAAAGAATCCACAGTTTGATAAACTCACCTTCTCATGTGAAAGCAACTCGTATGATGGTCCAAAATAACGCCACGAAGTTCCACAGCTGCCTGCAAATGAAATTTCGTGAGGCCACAAGATGATCATAATCACTAGACATCTAATCTGAGAGCCTTCCAGTGGAAAATTATTAGCATACAAAAGCACTCAGAAATTCAAAAGGTGTTTCAAGAAGAAACTGCTCCCCATTTCCGATAATACTGAAGAAACTTTCAAGGATTCCAGTATACACTGTATTATCTTTGGATGGTTTGGAAAACATAAGTTCATTTAGACCATGCAGACAACATTTCAAATAGGATGATATTTGCGATGAATGATAAGAGCCAAAGAGTTGGGTTATCATCAACTAGACACACTAAGATGTTTTCAGATGTAACACTTTTCATGCTTTAGTTTTATTAGGATATGTATATATCAGGATCATTACAGAGATCCCCTAGATAGGCTAGTTGCTATGTATAGCCTAGTTTCCTTACATTAGGATAGCTTCCTTGTACAGGTGATTGCCTCCTATATTTGTACCTTCCTTATATGCCTAATTGGCTCTATATATGAAAGGCTCCCCACCCACATTAGGGGTGTGGTGATTCTCTCTATTCTACATGGTATCAGAGCATTAGATCCTTTTCTTTTCTCCCTCCCTACCACCGCACCTGCCCTTTCTCTCCCCTGCAGGCCATGTCCACCTCCTCTGCCAACAACTCCCCTGGCACCATGGCGGCTACGGAGTCCCCCTCTGCCCCCGTCATGTTCGTCGCTCCATACGCGACAATCTCCACAAATCCCATATCCGGTGACCTTGAGTCAAGAACCCGAACTTCAACCAGTGGTCGCCATTCTTCACCTCCCTCTGTGGGAAATTCGGCCTCCTCCCGCACCTCGACGGCACGACGGCGCCGACCCATCGACCGCTTGGGCCATTGCGACTCGTGTTCGCACTGCTCCTTGGCACTGCGGGACCGACGCCCCGGCCTGTTGCAAGACCGGACCGATCACGCGACGAGCCTGGTCGCCATCAAACGCCTCTTCGACGCCAACAAGGCCCCACGTGCCATCTTCCTGGGTCACAAGTTCCACTCCATGACCCAGGGCGACTCCTCCATCGACGAGTACTGCCAGCAGATGAAGGCCACCGCCGATGCGCTCCGCGACGTCGGCCGTACCATCACCGACTCGGAGCTCGTCCTCAACCTTCTGCGCGGACTCAATCCTCGCTTCGCCAGCACTGCGGACAACATCGCCGACTCGCACCCGCTGCCGGACTTCGCCACCACTCGCGAAGCTCGTCCTCAAGGAACTTCGACTTGCCAATGAGAGCACGGCCGCCGCCAGACGGCGCTCAACGCCACGTGCGGTCCGCCTTGCCGCCGGCCCGACATCATGCGGTGGCGGCTCCGCCGGCCGCTGGCGGCCGGCCGGCGGGCGGCTACGGTGGCAAAGAAGAAGCGGTGGCGGCAAGAAGCAGTGAGGCGGCGGCGGCTGCCACAGAAGAAGAAGGGACGGGCGGCACGGCGGCGGCGGCGGTCCCAGTCTGGCGGCGGGCATGAGCACCAACACCGCCCGGCCGGCTGGTTCGCTACGCCGGACACCGGGCGCGCATAGCCATGGCGCCACCGGCGGCGAACCCGGCCGGCGCGCCCCGCATCCTCGCCCATCTCGCGCCCATATCGCGCCCGCCCCGCTTCTCCGATCGCGGCCTCCTCCGCAGCAGCTTGGTGGCGGGATCAGCCCGCCTCGCCGCCTCGAACCGATGTCCTCCAGGGTCCAACCTGTGGGTCCTCGACACCCGCCACGACTCACATGTCGACCTCGGATGGTATACTGTCCTGCTCTCCCTCCTCGCCTCGGCATCACGGTTGGCAACGGCGGCACCATTCCTATCACATGCCGTGGCACCTCCACACCGCCTTCTCCCAACTCTACTTTTCGCTCACTAACGCTCGCTTGCGCCTACCGCGCAATCTTCTTCCGCTCACAATTCACACGTGACAATGATTGTTCTATTGAATTTGACGCTTTTGGTTTCTCCGTCAAGGACCAACAGACAGGCGCATGACTCTTCGCCGCAATAGTGGTGGCGACCTCACACCTTCCTCCACCACGACCGCCCACCGCAGCCTCGCCACCACCTCATCGCTATGGCACCACCGCCTTGGTCACCCCGGTCCTTCCAGCCCGCCACTCTACTGCAGCATGTCGGTCATCTCCGTAATAAGAGCCCACCATCTCTATGTCATGCCTCGTCAACTTGGCAAGCACGCGGCTCCCATTTAGTCATTCTACCGTGACCATCGCTCCTTTTGATTTAGTTCATCGTGATGTGTGGACATCCCGGCCCTTAGCACCTCCGCTTTTAAATATTATCTTGTTCTCATCGATGATTTTTCCCATTACCGCCGGTCGCTTCCGCTCGTCACAAACCGAGGTGCACCGCCACATAGTCGATTTCACCGCCACGCCAAACACGCTTACGCCACACCCAAATCATTCCAAGCCGATAATGGGACCGAGTTCGTTAACCATGCTACCACCTCCTTCCTCGCTAGCCATGGCATTACGCCCGCCTCGTGTCCCTATACCTCTCCACGTAATGGCAAGGTCAACGCATGCTTCGCACCACAAATAACACTATCCGCACAATGCTCCTTCATGCGTCCATGCCACCTCCCTACTGGGCTGAGGCCCTTGCCACTGCCACTTTCCTCCTCAATAGGCGACCTCCTCCTCCATACAAAACAATATACCCCATCACCTTCTTCACAAAACCCTCCCAGACTATTCCTCGCTTCGAGTTTTCGGATGCCTCTGCTATCCAAACCTCACTGCCACCTCCCCACACAAATTAGCCCCTCGCTCAAGACCCGTGTCTTCTTAGGCTACCCATCCTCTCACAAGGGTATCGCCTCGACATGTCCACTCGGCGAATCATCATCTCACGCCATGTTATTTTTGATGAATTGGTGTTCCCATTCTCAGAAGACAATCGGCGGCCTCCATGCCGCCTTCACTTGATTTCGATGTGGACTATCTTCCTCGACCAAGACACCACGACCACCGCCTCCGCCGTCACGGCCCCTACGGCCCCACTTCCGCCGTGGACGAGTCCCTGAGCTCTGGACCCGGCTATCCTCCACTGGCCCCGGCTCCCTCGCGGCGGGCGCCCCACCGCACCTCTCCGCGGTGGCCCCTCGCTGGGCGGCCGCCACAGATACACTGCCGTGCCCGGCTTCGCAGTACGACCGACCTGCGGCGGCTAGCCCTATGGTCGCAGCAGTAGCACTTTCTTGCACCTCCCGCAAAGACCGGTGCCCTCGCCGCGCCTCGCAAAGACCACCGCAATGGCCCAGTGCAGCAGCTCCTCAGCCGCCGCTGCCGTGACGTGATCACGCATCGGCAGCCTCCGCACCGCCGAGCGCCGGATTTTCTCGCCTCCGCCGCCCTCCCAAAGAACTATCGCAAGGCCGCCGATCCCAATTGGCGCCGCGATGGCGAAGAGCACAAGGCGCTTATCGACATGGCACTGGCGCTCGCCCTCGCCCGCCGGTGCGAACATCGAATAGGAAAGTGGTCATTTAGCACAAGCTTCACGCCGACGGCTCACTCGCCCAAGACACAGGCGCGTTGGTCGTCCGCGGCCTCCCAGCCGGCGCCGATCACGACGAGACATTCATCCGGTGGTCAAGCCGCCACGACACGCATCGTCCTCAAGATCGCTGCGTCTCGGGAGTGGCCCATCCGCCACCGACGTGAAAACGCCTTCCTTCACGCCCACCTCAAGAGACGGTTCATCGCGAAGCCGTCCGGCTTTGTCGACCCCGCCGCTCGACTGCCTCGCTTGTCGCACAAGTCCTTGTATGGACTCAAGCAGCGCCGCTGCTTGGAACCAACGCCACCACGCTCATCTCGCAGACGGCCACCCTCCAAGTCGGATGTCTCCTGCTCGTCACAAGGTTGGTGACGAGTGGCCTACCTCCTTCTACGCCGATGACATCATTGTCACCGCGTCGTCGCCGCCCTTCTCCAAAGACGTCACCGCCTCCGCTCGGAGTTCGCCATGACGGACCCCACGGCCCACACCACTTCCTCAAGATCTCGGTGACTCCGGACGCCGAGGGTCGCTCCTTTCCCAACGGCAAGACGTCGTGGATCTTCTCCGGTGTCAAGATGTCCGAGTGCCACTGACAGCCACCCCGTGGATGCCCGGACCAAGTCGTCGCCACGAGGGCGCCGGTCGCCGACCCCAAGGAGTACAGAGCCTTGTCGGTGCGCCCAAGATCTCACCGACGAGGCCGGACCGGCCTATGCTGGCCCGCCAGTTCGCCTCTTCATGCACGACCCCCGCAAGCCGCACCTTGCGCTGATCAAGCGCATCCTGCGGTATGTCAAGGGCTCCCTGTCGTCCGGCCTGCACTTGGGCACCGGCGCCATCGACCAGCTCATTGCCTACTCCGACGCTGACTGGGCCGGCTGTCCCGACACGCGCCGCTCCACCTCCGGCTTCTGCGTCTACCTCGGCGACAACCTGGTGTCTTGGTCCTCCAAGCGCCAGACGACGGTGTCTCGCCCAGGTCGGGCAGTAGTATGCGGGCGGCTCACGTTGTAGGTTTATCGCCGCCGGTCGCGCCACCGCTCCAGAACTCCACATCTCGATCCCGCGTGCGACGGTTGTCTACTGCGACAACGTGAGCGCCGTCTACATGACTGCCAACCCCGTCCACCATCGCCGCACGAAGCACATCGAGATCGACATCCACTTCGTCCGCGAAGGTTGCTCAGGACGCTCCGAGTTCTTCATGTTCCTCTGCGTACCAATTGCACATCATGACCAAGGGTCTACCCGCCCGCCTCTTCATCGATTTCCGGACCGCCTCAGGCGTCAGTGATTCTCCCACGCGATCGGGCGGGTATTAGGATATGTATATATCAGGATCATTACAGAGATCCCCTAGATAGGCTAGTTGCTATGTATAGCCTAGTTTCCTTACATTAGGATAGCTTCCTGTATGCTGTGTGATTGCCTCTCATATTTGTACCTTCCTTATATGCCTAATTGGCTCTATATATGAAAGGCTCCCCACCCACATTGGGGTGTGGTGATTCTCTATTCTACAAGTTTATTCCGCGGTACTTTCTAACGGATTATTTTACTGTGTCTTCTTGGCAAGAATCTTGTTCTACAAAATGGCTATTACATAGTGCTCATACTGACTTTTCTAAAACATGCATGGAAAAAACAGACAAAAAGAATTATACATTAATTTTTATGTGTTCAATTTAAATTTTATGTAAATAAGAGGCTGCAGCATTACAACCTCTTTCGGAAACAATAGAATTCATTTTATAGTTTTTTACAACCTCTTTCGGAAACAATAGAATTCATTTTATAGTTTTTTCTTCCACAGGTGGAACTTGGGAGTGTACATATTTTGGTCTTACACTGTTACACAATGCGTGCTAAGTATCATCGCTCCTTTTCTTATATACAAATTGCCTGTGCTATTATTACTCTTTCTCCAGGCGCATTGGAGAATAAGTAATTGTAGACCTAACTTCCCACTCAAGATTCATATGATGCCCAACAAATCAAAATCATATATCCCCAATCATCCATATAAAAAGTTCCAAGATGAAAAAAAATTAAAATTACTTGATTTGCACATATTCAAATGCCTATGCATACAATTAGCCGGCCGGGACATATTTAGAAACTTTCCATGCAATCCATTACCGTCATATTGCTTAACATCTAACAAGCTTCATCCAGGATTAAACCACTCACTTTGCAGCTAGGACCTCGAATGGGACACCGAGAACACCGGCAACCACTCTTGCCGTCTCCGTCGTCCGTGAGAACGGCGAATAAAAGATCTTGACAGAGTCCACTGGTACACCCATTTCCTCTAGCTCCTGCACACGAAACCACTTCCCCGAATCACTATTGCACACACGAAAACAAACACCAATTCGATTTCGATACCTTCCGGAGCAATTCGCCGGCGGAGCGCGCCTGCTCGACGCCCTGCGGTGCCAGCCCGAACTCCGGCTTCGTGCCGTTCTCCTACCAGGGTGCAGAACATTTGCGAAGAAAGATCGCATCAGCCGAACCTCCAAATCGGATTAGCAATTCTTGGAACAGGAAAACTAACGGAAGATAGCGATTTGGGATGGACGGATTTGCACCAGGGAGGAGACGATGAGGCCGCGCTCGGTGGGGACGCTGCGTCCGTGGCGGAGGATCCAGTACCTGTTCCGGAAGATGGGCGGCAACGGCGAGCTGCTGCTCGAATCCTCCATTGCCGAAACCCCACTCGCTGCCCTGGAAGAACCGAGTTACCGATAAGGCAGGGGTGGACTGGGGACCTGGGCACGGATCTGGAAGGTGTTGTGAGCCGGCAGATGGTGGTACTGGTAGGAAAGAGGCTCTCTCTTTTCAGTGTCGTGTAAAGAAGTAAAACTAGAATATGCATTTCCCAGCAACATACTGTCGAACAAGTTTTCCTGCCAAATAGCATTGCAACGGGGTTAATTATGAAAAATAACACTCCTATTAGTGTACTAGTATTTCACTATTTTCGATCTTCTTAAGATCGCCACAGAAGAATTAATTACGAAAGATAGGCAAGAAGTTGCTTGAGTGGACAAGAACGGTCTTGAAGGTGAAGATACTTATTTGCTTCCAAGACGGTGTTATTTCTCGTAATAGAGATGGTGATTGTGATGCTATTTTGGTGGTGCTCGGTTGGATTAAAATAAACTGATTTATAAATTTTACTTGAATTTTCCTTTCACCGTATTTGCCTCAGCAAGATTTTTTTTCTCCCATGTGCAACAATCTCAAAACACAATAGACGCCGCTTATTTGTGGGAGCATCTCAATTCTCAGGGCTGAAAGATATTCTGTTAAGAGCCAGAGGAGATGCTTCAATGTTTCAGTTTGAGATCGTACGAGCACGCTTTTTTAGAGCTCTAATTAATCATTAGACCAATTTAAAATGACTGCAAGTTTACTAGCTATATGCACTAATGAGTATATATATTCTTTTTTTTTAACAAAGTAGATGTAGTCTCTGATGTTTAAAGTTAAACACGGTGCATTTGCATCTATGCTTTTTAAAAAAAAAAGAAAGGGAAAGACGGACTCTGCTCTAAAGAAGAAAAGAACAGAAGGAAAGCAGTGTGGGGCGGTGCCAGAAGCTTGTACCATTACCATTACACCCATCTACCAAAACATATCGCTGCTCGATCTTCCAGTACCTTCTGTTCGCCAGCTTTGCCACCAGCTATGACCAACTGAAATTTTCTTTCATTATTATGAGCAAGATGATCAAGATACCATTCTTTGTAACGCCTCCATTTTTAGGGAAACAGGGCGTCATTAATCCGCAACCACCCAGGACTTTGGTTGCAGACCGAACGAGTATCATGTCTGCTTACAAACATTTGAGAAGAATTAGTTTAATTGAAATAAGACCTAATGGTAAATTTTAACAATAAACTGGGCGTACAGCGCAAAGGTGTTTACAGTGCAGAAGAATTGCAGAAAACACCACAGGAAAGCCTGAGTGCGGTCGCAACCCTAACACGAAATCTTGATTCACCTTCTTTGCTTCTGGAATCTGTTGGGGGAAAAATTATGCAAGACTGAGTACCAACCACTGTATTCAGCAAGTCACAAAGGAAACCCTAGCTTAACTAATTGCACAAATCACCAAAGGAGGGGGTATACTTGGTTTATTAATTTGAGTGGATGCACTTTTATTTGCAAATATTTTCAAAAACCCAGAACCAAAGTCTACTCCTTAAGATCACAGGAGTTTTCTTTTAAAGTTTGATTAACCAACTAACCAGATTAAAACACTCATGAAAACTACTTAAACTTCGCAGCTGGAATCACCCAATAGACACAGCCCCATTAACTGGGAGCACGGCGTATTCGAATACCGTTTAATTGACTCTGCAGAGTTGTTCAACTTTACCCACAAGCATTCTTAACCCTCATGACTGAGTTAAGGAACCGGGTCGTTTCACTGCTCAATCCTTCGCTTACACTCTACCCGATAGGTGCGAGATCCGCACACCCTCGGGTATCCGCAGGCCAATACGGAACGCTAGGCCCGTGTTGTGGGGATCTATCGTTGTTGTGTATGGGTTTCCGTCCCACATACCAACTCCCCATGCAGGGCTCCACTCGGACTTGAGCAGCGACTAAACTAGGGTTGATAAGTCAACACCAGTGGTTGAGCGATCGCTATGTCATTTGCTCGACGCAAGGGTCTAGTCCTTATATTTTTCCATGAGGTCCGCAACCTCCACCTCAGGGTAAAACGGTGGGCGAAGAGCGTCTCGCGGTTCCCCACAACACTCTTACCCTAAACTGTACACCGGCACAGGTCCTAGGGTGCGGTGTCCCATACCACCCTACCCTAGCTCCGGATTTTTAAATCTACCGGCCCACGGCCACAACCTTAGTAGTGCAAAGATTTGCATGATATATATAACCTACAATTGTCTATATAATAATTTAGATATTTCTAGGGCTAACAAAGGCATGGCTGTAAGTTTAACATGGCATTTATCGGTGGTAGGAATTATCTAAATATCAGGTCATTCTAAACATTTTATTTTACGTAAACTAACATTTCTCAACTAGCAAACATGCAAATACCATAAGTACATAATTTAAATGGCATAGGATTTCAACATGATCAAAGTCTTGTGACTTGCCTCGGGCCTCGACTAGCTCGACGACTTCCTAAATTGCGGTTCCTTGATCCGGTCCTTGTATCGTCGCTTCCGAAAAATCCGAAGCTAGCGCAAACACACAAAAACAACATAAGTCCAGCTTGAGCCTAATCAAGCGAGGGGAAATCAATCTATGAAAAAGGAGAAAAAACAATAAATATTTCAAATGAGAGGGGTTTTTGAATTTTTGAATTTTTTTGGAGATGAATTTGGTGGATTGGAGGCCAAAATGGGTTCAGTAGATCAAAATGAGCAAGATGGTGAAATTTGAGAATTTTTGGGATTTTCTGTGATTTTCTAGGATTTATTTGGATTTTTGGAAATTGATAAATCTCTGGAAAATCGAATGAGCAGTCAATTGGTCGGCCCAAAGCCACGAAGTCGGCCCGCACGGCCGAAGGCGATCTGCCCACGCCGCTCACCCAGTGGATGGCGGACGCGTGGCTCCATGACGGCGACGATTTGGCGGATGCGGCGCTCGGATCGACGGGAGTAAGTGGGATCGGACGGCGGAAAACAAGCCACCCAACGGCTAAGGTTAAAAGGTAACGGAGGGATGGATGGCGGGGCGGGCCACGTCGGTCGTCTTCCTCCTCTCTCACGGGCACGTGCAGGAGAGAGGCAAGACGCGGGCCTCTCCGCCTCCGGCACGACGACGAAGTCTCCGGCCGGGAGAGTACCACTAGGTAGATCTCGACATGGGGAACCCATTTTGGGGACTTGGAAGGCAAGGGATTAACGGAGAGGACAAAGAGAAAAGGGAAGCTTGACCTCACGGCGGCGTAAGGGCTCACCCGGCCTTTGAGCAAGGAGGGTGATTTCACGGTCCACGGGACTTGGGGCTCATAATGGTGGTGCCGGCTTTAGGCCGGAGGCCCGTGAGAGCTGTCCACAAAGAGGGCACTTTACCGGAGGCGAGTCACAGACGGGACTCCACAGCGATCACCGGCGGGCGGTTTACCAAAGTGATCGAGGACAACAGAGATGTTCGAAACGAAAGGAATCGAGAAATGAAGGGAGGAAGGAGATCACTCACGGGGTCACCGTGACGGAGGGGTCGATCGGTGCAATGCCGCACTTGAGCTCAATTGGTTGCTTGTGGAGTAACTAGGGGCGCGGGAGCACAATGGCAGGGGCGGCCTGGCTTAAGAAGGCGTGGAGCGGGATGGCAATGTGGGGAAAGGTTGAAGCTGGTGGGGGAGGAGTAATGGCACAGTGTGGGCGCCGACGGAGGTCAGAGGCGGCCTGGGAAGGCGCGGGGTGGGCGGGAGTTGCGTCCACGAGGGGTGGCCTCACCGCGAGAAAAGCACGAGGATGGGACGGAGGCGGTGGCCTGGTGGTGGGCGCGTGGCGCCTGGGGGAGGGAGGGAGAGGTGGCGGGGGCCGGGTGGCGGGCGGCGAGTTAAGGGCGGCGGGGGACGGCGGTGACAATGGCGCAAAAATGCGAAGATGGAAAGGCGCCAGCAGAAGGGGAGGTGGGTGGCCGAAAAGAAAAGCGGCCGAGGAAAACTTTCCGAAAAGGAAAGTTTCAAAATTCACCAAAAATCAGGAAAAATTCACAAAATATTTTGAAATTTTTCTAGGGTGTTTCATATATCTTTATCGGGATTGGATGTCTTGCGAAAATTGTTCTTTTCAAGTCTTGCTTCGCTCCTCCTCGACTTGATTTGCCTCATGACTCTAGAGGTACTACAATTGCATTTTGTGCGTGACATATATAAACTTGTTTTGTCGCAGATTATAGCGAGGTCGGATCGGACTTAAGCATCTCACCATTATCGGAGTGGAAAAATCTGCGGTGATGGGTTAGAAATATTTTGTCATGGTTTTCTTTTCTTTGGTAGTAGATCTATGTGGAGAAGTTCAAAATGACTTCTAAACCACCTCGCATGAAGTGGTTGGTTCCTCTTCTCCTTACTAACCGCTATTTGGAAGGAAAAATAGAGAAGGGAGAAGAGAGGAAGGAAAGAGAAGGAAGTTTGGTCTGGTGCTTGATCTATCAGATTCGGCCAAGAAGCGGCAGGAAGTGCCCCGCTTCAGTTGTTTGGGGCTAGGGTAATACCTCGAAAATCCTTCTCCCTGCTTATTCATTGAATCTCATATAAGTTATTATGTCGATTGTTAGAATTGATTCGCATGGCTATTAAGATATCATTTATTAATATAAATGCCTGAACGGCAAAATCGGTGCTGCCACTATTGATTTGGTTGATTTGTGGTAGGAGAAGGAAAGGGAGAGAATGAATTGTAGTCAAATAGTGCGATCGATTGAAGAGAGAGTAAACGTGTAGAATTCGATCCGTGAGTGTAAATGACGAAATCGCTAAATGTTCAGATTAGTTAAGCACCGGACAATGGGAAGTTGTCTGGTGGGACATGAATTGGTTATGTTGGGTTGGACATTTGAGATGATGCCATGATTTCCATGCCATGATTTACAGTATTTATGAGATGATGCATATGATTATGTGCTAATCATATCTTGATAAGTACCGCTTATGATTAGACATCCACATTTGAAGCATATTGCATCATGCAAAATGCATAAGAGCCGAGTTGGTGAGAAAATCATATGACTAGTCGAGTGATCTTGAATAAGACCTACAGAGGTAGGCACCTCCAGGGATGGAGGAAGAGGGTGACATCGATGGGTGTACCCTCGCTATACCCCAGATAAGGTACGATTCTGAGATGCATTATAGATGCATGCATGATATTGCATTGCATGAAAGTGATAGAGAAAGTGATACAATTACATAGAGTTATTAGTTTACTGATTTCTGACTCTGATTTGATTTACGTTTGCGATTACATATTTGATTTACAATTCTGATTACATATTTGATTTCTGATTTATAGTTCTGATTTGGGTTATAGTTTACGATTACATATTTGATTTATTGTTCGCGATCGTAGAGTTGATTTACGTTTGAGACATAGAATTATTTACGGTTTACGATTATAGATTTGATTCTGATTCACGATCGTAGAATTGACTTACAGTTTGAGATATAGAATTGATTTATTCACATTACGGACTTAATTTTGTTTACAGTAATAGAGTTGATTCTGACTTCTGATTCGTGAAGTCGGTTGAATTGCTAAAGTGATGTTTCTGTTTTATTGTGTGCTTACTGAGTCTCCGGACTCACTCTTGTTTTTCGTTGTTTTTAGGTGAATGATGGCGACATGCATGGAATGGGAATAGTTCTTTTGGTACTGCACATATGAAATAACAGTTTAGCTTTACACTGAGCTTTTATGTTTAATCTAGTATTATGTCTTTTGTGGCTCGCCGTTTGGATTAGTTTGCTTGTGAGCCATGGTGGTAGGTCTCAATGGTCGTGGTGCCCGAAGTCTGTTTATGTTATGGTTCGTATAATATGAAGTTAGTTAGCTTTGCGATTATCTTATAATTATTTGTTGTTTAATCCCTATGGGTAATCATAAAAACAGTGGAGGGAATTTTGGGCTGCATGTAGTGATTTTAAAAATCCTTGCATTTTTTTTCTTGAAATTTTTGAAGGTGAAATTTCTTGTGCCCGTTGAATTTCTTGTGAAGATGAAATTTCGTGTACCCGATGAAATTTCTTTAGTTAAATTTTTTGAAATGTAAATGGATCCGATCCAGATGAAACAAACCGAAATGGATGGAATTTCTTCTAGTTTTGAAGTTGGAAGACCGGAAATGCAACAAAATAATGTTACAAAGACCCCACATCCATGGAAACTTTACTTGAATTTTCCTTGTACCGTGTTTGCCTCAGCAAGATTTTCTTCTCCCATGTGCACCAATCGCAAAACACAATAGATGCCACTTATTTGTGGGAAAGAAATTCTCAGAGCTGAAAGAAATTATGTTAGAGCCAGACGAGATGTTTCAATATTTCAGTTTGAGATGGTACGAGCACGCTTTTTTTAGAGCTGTAATTAATCATTAGACCAATTTAAAATGACTCCAAGTTTACTAGATATATGCACTAATGAGTGTATATATTCTTTTTAACAAAGTAGATGTAGTCTCTGATGTTTAAAGTTAAACACGGTGCAACATAGTCTCTTTGCATCTATGCTTTTTTTAAAAAAGGGGAAAGACGGACTCTGCTCTAAAGAAGAAAAGAACAAAGAAAAGCTCACAGAGTCGATCAGTAACGACATAATCTGCAACGGCAAGCAAGGAACCAAGCTTTGGAAAAAGGAAAGCAGTGTGGGCGGTGCCAAAAGATTGTGCCATTACCATCACACCCATCTACCGAAACATATCGCTGGTCGATCTTGCAGTAGTTTCTGTTCCCGAGCTTTGCCACCAGCTATGACCAAGTGAAATTTTATTTCATTATTATCAGCAAGATGATCAAGTGATATATCTTTGTCTGGGACTGGATGTCTTGCAGAAAATTGTTCTTCTCTCTTCAAGTCCTACTTCGCTCCTCCTCGACTTGATTTGCCTCGCAGCTCTAGAGGTACTACAATTGCATTTTGTACGTACATAGACACATATATAAACTTGTCTTGTCGCAGATTTTAGCAGTGCCCGATCAGGAATTAAGCATCTCATCTGTGTAGGGAGTGGAGAAATCTGCAGCTGATGGGTTAGGTATATTTTGTCATGGTTTTCTTTGGCTGCCGGTAATAGATTTATGTGGAGAAGTTCAAAATGACTGCTGAACCACCTAACCGCTACCTGGTTGGTACCTCTTCTCCTTACTAACCATGCGAGGCAGAGTTCTTTGTGCATCATTTGCATTCGTTGTCTTAATCATCCTGCTGTTTGTCCGTTTCTATACCCCACCGAAGAAACAAGTTACACTAGGCAATCACACGATTATAATTTGCCGGCAGCGCTTGTGGGATACAAACGCTTATAGATTGCTTGCATGAGTAGTTACCGTGATTTTAGGTTGCTTGTGTCTGAACGAGTCCTATAACACAGATGAAAAAGAGAGTAAATATAGGGGATATGGTTTCTTCTCGGACGTCTGGACTCAGTCTAGAGTGCCTTACTACCATAGATTGTGCTTAGTAGTTGGAGCACCTCTAATACAACAACAGAACAAAGCTTTTTGTTTCAAATAAGTAAAGACAAACAGAGAATAAAACCTTCTCAAAGTTAAAGAAACAAGAATATTGAAAATCTACAAGGTTAAAATCCTAAACCTTATATCCTGCCATCAGAACCGATAGCCTAAAACACCACTCCTAAACTTTTTTTCTTATGTTATGGTTCCGGTACGTGGATTACTACCTTCTATACAGTCTTATTCTCTCAAGTATCTTTTAGCTACTTTTTCTCACGTCAGTTTTGGTCGACCTCTGTATGTTATTATATTTTCAGTATAAGAAGTGCACCTCAAATACATAATAGATTAAACTAGTCAGGAGCAGAGCTGGGCCTCAGGTTATCGGGATAATGGCCCGAGGCCCAAATCAAAATTGCTCAGTATAAAACACTGTAGCTAATAAGCTAAAATGTCATTCTTACTCTCTAATGGACTGGGCCTAAGACCCAGTCATTGGCTGGCCACGCTGAAAGTAGCGCTTTGGGGGGGAGAAGAGGGTGCAACATTAATTATCTGAAGTCACATAAAATCGTCCTCTTTTTTTTTTTTGAAATAGATGACAGGTACTCTACTATTCTTTAAAGGATAATAGAGTTTAAAAGTTACAACACCCATCCTAGTTAAACGCACCACACCTAGGGGAAAACACCCCCAAAGATAGCAAGCAACATCAACACCTTCACAAAGAAAACAACACTAACCTAGGACTAACCACGACAGAAACAACACCTAGCTACTCTGCAAAGTAGAACACAGTTCACTTAAATCCTCCACTCCAATTGATTGTAGTACTTAATGATGGGTCCAATGCATAGTACTTAATGATGGGTCTGTTCTAGAGGTGGCCCCCACCTAAGCCCAGTCGGCCTGGTAGAAGGTAGCAAAGCCCAAAATGGGATATATGTAATAGCATGAATACCCTCAAGAGGGATACTCGGATGTAAGGGCAATATTGTAAAATGCTCCTCGTATGGATATATAAGGCCACCCAGGCCATGGGGGGAAACCCTAAGCATTACTCACCTAAATCTCCACTACCATACCATTCTCTTACTGTTTGGTCTGCAGCCACAATAGTTGGCGCCGTCCGTGGAGACGACGGAGCAAGCCTCAAGATCTAAAGAAGGATGGCACCGAAGAAAGCTTCATCATCAGTGGCGGAGAAGAAGAAGAGGAGCGCGATGGAGATGCGTGTCAACACCAGAGCTTCGAAGTCGACGATCGCAGTTGAGGACATCCATGCCAGCGCTAGAGGGGCCAACATCCACGCCAGCACTGCAGGGGCCAACGTCGATGCCAGTGCGGCAGCAGCCAATGTCGACGCTCGAGGAGCGACGATCGACCCCACTATTGGCCCGATGATCGGCACCGGTGGCACCGGCCAGGTTGTCGGGAGCGGTGGCACTGATGCCCACGTTGGCACGGCCACCGCCCTCACACTCGGCGCGAGAACGACGGGTGGCTCTGGCGGCAATGTCGGCCTCGTCACTGACTCCAGAGTCCACCAAACCGGCACGCCGAGCGGCCCCGGAGTGCAAGCCGTGGCAGTCCACCAAACCGGCACGTGGATCCGGAATCCCCCCTTTCCATGGGCCTGCAGCAGTCGGCATGGCCGGAAGACTTCAAGTTTCCCAACGCCATCGAGCCGTACAAGGGTGACACTGACCCTAGGGAATTTGTGCGTGTGTACGAAATCGCCATTGAAGCTACAAGTGGAGACGACACCACCAAGGCGAAGGGGCTCCCCCTTGCGTTGCAGGGAGTGGCACTCTTTTGGTTTTTTACCATAGAGCCAAACTCCATCTACGTATGGGAGCAGATCCGCGACCACCTTTACAACAACTTATAGGGGAACTACGTCGAGCGCGTCGATGTGGATCAACTCTTCGTCGTCAAGGAAAAATCCTCGGAGAAGCTCCAAAATACTTTAAACGCTTCACGAAGGTCCGCTACCAGGTCAAGGATATCAACGAGATGACAATCATCAATGCAGCGATATAGGGCCTCCGCCCAGGGCCGATGGCCGAGTACAACACACACAAGCCAATCAAGACAGTCACTAAACTCTTTGATAAGATGGAGGAGTATGCCAGGGCAGAGGAGGACGCGCGGCGGCGCAAGGGTAACGACTCCAACGCTGATCAAGTGGAGGACCCGTCGAAGAATGAAGATGCATCGGCAAAGGAGGGTTCCTCGAAGGGCAAGCACAAGCAAGAACCCTCGAAAGACACCCCGAACGCAAGGACACCAAGCATAAGGACTCGACGGGCGACAGGCCCAAACGCGGCCAACGTAAGTCCCAGCAGAGGGCCCGTCACGTCTTCGACATCGAGGGTGGCTTTGAAGACAACTCCCCCGCTAGTCACGGCTGAGGTCGCCGAGGCGGGGAGAGGCGGCCGGGCCATGACGATGAGACCACAGGCGAGAACAAGAAGACTAGCTCTACGGCCCGTGGTTCGAGGTGCATGGCCGATGTGGCCATAACACGCAGACTTACACCACCATCGCGGCGCTCCATCAGAGCGTCGCCAGGGATAGAGCCCTAGAGGCGGGGCCGCCCGTCGTGGCTCACGTGCAGCAGTCCCAAGAGGGCTCCCTGAGGATTCAAGCCCATGTGCAGCAGCCCCAGGAAGGCCCCTTGCGGATTCAGGCCATAGAGGGAGCACAACGCCCAGTCATCAATGTCATCTCCGGGGGCTCTTCACTAGAGTTCGTCTCGGCGCGGCAGCAGAAGGCCTACGCGCGGAGACTACACCATGTGGCAGCGTACGCGGTGCAAGCACCACCGGAGTGGGCGCGGCATGAGATCACCTTCACGTCCGCTGACGTCGGGCGCATGGAGTTCCCTCACCAAGACCCTCTCGTCATCCAAGCCGCCATCGCAGGATGCGATGTCAAACGCATCTTGGTCAATGGAGGCAGCTCTGCGAACATCTTATTCGCAGCGGCCTTCGACCAAATGGGGATCCCGCAGAGTTGTTTAGGCCCCCCCGGAATCCCACTTCAGAGTTTCAGAGGTCAGCCGCTAAAGGCGTTGGGCCAGATATGCCTGCAAGTCTCCTTCGGCCAGGGTAACAATGTGAGGAGCAAGGACATCACCTTTGACATAGAGCTTAGTGCTCGAAGCCCGCACCACAAGGACCACCGAGACTCCTAAGGTTGGCACGACAGCGCGAGCGCCCTTGGTGGTCCCAAGAGGCACCCCAACGCCCTTCCCACAGTGGTCGCTCTAGCACCAGACATGGAGTATAAATAAGACGCAGCGGAGGCCAGCCTCCGTGCGCACTCTATGGATTATAAATAAGACGCGCAAATGAAACTCCTCGCGCGCACTCTGTGGAGTATAAATAAGACGCGCAAATGAAACTCCTTGCGCGCACTCTACGGAGTATAAATAAGACGCAGCAGAGTCTCGCCTCCGCGCGCACTCTACGGAGTATAAGTAAGACGTGCGAATGAAAGTTCTCGTGCGCACTCTATGGAGTATAAATAAGATGTGCGAATGAAAGTTCTCATGCACACTCTATGGAGTATAAATAAGACGCAACGGAGGCCTGCCTCCGCACGCACTCTACGGAGTATAAATAAGACGCACGAATGAAACTCCTTGCGCGCACTCTACGGAGTATAAATAAGATGCAGCGGAAGCTCGCGTCTGCGCACTCTACGAAGTATAAATAAGACATGTAAATGAAACTCCTCGCACGCACTCTACGGAGTATAAATAAGATGTGCGAATGAAAGTTCTCGCGCGCACTCTACGGAGAATAAATAAGATGCGCGAATGAAAGTTCTCGCGTGCACTCTACGGAGTATAAGTAGGACGCAGCGAAGGCCCGCCTCCACGCGCACTCTACGGAGTATAAATAAGACGCACGAATAAAACTCCTCGCGCGCACTCTACTGAGTATAAATATGACGCGCGAATGAACGTTCTCGTGTGCACTTTACGGAGTATAAAGCGACGCATGGAGGCTCGCCTCCGCGCGCTCTCTACGGAGTATAAATGAGACGCAAACAAGACACAGCGGAGGCACGCCTCCGCACGCACTCTGCGGCCCTGCACTCTACGGTGTACAAAGAATATGTGCAGAAGTGAGCGCCTCGGGGCGCTTCGGCGCTAGTGAACCACTAAGTCCTACGGGTTGATCGGGGGCAGGTGCTATGGTGCAAAGCGATGGGGGCGCATACTCCAACCAGTCTTTATTGCATTCGTAAAAAAATGTTTACAAGGTCCTCCGAAGATCAACATCCCCGAAGACCTAATGTAGTCCTTGAGCATCCAGGATCACTACTCGCCCGGTTCCACCTTAATGTACTCCTGCGTTGGAGCCTCGCCAGCTGAATCCCAGGCAACCCAAGGTCCAGCGAATCCTCGACCCACCTCCAGTGCCGATGGCGTCGTCGAGTTATGGTCGAGACTAAGCCGGTCCCTATTAGCGGTGCCGCATGACAATGATACATGCAATCAGAGCATGGGGGTAATTACCACTTTTTCATAAAAAAAAGGAGAGAAGGGATGCGCGTACATTGCAACACACGCCTATGCGCTGGAACCCCGGCATCATACCTGTGGGTTCGGGCCATGCCTCGCGGCGCCGACTCCGCCTTCGTCATGACGCGGGACTTTATCAAGCCATCAGCCGAAGTTCCCCTCGCCGTACATGGTCCGCCGTAGATCTATCTTCGCCTCAGCCTCCCTGATGAAGTCCCAGATTTGTTCATGGAAAACCCGAACGGTGGGACGAACGACGCGTGCGGCACTCAACATCACCCCAACCCCGGCTGGCATCTCCAGCTAGGGGTCAGCCAGCCCGTCAACATGCTGGCAGCCTCGGTGCTGGAGCAGCGCAAAGGCTAGCCATAAAGTTACGAAGGAGCAATGGTTGCCAAATGACTTTGCGGCGTTGAGAGCGAGGTTGGAGGCCTCCCCGATTCGACGAAGGGTCTGCGACAGCTCTTCGGGGCCGAAGGAGCGAGGTGGCACTTCGGCGACAAGGTCTTCAAGGACGCCTTCCAGCGCCAGCATGGCGTCCCACGCCGCCACCGAGGCATCACCCAGAGTCCAGTCCCGCTCCTCGAGAGACGCAGCGAGGTGACCCTTCTCCTCCTCCAACACAGCGATTTGCTGGAGCAAGCCGTCGCGTTCCTCGGCGGACGCTCGCTGGGCCGTCTCGATGGCCGCTTGTTGGGCCGCCGCTGCGACCGCCTCAGCGTCCGACATCGCCTTCACACGTTCCGCCTCCAGGAGTCAGATGTGGTCGTCCTTGGTGGAGTGGGCCTCCTCGACTGCGCAGGGCCTCTTTGGCAACACGCAGCCGGTCCTCCAACGCCCCCCGCTGGCGGGCGTGAGCCGCTTACGGAGCCTGGCCTAGGGCAAGGGTCTGCATAACACGGTGGTTAGCAAATTCCTAAATGATGGCACACACCGTTACAAGTCGAACACGTACCCTCATTTCCAAAGCCTTGAGCGTGCCCCTAGGAGCTCTGACCCGCACATCAGTAACGCCTGGCGATCCAAGTTCATGACCGCACTGTCCGCGGCCCCTGCCACGCCCGCAACACCTCCGGCCGTGGGACGAAGTCCACTAAGCTCGGTCGCGTGGCCTCTGCCACGACAATTTTGAGGGTGCCGAGCGTCAATGCCACTAATGGAACGACCTCGTCCTCCGGAGATCGTCCGAACCTGGGGGACCGTGCCCCTACCAATACTAAACGGTAGTGGATAGGGTCCTACGGAAGCCCCGTAGGATTGTACGAAGGTAAGCAAGCTTACCTTCGGTATCAACCGGCGGGGGCCCACAGGCGGGGGCCTCGATGTCGGCCGCCATAACCTCGGAGGAGCGCACGAATACCAGTGCCCCCCAAAGGAGCTGGCACCCTGGGCCCGAACGCCTCTGTGTCAGAGTCGGACTCCAGGAGGCCCCTGACCCCGGTCACCACAGCGAACCCCCTCTCCGGGCGCGAGGGCGATTGTGTACGTGCGCCAGCTTCATTTTCGGAGACCGGGGCAGGGACTCCTCCACCTCGGCAGCAGGAGTAGGCGGCAACGCTTCACCCTCCTGGTGGTCCGAGGTGCCGCCTAGGGACTCCTCGCCTGGAACCGTCTCCTCCGTGCACGCTTTAAGGTCCAAATCGAGATACTTGGCGAGTCGAGTCGTCGTCCATCGAGCGACTATCCCGTGAAACCGGCGGAGTGGCGGCGGCGAGACGGACACGACCATGGGGACCGGGCCCTCCACCGGGAGGGCGACTTCTTCCCTTTGCCATCACCGGTGTGGCGGCAAGCCCGGGCCGGATTGGGAATGGCACGCCCGACGCACGGGAACGCCTAGGGCTTCGTAGACCCTATTTATCCACCCAACCTTCGCCGCCTCGGTAGCAGCTTCACACAGATCGTGCTCCTTGGCCGTGTACGGCCCTAAGAACATCTTGTCACCCGGCTTCGCGTCTCCGGACAAGATCTCTGTGGAAATGAAAGGCGAGCTCACCAAAAAAACCCTGTGCAAGAACTTACGAGGGTTGGAGGGCCTCGGCAGCGACGAGACGGACGGCCTGACACCATCGCGCCGAAGACCCCTAGGCTGCAGTCAACACCCATCAGCAAGTCATGCCACGCCATACATGACGAACTCCTCGGCGAGATCGCGCATGTTGAATCGAAGGCCAATCCCCACGAGTCTCTAGGCCCTTCGCTGGTCCTCGTCGTTAATCGTCACGCCCAGCGAGGAGTTAAAAGATATTGGCTAGCTCGTGCACTCTAGGCCGCTGCCACTCGCCACGTGGAGGTAGAACCACCGCTTCATCCACTTCGCCTCCCACTTCTTCCGGGTGGAATTGGCAGGGAAGATCTGCGAGCACTAGGGCCACAGAACGAAATTGACGCTACCGATGTTGGAGAATACCCCTCCTTCCAGCCTTTTTGGCTGACACCGTGCATCATGGAGGAACGCGAGCAACGAGGAGCTCAGCCAATATACCTCTGTCTGCAGCGCCCAGCTGTAAACAGCCAGGTGGGCTATTGCGTCGGGTCGATTGCGCCGACTCGGCCAAGGTCCGCAAGATGTCGCCGACGATCAGGGCCGCTGGAATCTGAAAGACGGCATCAAAGTATGCGATGAAGGCAATCGCCTCCGACTTCTCCAGGTGTGGCTCTGTCTTGTCGTTGGCCCACAGGCACACCTCACGGCGGTCCGATAGCTTCCCCTCGTGCAACAAAGTTCGGATCGTCTCCTCCGCTACGAGAGTCGGGCCCAAGACACGGGAGCAAGGTCCCTCCATCTTCTCTTTCACCACCCACCGCGTATTCTCTAGCGGTGGTTCATGCCCTTCTAGCCCGTACTCCACCTCGATCGTGGCGATCGCGGGATGGGCGCCACCGATCACGAGGAACACGTTCTTCGCTGCGGGCCATTGTTCTCTGAGCACTAAGTGGCGACGAGTACGGTGGGACGGCAGAGGAGGCGAGAGTGCAAAGAAAGCAATGGTCTAGGAGATGTGCAAAGGAGAGTACCGGCGTGGTAACACAAGGGGTATTTAAAGCCCCTTTTGCCTCCCACACCGCCGGTAAGCGTAATCGGCGGAGGACAAACCGCTCGCCTCCCCCACGATTGGGAAGCGTGATCGGCGGAAGCAGTGGCGCGCAGCTACTGCGCGCATCACGCCTGGCGAGAAGCAGACGCCACGGGCGTGGTGGTGCGGCACCGATAGCGCGACACGCCAACCACATCCGGCCATGCATCCATTATCTCGAGAATGATTGCAGGTCGCACGACGTGGCCCACCCTTCATCGCGCGTCAGCGGTCGGTGTGATTCTTGGAGCCATCAATGCGGTGTCAACAGGCCATTGACTAGTCACTCAACTTCGACCTCGGCGTGGACTGTGCATCTGCGGAGCGACTCCAACCTCGACTCGGCGGGGGAGCGCATCGTGCTATGGGCATAATAAAGTAACATCGTTGAGCCAGGTGCGCCTCGACATTGACTCTACACGGCAACTCCCGAGCCCGCCCTGACCTCGAACCCGAACCCGTCTGACGACTCCAGAGACCCCTTTGGCTCCGCGTCCGGCGGACAAGGTGGTCCTCTGGTTCGCCCTCATATGCGGAGGACATCGCCGCATCTCGCTTTGCCGGCGTGAATGTCAAGCAAACTTGGACGCAGCCTCGGCCCCCGTCCTGGTGCACCAGCACCAACAAGGGACGGGTGCAGGAAAACGCCAGAGTGGCGCCGAAGGGGCATATAAAGCCCTCGTGCCTTTCACCGCCAAGGAGGCGGAGGATCAGCGATAGGTCTTGACCTAACTCTCGTAAATAGGCCTCCATTAGTTCAGCACCGGCCTCTGCCATCAGAAGGTACACATGAACTGAGGCAGGCCTATTTCTGAGGACAAGATCGACCTAGCCGTACCACCACAATCAGCTGGCACAACTAGAGATTGGAGATAAGTTTTGACTGACCAAAAGTAGGCCTCCTTCAGTTCATCAACATCCTCTGATAACGCTGTTGACCCTTCCCTACTACAGCGCAGTGTTATCGGAGAATGTCGACGAACTGAGGGGGCCCCTTTTTGAAAACCAGATCCTAGCCATACACGGCTGCGTCACAATGAAGGATGACGCTGGAAGGTGGCAGCCTATATATATACGCGTTCCCCCTCGGTAGGGAAAGGCAACCGGTGGGAATGCAATCGGTGGGAGTGCAAGCGCGGAGGTGAACCGTCGCGCGGCGGCGTCGCGCGACGCTTTCCACCCCCGGTGTGCCAATCATATAATGCCACGCGTTTCCCCCCACTCGGGAACAAACGTACGACCACGGTCGTGCGGTTACCTGACTTGGTCCAACTCCCGTCGCGCACCAGTGCCCGGTGCGATTCTCAGCACCGTTAATGCATTATCGGTGGGCCGCTGACTAGACACCCCGACTTCGCCTTCAATATCAACTCTGCATCCGCGAAGTGACTCTGGCTTCGACTTCGGCATCAACCCCGTCTCCGCAGAGCGACTCCGACAACATGTCTGCAAGATGAGCACGACTCCGCCTGGACGACTCCGTCAGCAGCCACGACTCCACGGCTGACATCATCCGCGACCATGTTCGGCTCCATACCCTGGGCGGCGCTGGCAAATAAGGGTTCTAGCTAAAGCACGGAAGATCACAGGTCGCAAGGATGGAGGGGTCCAAAGGACTCGGCAATATGGCTTTGGCCCGTGAAGTCCTTCACCATGAGAGGCTCATGTTATAGGGGTGGCCCCCACCTAAGCCCAGCCATCCTGGTAGAAGGTAGTAAAACCCAAAATGGGATATGTGTAATGGCATGAATACCCTCGAGAGGGATACTCGGATGTAAGGGCAATATTGTAAAATGCTCCTCGTATGGATATATAAGGCCACTCAGGCCATTGGGGGAAGCTTCAAGCATTGCTCACCTAACTCTCCACTACAATACCACTCTCTTATTGTTCGGTCTGTAGCCACAACAGGGTCCATCTGAAGCGAAGCTATGATACCTCTTATCGGTATTATATGAATGTAGAACTTCATTCTACAGTACACTTGCAGTATCCAACATCGTAGAAGTGAGATATCGAGTTCGTCGAGGTTGAATAGTAAGAATAAGTCTTCGAAGGTCACGATGATATAGCCTGAGTCATGGAGAAAATGTGTCTCCGTGTATCTCACGGTGAATCCACTTTGCTGGTTTGGCTTCCTGTTGAAGCTCTACACGTACCAGGTATGCATATACCTGCAAACCAGTCTAAGGCTACGTAAATGTGACTCGAGGACCAATGACACTCCGAGCTGGTACTTCTAGGATTCAAGAGGCGGCTTAGTCTTTTTTGTTGGGCCTCAGCGTCTCGTTTGCAATACAACTTCGGTGGTGTCTCAACAGGAGCCAATGCAATGACCTTTTGAAACGGAGCTTGAGGTGGAGTCATAGAGAATTCTGTTTGACAGGCATGGTCATGTGGAGATCGCGGCACAGAAGGGTCTAGGGTGATGTCCCTTTTGGGCCATTGGACGAATTGCCTTTACGCTTAGCTGGTTGATTATTTTCATTCCTTTGCTTATTCTGTTTCTTCTTTTCCTATGATCGACCCTAAAATACCCATACTGACCACAGTTGTGGCACTTGAAAAAGGATAGCCAATATTTTTTTAATTCCTCTGCTAAAACACAAAGTTTATTGAGATGCTCATTAATTGAGGTGCTATCAGACATCATAGTAGAGAGAAAATGATTAACAAGATTAAAATCTTTAATAAGAGATACTTCACTAAAATTATGTTCTAGACTACGTATTATTTTTCGCATATTCTATTCACTAAAATTAGGTCGCGCTCATTCAGTTGGATCGAAAAATAGTGATTTATGACTGAAATTATATTGTAGTTGGCTGAAATTATATTATGTTAGTTCATCACGGATAATACAAACAAATACAAGAAAAAAAGAACTAGCAAAAACTCAAAAAAATCAAAAGTTTAAAAAAAAATTTATAAATAATAAAAAATAAGCTAGAAGTCAGAAGTTCAAGTAAAAAATAAACAGTACGTAGGACGTCTTGTGCCTTCTTTCCATGCACGCCGTTTGAGGAAGAGGAGACCGTGCGACAACGCGACATCCACGAATCGCAGCGGATCATTTCCAAGGAAGAGGAGACCGTGCGTCTGGATGTTGGACTTCGTGGCGTGGCGGGTTGGTGGGTGTTGGTGTTGATTCTTCAAAAACCGTACTCGCCGGTTCAAACTAAGGGTCTGTTCATTTTAACGGTATCTTTTAACTTTTAACTAAATTTTTTAAATTTTGGCTATTTAAAATACAAATTACGGAGAGACAGATACTCATTTGCGATTTTAGCTGGTATAAATATTGGGCTTTTAACATATAGATTATTTAACTTGTAGACTCTGTCTTAAAAAAATACTCCGTTTGAAAGTTAGGTACTGTAGCAAAAGCTAAAAACCGCTGGCTTATGAGGTAAAGAATATGCCTAAAAAAGAAGTTTGGTCCGTTCAAACTAAAATAACGTGATGGACCTTTAAGGTTTTTTTTACCAAAGTCCGGTTAGGATTCTTAAATGTACCAATATAAAAAAAAATAACCGGTGTATATGGTAACACTATCGAACTTGAAAGTCAAATGGGAAAACAATGACGACTGCAAATCCATTGCGGTAAGCCTCTCAATGCTCGTGCACTTGTTATGTTTTAGTGCATATAACTAATGCAAACATGGGATTTTATTCTTTTTTATTAAGTATAAAAATAAACCCCATCTAACTTATTATCAAGAATAACACATTTTTGCCACACCACTGACGGCGTGGCCAAAAAGGTCATACTTTTTGCAAATAAGTACTGCATGAAGCCATGTAGACCAACAGCATGGCTAGATGGAATAAGCTAGGGAGCGGAAGACTTTAATGCCATGACATAATCTCAATGCTATCGCAAAAGCTAAATTGCACGAATCCTAAAGAGGTACTATTAGTAGCGACTCAGTAGGGCCTCATTAAGTTTATCCTGTGATGTGGCTTAATGACATTCTAGTCGTCGTTGGTATCGACTTTATTAAGTACGGACGATATCCAGTTAGCTTGCTTGAACGCGCACATGGTTAACAAGTGGCATGTAATTTCGTGGCAGACACTAACACAGTTTTAGATGGCAATAACACACAAGATAGTAAACTACCTATGTTGTACATCTATAGATTCGTTCCGCCATACAGGACGCATGCCTTCTCACTGACCTTGTACTTAAGATTGCATCCTTTGTTACTTTAATTTATTCATTTACACAATAGCTATTAAAATTATAGTACCAATATATGTAATGTGGAAGTCATATCTAATAGCAATTCATTACTACAGTTTGTACAGAATTTTGATGACGCTGCCAAACAATTGCTTGATCTTTTGCGTGATAGCGATGGTACTGCAGAAGGCAAAACTAAAGCATTCTTCTTTGGAGGATGGCGTGGTTCGGGCCTGGGGGCTTCTGCTGTCCTTAGAGCTATAGCCGAACTCCTAAAATCCACAGCAAGTGATTCTAGCACAAGAAATCATTTTGGCAAAATTATCCACGTAGACTGCTCTCTGTGGAAAAGCAGAAGGGCGATGCAGAGGGCAATTGCGGAGGAGCTAAACCTTCATCATTTAATGCCCATGTTTGATAAGCAGGATGATGAAGATGATTTCAGAGGGGTTGATGACAGCTCTAGAGCAGAGATACCAAGCATCGGAAGTGTGGTCAACCAGTCTCTAAGAAATGAAAGATTTCTGATGATTTTTCATTATGGACGAGATGAAGATATTGATCTCGTAGAGTGTGGAGTTCCTGGAGTCGGAACTTTCGGTGAAGGTAAATTATTATGGACAAATCACGGGAGGTTTCAGCTCTCAAACAGAGAACATATGTCCAGTTCTGTTAATATCTATATGTATATCAGCCCCGACGAAGATACATATGTCAGTCAACAGCTGCGTCGTTTTTTGCACGAAGAAGCTGTTGAAGTGATCCGTTACACCGGCATGGATGGCATTGACCCAGCAAAAGTTGTGGATTGCTTCTTGTACTCACTATTCCTCACAGAAAAAGTACGTGGAAACTCTATCAGTGTTGACTATGGTTGGGCTACTCATGCTTGCAACTATTGGATATGTGATGGAATCCTTCAAGGGGACAGAGCCTGGGAGGTTGGCAACGCATTGTATGGAGTGATACGACGGTTGGGATACACTTCAGATGAAGCAGGAATTTTGTATGGATGGATAAAATCCGATAAAGGCTGGAATTCAATCACCAAAGAGAAAATAGGAGCACAGAATATCTCAACTATTCCTGTTAATGCATCGTCCTATTTCATCACATTTGGAGATGCACAGCTAGAGCTACGAAATGATTTGTTTCAACTGGCCAGCAACCTCCGTGTGCTAAAACTCTGCAAGTGCAGCTTTGATTTTTCATCACCTCCTTTCCTCTGCTGTCAAAACCTAAGATTCCTTTGGCTCGACCATTGCACAAACCTATTGGTTCCCATGTCGAAGGCGCAAGTCGAAGGCCATGTTTCCCAAACCTATTGGTTCTTGATTTACGTTCTACAGATTATCTATTATTGCCCCAGATGATAGAACTGATGACCAATCTCAGGAGCTAAATACAAAGGAGTCTCATGGAGGAATATAAGTCATGCATGGAGTAAGCAGCTACAGAACCTTCACAAGCTCCGAGTAACAGAATCTTCAGAACTGATCACAGTGGGCAGTTGCTCTTCCGTAGATGTGATGAATCTGCAGCTCCTTGACTTGTCCGGCAACACTCGCATGGAATCTTTGCCTAAAATGTCATCAGCAAGACACCTGAAGATGATTGTTCTCGACGGCTGTTCCCGCTTGGAGCATGTCGCACTTGAAAGAGCTCCATTGCTCGAGATTTTTAGCTTTGATGGTTATGGCCCAGCAGAGTACTGGACGCATCCCATACAACTGCCAGAAAAGAATTGCGTCCCAAGTCTCGTGCATCTCAAACTGAAACCATGGTCAGAAAGATCTCCTGGAGGGCTGCGATCGACTGCGTAGTATATTCTTGCGTGCATTGCCCAATCTTGAGGAGTTGGACCTCTCGGGCACAGCCATCAAAACACTTGACCTCAGTGACCTCAATGCAATGGGTGTCTCACAGCTCAAGAAACTATTGCTACTGGGCTGTGAGCAACTCCGTAGCCTACACTGGGTTGGAAATAACCCCGAATGGGAAATGCTGCAGGTAGACACTCGGGAGGAAGGTAGAACAGAGAGGTTTCTTGACAACGAGACATGTATCACTTTTACAGATGGAAGATTCATTTGGTCAGTCATGAAGATAGTTCGCGACATCAATAAGGTGCACATCCATGTGTCTTCTATGTTACATAGTCATGCTAGCATCACCAAAAGTATTGAGGTTGGTCCCAGCCAAGTGGACGTGGTCCCAACAGGAGCATTGTTTCCGTATAAGGATATTGGCCTTGCAGAGGATGTCACCTGCTCTGCCTTGATGTGGGATTGCCAACAGCTTCACGCTTTGGATGTGCATATCGAGATTGGTGAAAATTTTATACGATTCCTTGATGAAAAAGTTCAATCATTGCATGTGCATGACAGTTCCTCAATCACGGCTATCACTCCAAGGGTTCCATTATTTTGGTACAACCTCGAATGGTGCCATGTTGAGAGGTGCCCCAAGCTGCACACTCTCTTCACTTGTGAAGAAGGGTACTCTTATCTTCCTTCGTTGAAGACATTTTCAGCGTGTGATCTCCCGATGGCGCATTGCATTTGGAGCAAAGGAATTCGTAGGGAAAGGTGTGATTCCTGCTAGTGGTTTAGTAGCTAGCAATAGCTCCGATATAGCTTTTCAAGACACGAACGTGGCGTTACACCAAAAAAAATTGTAAGCTTAGCTATGGCCGCACAATAGACCATTACTACCTCTATAGCTAATAGCTTATAGCTATTATAGCTGACCAATATACGATATCTTTACTGTATATTCATTTCTTTTCATGGCATGTTTAGAATATGATTTCTATTTATATCAAATTATAAAAATTGATTCTTTTCGATTAAAATAGGTTAGTATAGGAGATTTATTTGACTATCTAGAGTTTTGGATATGTATAGTTTTTAATGTTATATTGGATTGTGTTTCTCTCATTTGCTTTATTTGTAATTTATTAAATTAAATGTCAATTATTTTTTTCATACTAAATAGAAAGTGATGCTTTGCATATGATTTGTGATCCAAATTCTAGGATTATGAGATAATAATATTCAATATCTTAGTTTTAGATTGTCATGGTTCTGTTTTACTAGCCTTTTAGTTTAAAGAATTTAGACAACGCTGAAAACTAATTAATAATTTTTGAAAGAAATCGCTATGCAGTGTAGCTTCCACGACAGCCACTATTGCTTTTCTTTATGCCAAATCTCTCCATGATGCAGTCATAATCATGATTTATAACTTTGGTTCCTCTCACAGCTTTTACAGCCTGCAGCATATATACCTGCACAATTGCCCCAGGCTGGTGTTCGTCCTCCCCATTTCCTTCAACTTGCCAAGCTTGGAAACCCTCCAGATCGAGTACTGTGGTAATCTCAAACATGTTTTCCCATTGGACGATAAGAAGAACCTTGAAAAAATAGTATCTAGTGTCACATTCACCGAACTGAAGCACATCAAGCTACAACATCTCCACAAGCTGGAGCAGATATGCGAGGCTAGATTGACCGCGCCAGCATTGGAGAAGATCAGCCTCAGGGACTGCTGGGGCCTGAGACGCCTACCGGCTGTCGCAAATGGAGGTTCTAAGCCAGTCGTGGACTGCGAGAAAGACTGGTGGGACAAGCTCGAGTGGGACGGCTTGGAGGCCAGCCATGACCCGTCGCTCTTCGAAACACGCCACTCGGCTTACTACAAGAAGACCATCCCAAGGGGCTCCCTTCTGAGGTTCGTTGTGCATGGATTTCTTGTATGCATATAGATAGATTTAGCAAGTGTGATTAGTTTTCTATCAAATAACCTTTTCAATTTTCGTTCTTCAATTCTTAGGTGATTTGTTGTGCTGCTGTGGTGTGTCTTGTTCTGCAATGCAAGGGAGGTCGGCTTACATGAAGCATCTGTTTGCTGCTGCTATGAGTTCTCTCACAGCTCTGAAGTGTTTCCCATTGGATATGTGTTTGTGTTCTACAGTGTGGTGTGGCAGTCGTGCAAGTTAAGTTGCTACTTGCACAACGAATAAATGATGTGTTTTCTTTTCACCGAGCTACCTGATTTGGGTATGCTTGAACTGTTGTGTCAAGCACTGGTGTGGTGTTCACAACGGAGCTGGTTTGTGTTGATTTGCGGTGTTTGGAATAAGGAGGTGTGCGTGTGTGCACAAACCTGATGATTTGTGTGTGTTTGATGAACCAAAAATTCTGCTTGTATGTGGTTGATGAAACAACATATATTGTGTGGTGTGTTTCGCAATCATACAAGCTTGAGCCGATGATCTGGTGTTATCGTCATCTACTAACATGTTGAGCTAGATTCTTATCATTTAAATATTATATTTCTACCAAGTTTCTCTAGTAGTGCTTAGATGATTGAACCATTTTAATTGCTACTTAAAAAGAGTAGTTCTTTGAAGGTTATTGTAAATCATAGCTCCTCCTTTAAGAGGATACAAGTTCTAGAATTGGACCAAACCGATACCTCGTTAGAGAGTGATAAGCATGGAAGCTAACTAACGGTCAGCTTTGAGACGTGGGTAGAAGCAAGGCCTCCTGAGGCGACATGTGGATAGGCGGCGCGGCTTGAGTGACTACGGTCAGTTCTTTTCCTCCGAAGCTGATGACTTTTAGAGTTTGCTATAGTACCTAACTTTCAAACGGAGTATTTTCTCAAAACGAGGTCTATAAATTAAACGATTTACACGTTAAAAACCTAACATATGTACCATCCAAAATCATAAGTGAGTATCTCTCTTCGTAATATGTAGCGTAAACAGCTAGAATTTAAAATTTTCAGCCAAAAACCATAAACCACAGCCATTACCAAACAGACCCTTCGCCGTCCAGAAGGCTATGCGCGTCATTCGTAAGCAAACCACCCCGCCGTGCTACCTGTCCACGAACCGGCCTCATCGCCGTCCATCGTCATCTGGGTCCAAGAGGACATGCTCGTATGTTTTGCCCAATTTGAATGTTTCCCAACATCAATTTGAAATTCCTTGATTTGAAAGTTCTGTGTGAATCGAAAGTTTCCGAATTGAATGTCCCAATTTTTGGAAGTTTAGGTTTGAATGGAAAGTTCTGGATTTGAAGTGTTTGAATGATTTGAAAGTTTTCCAACAGAAAGCTTCCCGAAATTATATGGAGGTTTTGTATTTGAATTTTTTCAAACCAAGTTGAAACTCACGTGGAGTCGAGTGTCAACTCATGCGAATTATATGTACTAGTACACAAATTGTAAGCGTCTCGAACAATACATTGTACACTACATGAATGGTTCATGTCAGTGCATGCATGCATTTATACTTGAGCCCTTGAATGCACATATATAACCGCTAGGCTCGACTTATATCCGAGTTGAAGCACAATTCAGAAGTTTTCGTCATTCGAAGAAACTTGGCCTTAAAACTATAGTGCCCGAAGCAAATTAGTTAGGACCTTAATTATTAGTGAGATAAGAAACATCATGACATCATACTTTTCATGATGAAACATCATTAGGGCAGCCAAAATTAAACCTATATAAATAAGATTTATGCAACTACTATCAAATATAAGTAACTAGTATTATGCCTGTGCGTTGCAACGGAATTCTAAAAAATTGTGATAATAAATATACAGTTTTGCTATTGGACAGGCGACTGAAATTTTTTATCTTTCAGTCACCTAAAATTGCACTCTCAATCAACTGAAATTGCAACCCCCGTCCAAAATAATCAACTAAAGTTGCACTCTCAATCAACTGAAGTTACAGCCTCCTTCCAAAAAAATCATCTGCAACTTCAAGTGATTCAAAGTGCAACTTCAGGTGACTAAAAAATAAAAAAATTTCAGTCGCCTGTGCAATAGTCACTCCCATAAATCTAAGGGATCATAAACCGTACAATAAATATCAATATCAGCAAAACAATCATGTGTGCAAGCCCTCAAGTATGCACATACATGATCCAAGTCAACTACTGCTTACCATACACACGTCCAACGCTTTACAAACATCTCGGGAGAAAGATAAGTTGTGAGTTCCTATCAGATGAGTCGGCCCATATGAACATAAAGAAATAAATACCCTTCGCGTGGAACCACACACCAAGATAGCCGGTAGATTAGGCACGCATCAAGGAACGCATATGCTAGAGTATATTCTTCTGGAATGAACAGATAAATGGATAAAGGCGCGCTGATGGAATTGCACTAAGCATTGTCAGATACATGGCATGTATCCCACATGGTATGCTTTCCATGCTGAAACCAAACATAATACATCATAGATCTGCAGTTACCGGGTAACATATAGCTGTCCATGGGTGCTATGTTCTTACTTAGTTCCATGTACATGGTTTTATTATTCAATAACCATTGATATCCTACTTTGATATAATGTAGTAAAATGATTAAGAAAATGCATGATAAAATGATACAAGATGCACATAAAACTTTAATGCTCACATAAATCATGTTTTTCCACTTGTTAGATAAACTTTTCATATAGCAACATTGTACAATTCATTAGCATAAATCATATTGTTGCCTATCAAATACACTTTCCATAAAGCTATTAAGGAAATTCTGGCCGTATTTCATCACATACCAGAACAACTTTTATCCAGCTAAAAAAGATAACTAAAAATTAAAGTTAGAAGTCAAGACAAACCAGATAGATGATGGAGTCTGTTGCTTCCAACTTCGGTGTCAGAAAGCTCTAAGCTTTTCAATAGCATAAGGCCTACATATAACATAAGGGCATATTGTCATAAGTGTGGAATGCAAAATATCCCCCATGATTACAGTCAAATAATGCTCTAAAACTATTGTAAGTACAACAGAAAGAGCAATTGTTAACAGATACAAGATAACATAACAGCTTAGTAGTTAAATAAAGTGTTTGTAACAAAGTGCAGTGGACAACTATGTCCTTGATGCCAATTCAGGACCAATGTAGTGGCAATCACAAAGGATAAGCAATTATAAATCTATAACTTACGGATACACATGTAGCAAAAAATATCAGATAATAAAAAAGAACATTAAGTAAATAACTGATAATATAAACCAAGGTTGTCACGGCGTCGTCTAGGCGTCCTGGCGGCCGAAGGAGACGCCATGGCTGCTCGCCTCGCTGATCCCGCTGCTGACGCCGGCTAGGGTTCGGGCCGACGCGGAGGCGGCGGCGGAAGAGGAGGCGACGCAGGAGGCGGCGGGAGAAGGAGCCGGGCGAGGCGGCGGCGGGAGAGGAGGCGGGCGGGAGGCGGCGGGAGAGGCCGGACTCGGAGGCGGCGGGAGAGGAGGCGGGCAGGAGGGCGGGAAAAGAGCCGGACCCAGGCGGCGGCGGGAGAGGCGGGCGTGGGAGGCGGCGACGGGAGGCGGGAGGCGGAGAGGTCGGGCGGCGAGGAGGAGAGGCGGAGAGGTCGAGAGGCGAGGCAGGGAGCGGAGAGCTGCATTTTATGAGAGGAAAGGGTATGAGAGGAGGTGGTATATGAATATATGATACTGAATATGTACGGGATGGGAGATACGGCACTGCGCCTGGCGTCGCCTGGATGTCGTCTAGGCGTCCAGGCGTCTCTCACTCGACGTGGTCGCCGATTTCGCCGTGACAACCATGATATAAACAAAAAGAAATTGAACAATAGCTCACACATTCACACTTGAGGAGCGGTTGTAAGAAAAGAAGGTATTTCTCGACAAAATGAAGATAATACCTCACTAGAAAGTGATGGAAGATATACTGCATTGAGAAGGCAAAAGACATGCAGCATCCATAAAAGAGAACACAAAAACATAGGCATTGATAAGAACTTTTGCATTCCATGACAATCCCCATACAGATAAATGGATGAAGTCTGATGGAATTGCACTAAGCATTGTCAGATACATGGTATGTATCCCACATGTTAAACTTTCGATGCTTAAACCAGGCATAATGGGAGAAAGGTACCAAATTCATAAAGAAAATTATACTAAAAATATCAACATTAGCATTTGTAAAATAAGGAATTGGATCATCATGGCTACAATCAAATACAATAGCTTTACATATGAACACCACCACCATACCAATTACCAATTAATTCAACTGAAAATTAACATGTTCATAGCATGATCCCGCATGATACAAGTCTAAGATAACAAGCCAAGCGAGCATTTTTACACGCCTGGAAAATGTTGTAATAACCTGAAGCCTGGTGAAAATATAACTCTCCTTTTCATATGAAAATCCAATTATTAGTAATACCACCAGAATTCTTGCTGACAAAAGTAACAAACAATGTCAACTCTCAACGATAATCTAGAAAAACATATATAATTTGCAAAATACATGTTGGAAGGTTTTTCTACTATGCCAATGCCTATGCTCAAGCCATATGTAGGAAACCAAGTTTTATTCAACTTTAGTCATATCATACTATTAATAGCAAATGGTATCTTAAAATTCAAGATCACTTTCACTTTTTTAGAACACCTGTATATTATCATCTTGTACAAGGGACTGCAGGCACACTGTTTTAAGCCTCAAAGTGATTAGAGATTTCATAGATTGTGATGTAACATACTTCTACTGCAAAACATATTCATCTAGCCATGTTCCACAATCTCAAGTTGCAGTAAACTATTCACAAACATCTAGACAAGATGTATTACAGGGGAACTTGACCAAAGACAAATTTTTGGTTCTCTCCCTAGTCAATCCGACAAAGCCAATTGCTTTTATGAACAATGCACAAGTCATCACCAGAAAGTTCAAGTTCTTAATGATATAAAAGTTCTACTTACCTTTCAGTAGGACAAAATTCAATGGAGGAAATCGGGGAACCAAGATGGACCTTCTTGCTCTAATGAGAAACCCCCATCTTCTTTACATCCACTGCACAAAAGTCCCCGTCATGGCTTCCTCTGAAAGAAATACAGACCCTTCTTTCTAAAACTTCACAAGCAATGGTAGTCTAAACTCTAAAATATGCCAACTGGTATTAGGGCACCACATATTAGCAAATAAAACAAGATTCCAGCTTATGCTGTCGCTATTTATGTATTCATATCTTAATAGAAGTTGTAATGTTCATGATCTTTTCAGAGTTATGCAACACACCGCCCTTAACAAGCAGAGTAATTTTTGTATAAGAATGTACGACCAATGCTTCTAATAGGAAGTGACAGACATGTCAATATAATAATATATTAGCTTGCAAGGTTTGCATGTAATCAGAAATGCAAGGAAGCAGGATGATACTGAAAATTGTCTAAACACTTCAAAAGTATGAGCTATAGGAAACACTGGATTGTGTTAAATGTTAATCTTAAAATTTGTCAATTGCAAATGTTCCTAGATATGTTAAATGGAATCATACAACTGTAGTATAGTATGACAAGATAAACAATATTTTATCCACTTACAAAGCCAGATACTTGCCATCCATGCTAACAGAAAGTGTGGAGATAGGTTTTCCCAGAAGTCTTTTGTACCCAATTCTAGTCCAGTCACTTATGTTCCAAATAACAGTTACAGCTTTGTTACCTATTCCAATGATGAATACAGATCTACTTAAAGTGAGCTCGTATGCATACATCTATGTCTTGACTTCAATAGAAAGCATACCTTTTGCAGCTGTGCAAAACAGGAATGTTTCATGCCATCCCTAGAAAAGTGGCAACACTCAATCTTCTCATCCTGCATAGAAAAATAAAGGGACAACAAGTTAGTTTCAGCCATCTCAACAAGGAAACATGAAGTGCAGATGTTTATCATAGCATACCGAAGATCGAGTCAAATTGACAAATGGTAACCCCTCGTCTGTCTTCCATATTCTTGCAGAGCCATCAGTGGACGTTGAAACTAAACTCTTGAGTCTAAGCTACAAGAGAAAAGATAGTAGCATTATATCAGTTGGTGTTGAATAAAGGCATAGGAGACATATAGGCTTGGGATTATTGCTACATTATTAATGTCCTTGGTTCCTTTTGTAAGACAATACCTAAGCGACTACATGATTGTGTCCATTTAAATCAATACTTTAGTTCATCCAACTATGAAATATTATGTTATTCTTTTACAAAACATAAAGGTAAAAAATTGTGCTTCCACTTGCCTTAACTTGATATCCATGTCTCAGAAGCACTTATGGGCCTGTTCTTTTTGGCTGAAGCTTATGGCTTTTGGTTGCGGCTTGTGACTTTTGGGTTATTAGTGCGAGAGATTACAGAGTAACAGAAACTCACATGCGGTTTTTGCCGATATAAATGAAGTCGGTACAATATGTACTACAATCAAGGTTATTAAGGCGGTAAGGCGGTGGCGACCCACCCCTCACACCTTTTAAGCGGTAAGGCGTGCGTGAGGCGGACGCCTTACCCACATCGTAAGGCGAAGAAAATAAAGTTCGAAGGAGTAAATCGGAAGAAATCTAAAGAGAGAGGACCTAAAAGGACCTAATTGCAATTTTGTAGAACTTTAAAGAGTAAATTGCAAAAATACCAAACCCATCCCTTAACCCAGCATCGCACACAACGCATTCGACGGCCATCTCTCATCGCACACAGCAGACAGCAGGGCGACTTGCTCGCTCCTCTCTCTCGCGCAGCTCTCTGCCGCCTCGCTCGCTCCCTCTCCTCGGCGAATCCGCCTCCCCTCGGTCCCTCCTTCTCCCGCCTCCCTCGGTGGCTCGCGCCCGCCTCCTCCCTCGGTGGCTCCGCCTCTTCTGCCGCCACTCTCCACGGCCCCCAGCGGCAACGCGGCGCCACGGCGAGACCGAAGCCGGCGAGCTGCTGGAGGCGGTGGATCTGGCGGCGGCGGCGGATCCGGCTGCGGCGGCGGCGGATGCGGTGGATCCAACGACGGCGGCGGCGGATCCGGCTGCGGCGGCGACGGAGGCGATGGATCCGGCGGCGGCGGCGCAGATCCGGCCGGCGGCGGCAAGGCGGTGGATACGGCAAGGTTCGCCTAAGCGACGCCTTGATAAGCCTGACTACAATTAATTAGTAGACCCTATCTTGAAAAAATACTCTGTTTAAAAGCTAGTTACTGTAGAAAGCCGAAAAGTAGCTTTTAGAAGCTGAAAAGAACAGGCCCTATGAGCTTTGGGTTCATCTAAGAGCACATTCATGCTTGGCCAATGAAATATTCTGATACGCCCATCCTATAGTAGTGCAAAAAACTATGAATCATAAGCAGTAACAACGTATCGGAAAGTTTTTCTAGAAGAGTAGTACTATCAGACAAGAAATACATTGGACATTAGCATTAGACCCCAAACAATGAACCAGCTGGAAGAAATAGTCTAACAGAATGATATAACAGTGGATAACGCTAAGAAACTCACACGGCTAACAAATGTCCTTACTAAAATGTATAACAGAAAAACCATAACCAAGCAATAGAAATGGGAGAAAAGAAATAGAAAAAGAGGTAAAATATCAACATAGTACAATCTGATACCTCACCACCAATGGCAAATTTAGCGCCATCTGGGCTGAAAGCAAGACATTTCTGCAGTCCAGTGGATTCAAATGGTGGAGCATCTCTTGGAATAACATGAACAGTAAACTCTTCGAAAACCAGTTTGAATAGCCTACAATTTTAGTATATAGTTTAATTATGAAGTCCTAGACTTCATGAAAGCAAACAGAAAAGGAAAACAAAGTGCAACAGTGCAGATAAGATTTAACTAAGAAAGTGAGGAAGAATATGTGTGCTGCTCAAATGATCATTTAACCAGTGTAGTCAAGCCTACGTTGAGTTAATCAGAAAAATATACTAACAACAGAAACACCAATGCTAAAAAAATCACTAATTGGATGGCACATAAACTTTGTACAACTATAAAGTGTAAATCACATGGATACTGTTCCATTATTTTAAGATTTTGTACCTCATTATCTTATGAATCTATAAATAACATTTGTTCTACTAAATACTGAGAAATTCAAAGTGCAAACATTATCTTTTCTCCACAAGTCATAAAGCATGTATTTGTTACTGTAATCCCACTCCTAGGAGGGGAAAAGAACTCTTGTTGTTGGACACTAAGGAAATTGCACTTTTAGAAGGCTTCATAGATCTTCATAATTTATAAACCTCAACTGAACTAACACAGTCAACTGTACAAAACCCCTCACTCAATTGTATATGGGTTGTAATTAAGCCTTTTGGTGTCTGGGAGAATCGTACCATAATGATTTTTAAATAGAATTACCCAGCCCAGCCAGCATTCTGCATCACAATTAACCCCAGGCATATAAGCTGAATTCAACAAATTGGATTAGGGCATGAGCATCCAACTCACAATCTCCCAATCCATCGCTGAAGTGCTGAAGTAGCCTCAAACGTTCATCACCAACAAGCGGTCAGTCAGTCAGAGAGGAGCAGGATCACGCACCTGCAGCCCTTGGCTATGGCACAGACGAGCTCATTGCTGCTGGGGTGCATTGTGATGTCGTGCGGTGCATCGTCTGCCCCCTCCTCGACTGCAGTCCTCACCTGCAATGTAAAGCCCCCCAACTCAACATAGTGAACCAATCAACCTCGAAGCACCCCACAGCGAGCCGAGTGGATTGGAGGGCCATGGAGTTGTGGGCAAGCTTGTAGTCCTTATAGAGGAAGTAGCCGCCAGCGGCAGAGGCGACGGCCACGTCGGCGAAGGAGGCCAGCCTCACCTGCAGCATGAACCCCATCATCCTTTGGTTCTTGTGGAGTCTAACCTTCGTCACCTCCTACCTATGCCTTCCTTGCTTGTTCCCCTTCCCTCTGCCACTCGGTGCTGCAAGACTTTCTTGTTTTTGCTGAGTGCCAACTACGACATGCCCTCCGCCTCCTCCCCTCTGTCCTTCTCCTTTCCGTTTGCAAGCAGCACCACCAGGGCCCACACGAACTCGGTGCTTGGGGAGGAGGTGGAGGTGACACATATGGAGTGGGAGAAGGCATCGGCTCAAGGCGCCCTGGGGAGATGAGGTGGATGGCAAAGTAGGAAGACGACGTAGCTGATTTCAGCTATCATTCGCTAGAAATGAGATGCGGAGATGAAGGGGGTACGGGATTAGCTACGGGGAAGGTGGATATGAGGCAGTGATCGTGGGGTTAACCGGTTAGGGTAGTCGACTTTTTTTGTAGACTTGGAGGGGAGACGCGCGGACTTGCATGAAGTGGCAGGATCATCTGTTGGCGCAAAACTAATGTGAGAGGTGGTGGAATGGCAGATGAATCACCAGGAGATAGTGGTGAACCACCACCACCAACTCTTTCTTTTAAGTAGTAGAGATACATGTACTTTTCATGCATATTAAAAATCAAACAAATTAAGAGATGAAGGAAGGGAATGAAAGATTTCCAAAGAAAAGCCCTGCCCTCCTAAAGTGAAATAATGCATAAGAGAAAGATGGTACTCCCTTTGGTCCCTTTTAAAAGGTGTATTTTGACCGGGCAGAATACTTAGGAAAGTTCTCAATATAAGAAATTCATAAGAGAAAAATGGTTTTAGTATGCTCCTGGTTTTAGTATCCTCCCATTAAGTGTCTTTGGAAGATCAGATATGATGGTTTGTGTGTGTGATCATATTTAAATGCTTAATAGAGATAACGAAATAAGGGCAAAAGAGATAAAGTAGCATTGCATCTACATGCTCACCTTATAAAAACATGACAGGTTTGGAAAAAGTAATATTATAAAGAGAAGTACTACAGGGCGCTATATCGTCGGAATCTATTCCAACGACATAACTCCTGCTCCTCCGACTGCCCTCCCCTCCTCCTCCTCCTCCTCCCTCTCCCTCCTCATTCCTCTCTCTCACCTCCACTGCCTCCCTCCTCCGTCGCTACCACTGCCACACTGGTCAAAGCTCTGTGTGCCTCCTCCTTTACCCCGCCCAACCTAACATTGTCTCAGCCCTCACCTCATCGACTTGCCCACCAGTGCCACCTACTGCCCTCAACAGCCGCCCATCGCCCGCCGCCACCATGGCCTCTGTCGGACTTGGATTTTATCAATCCAAAATTCTCTATGATTCTACCGCACTATTCCTTGGATAAATAGATAGTGCTCACAGATACATTACTGTATACCAAAATCATATTATGCAGAAGTGCAGATAATAAAGTAATAACCTATTCATAGGCTGGTCAGACCGAAAACAATAAAATGTAGCAGCGAAAACGAAACTCCTCACAGGTGGACCCTCAGGACACACCCACAGCTAGCCAACTAGGGTTTGCGACCTAGCTCTTGGCCTCGTCATCTTCCAGCTTTGTCGATTTCTTTTAAACCACCACAAGGCTTGACCTTCTTTTGCTTACTGACTAAATAATGGTAATTGAGCAAGAGTAAGTACAACGACACTTAGCAAGCCAAGCTCTTGGCCTCGTCGTCTTCCAGCTTTGTCGATTTCTTTTAAACCACCACAAGGCTTGACCTTCTTTTGCTTACTGACTAAATAATGGTAATTGAGCAAGAGTAAGTACAACGACACTTAGCAAGCCACCACATAGAATGCAATAATAATATATGCAAAGCTATCAAGGGGGGTTTAAGGTTCTTTTAGTTGATAAAGGCATTGTTTTAAAAGATACAATAAATAGGAAAGCTCCTAAGACTTAGCAGTTTTAACTAAACCAGATTTTCTAAAGTAGTAATAGGAACATAGGTTCTATCCACATTTTTCTGTGCATGGTTACCTCCACGAATGCTAGTTTTAATCATTATTACCACTGGAGTACATTCCCTCCAAGAAATATCAAAGTCAGGGTTACCTCCGCCTGAGAGTTTTCATGTCATCCACAAAGGTTTTTGAAATAGAACTAACTCGAGTAAGATCCCATGTCTGTCCTTGACCATGGGCATGGCTGTTCGAATAGTTTATACTCTGCAGAGACTCTACATCTTTACCCACAAGAGACAATCGACCCGATGGCTCTACATGATTCCTTAGTCATGTAGATTGAGGGACCATCATGCAGCTTTTTGTAATTACCTTGCTCCATTGCCAGTCCACCCATATGAGCTTGTCCCACATGAAATAGGTCTCATAAGTTGTGCGGGAAGTCATACCCTAGTCACTAGACAAGCTGGACTACGACGTTTCCATAGGTCTAGTGCAGCAGTGTATACATCACCCTAAGAGGTGTCACATTCATGACAGACCCTTGGTCTACACATGCACTACTCCACTCCCCCACTAGTGAAATGACTCCGAGGTCTAGTAACCCTACTTGGCCCAGTTGCACTTTGCAGACTTGTGGTTGTACTGTTTTACGATAGGAGGTCATCACAGGATTTATCTAGTCTTTCTCTCTCCTTCAACAGGCTCAGAGCCTTGGCAGCGGTATGGCCAGCCGATCAAGTGCCAGTGCCCTACCCTTGGTCCTCGGACCCGTACCCAACAAATACCGACCACAATATTTGGTATCAGAGCTACTCACCATGGCTTCCGATACTGAATTATCTCCCTTGGACATGTTGATGACTAGCAACAAGAAAATAGAGTCATTACTTGACAATATGATGTCCACCTTGAAGAAAGCTATGGATTTGGCGAACAAGCTGAAGAAGCAGGAAGAGGCGTCATGTGTCATTGCAATGGCTGAGCTACCACCACCTTCCTAGACGCCAACGTTGGCAATGGCCATATCACCAACGACAACTTCTCTTCAGGCTTCACCTTTTGCCAAGGGGGAGAGTTGTCGCTATCCAGCGGTGATCATCCCCACATGACTGCACGACACCGTGCCTCCGCAAGTGTGGAGCACAACGGCTAATAGGTGGGGGCCAACGATGTCGTCACATCCCTCGCACAACCGTTGCATCCTAGGGCAAGAAGGATTCTGCTGCTGCCTCATGCCGGTTGCCCATGCCATCGGCGACTACTGCGACATCAACCGACGCTGGAGGGTTGCTATCCTCATTATTGCTCACCGAGGCTTCATGGATCTTCTTTCATGTGACACGACGTCATCATCGTGCCCTTTTGTCGACATGGGGTTACGAAGGATTTCAACCATGACCGCCACCTGACAGCTCGAGGACGAGCGATTTCGCTGCGAGAGGTGTAATGTTACAGACCAAGATTAGTATGCGCATAGCGCGTGAACAGTAACCGCGCTCAGGGTACTGTAGCATGAACGAATTTGGATAGTTTGGTAGCGTATCGCAGATTAGGAATATAATAATTAGTTTCCTTAGTATTTGGGTTTATTTTCTTTTATATTATTTTCATGAATTAGAGATAACTTTTCTATTATTAGGGATTAGTTTTCTTAATATAGGGATATATTTCTTAGATGTCAAGTCTAATTATCTCTCTAAAAGGGACAGCATTGTATCTATTATTATTAAGCAAAGAAATAAACAAAGTCATCTAGTCTTCCTCTCTTCTTTAATAGGCCTCAGAGCCTTGGCGGCGGCATGGACGGCCGATCAAGGGCGAGTGCCCTACCCTTGGTAGTCAGACTCATACCCAACAAACACCGACCACAACAAACATTCCCTCAGAAAGTATGATATAACAGAGTTCTCTTTTGTAGTCTAACAATAGGAGCAAGAACTATTTTGAAATTAATTCCCAAGGACAAGGTAATATATGAGCCTGTTGGCCACATACTCATTTATTAAACTCTCAGAGCTAAAGAGAGGCTTAAGGTGATAAAGCATCCAACTGAAATGAGTATAAATTAGCTACTAGAACATTCTCTTCCATTATCACCAAGTTAGCAACCAAATATTAGCGGAAAATGTCATATACTAGTTTCAGAAAAAAAACTTTAAAACAAAGTGTATTCCTCTATTCGTGAGTGGCTCATCTCTCAGTTGGACATTAAGAATATCTTTCTCAATGGTGAGCTGCGTGAGGTCTATATGCAGCCGCCCCTGGATATTTTGTCCCTAAGGGTATAGTTTGTCGCATTCATCACTCTCTCTCTATGGGATCAAACAAGCCCCTCGTGCTTATTTTGACTGCTTCTCTTCTATTGTCGCTACTGCCGGCTTCTCCGTCAGTGATCATGACCCTACCCTCTTTGTCCACACCTCTCCTCGGGGTCAGACACTCCTCTATGTAGATGATATGATCATTACTGGCAATGACTCAGTATATTGCCTTTGTGAAGGAGTGTCTCAGTGAGCAGTTATTGATGTCTAATTTGGATCCTCTTCATTACTTTGTTGGGATTGAGATTACCTCTACGCTCGAGGGCTACTATCTCTCTCAGGAGTATTACATTCAGGATATTCTTATCCGCGCTTATCTCATTGATCAGCATATGGTGGATACTCCTATGAAGCTTGGTGCTTACCTTCGACCTACCGATGGTGAGCCTCTTGAGAATTCCGCTCACTACCGCCATCTTATCGGGAGCCTTGTCTACCTTGGCATCACTCGCCCTGACATCTCTCATCTAGTTCACATCTTGAGTCAGTTCGTCTCTGCTCCTACTCAGCTCCACTACAGCCACCTTCTTCGTATTCTGTGATATCTTCGAGGGATCATCACTCGTCGCCTTTTCTTTCCTCGCTCCAATTCTTTGCACCTTCAGGCGTACTCTGATGCGACCTCGCCTAGCGATCATTCTGATCGTCGATCTCTTTCTGCCTATTGTGTTTTTCTTGATTCCTCTTTGATTGTCTAGAAGATCAAGAAGCAAACTATCGCTTCCCGTTCGAGTGCTGAGACTGAGTTGAGAGCCATGGCGTCGTTGACAGCTGAGATCACCTGGCTTCAGTGGCTACTTGAGGATTTTGGTGTCCACTTCTACATCGACTCCTCTTTTCTCATATAGTACTGACGCGATCAACATTGCTCGAGACCCTATGAAGTATGAGCTCACCAAGCATATTAGGTTGGATGCTTCATACATACAATCGCAGGTGCAAGACCAAGCTATTGCCTTTCAGTATGTGCCTTCGGAGTTTCAACTTACAGATTTCTTCATAAAGACAGACTAGAGCTCAGTATAACTTTTACCTCTCTAAATTCAGTGTTTTTGATGCACCATGAGTTTAAGGGGAGTGATAGATATATGAATAGCCTAGAATGTTCTTCGTATATTTTACATGTACATGTTATTTTGGACTTTGGTCCTGTGGAAATACAAGCTTCATTTCAACACTTCAAACACATGCCAACCCCACATTCAACCGAGAATCATTCATTTGACCGTCGTAGTATACTACTGTTCCTCTTAGGCTACGATCATGGCCATTTCTTGCAAGCGTTAGGAAAAGTTCAACTGATTCCTCTACAGAATAATACTGTGACAAATGTAGTAGCCCTTTTCCAGCAACAAGATCATAAAACTTCAAACCAAACCAGTAGCGTACATGCATGGCAAAGCATGACATAAATGGGGAGCGTTCTCAATAACCTGCTTGTGTTCCTTAAGAGCATGACAAACAAGTTTCAGCTGCCCATAATCAAGATTGAACACTGCCTTCTCCAAGTAGCGTGCTCATGTACAAATGAATTCAATACAACAAGTGAGGAACAACAGAAATTTATATTATCAATCACTAAAACAAATATAAGAATCTTTTTGCAGGCATTCATTTACTAATTAAGTTTTTCTGTTTCATAAAATAAAAATTTCTGCTCTCAAACCACAGATTGTTTACCCAATTTATATAATATATCCATTCATTGGATTTATATCAATCTATCCAACGAAATATATCCACCCATCCATCCATCTATAGATGAAGGCAGAGAACTTCAACAAATTTATGACATTACTAAGTGAGAAAACAAAATCTAGATATCTTTACAATTAATACCAGGAGAAAAAGATACATCTTATATACCAACATAGCATATACCTTATGTATAAGTAGAACAAATGGGTCTGACAAGACACACAGAAAATATGTGTAACACAGACTAGAGATTGTCCAGATGCATACAGGTGCTGCATGTTTGAGATATAACAATGAACAGTCAGTGTTTTCTCATGAATTTCACACATCGCATATTGCCATCAGACCATGACTAGTTAATGTAGTTTAGATTTGTTAGATTACCAAATCATATTAGCAAAATCTTGATTTAAGCACAGCCATAGATAGGTTAAGGCTTGCCAAGAGCAAACATTCTGAGATTAACCAAGCAGAATAGTGCTTTCCAAGACTTACTTTCCTCCATTGAGAAACCAGCATGACTTGCTAAGCCTACAGAGGCCAAACAACAGTAATGTGTCTGCTGATAAGCTAGCGCATAACAATCATCATTTCAAGCAAGCATCAAAGCAAGCACATTCATTCATCAAATAGCTACCATATGTATCTTCTATTTAGCCCTAGCCAGCTAAGCATCAAAACAAGCACATCTATTCATCAAATAGCTAGGTGTGATATGCTAAGTTAAAAAATGTAGAGAGGCTACATAAGTGCAAAATTGAAGTGGCTTCATCAGCTCTGGATTGGCCGGTCTACCATCTTCCACCGGCGTCATCACAGGCTTATTCCCTCCTATATTTACACAAATAATCATACTTACAGGACAAAAACAACTCCTCAAGGAAAAAGGTGAAATTTGTGCTGAATTTGCCCTCGCCTTTTGTCGGTGGCTCAAGATCTTGGCCATTTCCTGCAATACGACACCAAATTGAGATCACAATTACAAATTGATTCATCAAGAAATGAATCTGACAGCAACAATGGAAGAACTCTTTCTTGCATTGATGCAAAGCTGTTGATTTTACAGCTTCTTTGTCATCGATGGCCATGTGATCTTGATCCAGCACCTCCTTCTCCTCCTCCTCTGGTTCTAACTCTTCTTCCAATTCCCCCTCCTCGAAGTTGTTGGATTCCTCCAATGGCGCCTTTTCCACCTCCTCCACAACCACCTCCTTCACGTCACCGCCAGCAACGGCCACCTTTTTCTCCGGTGTGGACACCCTCGCCACCGCCCGCCTGGCTACCACCGCCAACGTTGCTACATCGGACAAGGGGAGCAGGACGGAGGCTGGAGCCAGTGGTCGGGACCCAGAGGCCGAAGGGCGGAGCGCCGTAGCCGGAGGTGGAGGCGCGGAGGACGGAGGGGCCATGGGCCGGGGAGCCCGGCAAACTGGCAGAGGCGTGGAGCCGTGGATCCGAAGAGCACTGGAGATGAGTCGGCTGGTGACAGCGGAATCAGCCGAGCTACCGAGCTAGGGTTGGATGGGGAGAGCCAACCAATGAAGGGCAAGACGAGGAGGAAGACGTAGAGGGAGAGGGGCGAGCGGCGCGGCCACCGAGCGACTAAATGGGCCGGCTGGTAACGGACTTTTTTTTAATGGTTTTGTTTTAATAAGTATCGAGAAGTAGCACTAGGGTAATTGTGCCCGTTTACCCGTGTACCTACGGTAAATACCCTAATGAAGCCGGGTATGGGATGCATTCTTTGCCCGCGGTATAAAAATAGGACAAATCTACGCCCGTCGGAATGGCGATGCGGGTATGGGTTAGCTCTACTGTGCCGTCTCGCTTGGTTACCGTGAAATAGATCGACAAGTGGGCCCACGTTAAAACGGTGAACCCTAACCGCACTCGGTCTCGGTCACTCCGCAGTCCGCGTCTCGGTCACTCGGCCTCATCAAATATCGGGCGGTCGGTCACTCCATGACCTCATCCAAACCTCGCGACCACCCTCTCCCACGATCAAGCCCGACCGCCCCACCCGCCACTGGCCTCCTCCGGATCCGCCTCCCCCACCCGACCACCGGCCTTCTCCTCCGCCTCCTCCGCCTCACCCATTGCCGGCCTCCTCCTCCGCCCCAGATCCGCCTCCTCCTTGCACGTGCCGGCCTCCTCCGCCGCACCTAGATCCGCCTCCTCCGCCCCAGATCGGCCTCCTCCGCGCAGACCGGCCGGCCTCCTCCGCCGCACTTAGATCCGCCACCTGCGCCTGCTCGCCTCGGCGCCTCGCCTCGCCCGGATCCGCCGTCACACCCGGTCGGTGCCTCCCATCCTCCTCCCTCGGTGCCGCCACCGCCCCACCTCCGGATCCGGATCGGCCCTCATCCTCGTCACCGCCCCGTCCTTCTCGGCCGGCGGCCCCCCCTCTGGCGGCGTTTGTCCCGTCCTCGAGATGTCACGGCTCCCTTCTCGTCGACCACCGACTCGACGACCCTCCGACCTCATGGGGTCCGGTCCCTCGCCGACACCCTCGTCGACGCCAACGCCTCGACCTCCTCCGACAAGCAGTACGCCTCTCTTCTAAGATTTTAGATGTTTGAGTATCGATTAATGTTGTGATGCAGTACTTGTAAGAGAACAAAATTTATCACTATTTTCTGCAAGTTCATATGTTCATGGACTGCCATTAGGCCCATTACAATTTTCATTGCTAATGTCCTTTTGCGATTGCGATATTAATCAAGAAAGAATAGTTGAGGAAGGAGGTGGATGCTCTTCATCCTTGCTAGAAACATCGAAAATACCACAATTCATCGAGTCATACGGTGCAATTGCCAACTTGGCAATGAATGGTAATAGATCTATTCCAATTGCTCATCAGATTTGTTTTCTACATTTGGTCCAAATGGCCTAATAATTCAGTGAATCGCTGGCTCACTGCATTGCTAAAGAAAGATTCGTACTCTATTTTTTTGTCATCAGCCAAAGTAACTTCTATCTTTTTGCTAATTGAGATGAGAGTATTTCTTCTCTTTATGATTGGTCTTTTATTGTAGTATTTGATACAACAGTTAGATTAGTTTACAAGAACATGTATCATCTAGTGAATGTATGTGTGTATGTTGTTGAATATGTGAATTTGCAATGCATTGGTGATGTTTGAATGTGAATATGTGATGTACTCGGTTGCGGGTAACGGGTATGCCATGGCGACGGTACCATGAGGACAGTATGGCGGGGTTTTTACCGTGGGTGGTGCGGGTATGCAGTGGTGAAAATTGAGGTCGCGGAGTGGGTATGGGCGAGCACTACCCGTACCCGCCCGATGCCATCCCTAAGTAGCACTGAGTATCACGATTAATTTTATTTATTTTAAAAATCAAATTTGGCTGATACTTCTTAATATCGTATCGCGTTGTATTACCGTATCGGATACATATCGCATATGGATATAGCTTGTAAACTGTCGTATCGGTGCTTCTTTGGTGACTAGCTGAATGCATGTGCGTTGTTACGAATTTTAAAAAAATTTAGAACATATAGTATGATAAAATTTTAAAATCCGTAGCAACGCACGGACATTCAACTAGTGTTCAATAATAATCAACAACTTGTATAAATTTTAACAATAATAAGAAAAGTTTAAGCGGCGGAGCGGAGGGCGGGGAGAAGGCGGCGAGAGAGAGAGGAGGAGGCGAGAGAAATCGGGGAGAAGCGCACGGGTTCGTGGGGGTGGGGAGGCGGGCGCACGGACGTAGGAGGGTGGGTGGACCCACGTCGAGACAAAGTATCTTTTTATTAAAAGAGATGGGAAGGGTGGGAGAAGCCGTACCAACCACCAACTTCTTTTTTTAGAATAGTAAAGAAAACAGCACTCCAAATGCTATTTTTGAAAAAAAAATTACTCCAGGGCTACATCCGTAAACAGTTTGTTCACTCATTGCATACACGGATATACGGTTTAATTCTGCTGCTGCTCCTGGAATGCTTATTCGCGAGGCTTGTTTGGACCGTGTCCGATTTAAGTGCTTCCGTTGCTACGGTCTCCACCCCGCAGGTCTTCGTACTCTGCGCAGCATGAATCAACAGTAGATTACCGTAATTCTCCGGCCAATCGCCTTGCATCTCCGGCCAATCGCCGGAGAATTACTGCTCGTGGGGGTGGGGGAGGCAGGACGCACGGACGTAGGAGAGGTGGGTGGGTCTACACGTCAGATAAAGTATCTTTTTTTTGTCAAGAGAGATGAAAAAAGTGGAAGAGGTCGTACCAACCACAAATTTCTTCTTTTAGAATAGTAAAAATATGTATCCACAAACTGTCAACAGACTTTAGTTGACAAGCTAAAAATGGACTGACCAAACCAAATGTTCCACCTGCCTATTTTTGAATAGACCAATAGATAAAAAAAACGACACGCACACAGAAAGCTATGAAACCAATGGGATTGCTATTAGTGTTCCTTACACATGCATACAAGTAAGAAGTAACCGATATTAGTGTCCAACGAGATAAGAAAATCTTAAATAACTTACTGTATTCAACACACAACAGCTTGTAATTTTTGGAAGTACATGGCTGGTAAATAAATACTTTTTCTCTTTTCTAAAGGAAAAAAGTCATCACCATAAATAAAAAGCGCCTTTGATAACTCATTAGAAATGTTCCATCAACTTGATCGCTGTATTGAGCATTCACATTTCTCACAAACCGCCTTTGATACAATTTAGATGTTGCTTTAGAATGCTGGTTTTGGTTTGCAAATATTTGACATTTAGTCTTTTCTAGGCACTTTTTCCACCAAATATTAAACGCTGAGTAGTACTGGTATTACATAGGATGTACAATTAATAGAGACAAAACTAGGTCAAAAACTGAAAATAAACGATTCTTTGTTTTATGTGCTTAGAGAAAAATCAACATATATTTTGGACTGGAGGAAGTACTATTATTACGGTGTTAACTGTTAAGGGCATCCATAGTGTATATAACTTAAGAGGTCTTAAGGTGGGTCCCATCTAAACCTTAAGACCAATGCTGTAATGTATATAACCCACTAGGTCTTAAGATGGTCCCACTTGTCAGATAAAGAAAAAATGTATTTTAATGCTTATGACCAGGTCTTTAGCTTGAGGGCTGGTCTTAAGGTTTTGTTGCTTATGGCCTGCTTAAGGTCACCCCTGTAATGTATAAGGTCGACCTTAAGGTAGCTTAAGACCCCCTGTTTTTATACACTGTGGATGCCCTTAACAAGAAATGGTTCATTCATCATCCCAGTTGAAAAAAGGGATAAGTAAAAGGTGGTCACTTTCTCACAATGACAGGTTGTAAAGTTGTAAGCCCAGCAGGCACCGAGCCCTGACCCATATTCCCGTTTCCATGACTCATATCACCTCACGAGCTGAAGATGAAGTCCCCACTAGCCCGAACCACTAAATCTCCGTTCGTTTCGACTTTAGCTTCTAGTTTCTGTCTTATTTCTTATTATTTATAAATTTCGTCTTTTTCTGAATTTTTAGCTTTTTCTAGCTTTTTTACCATTCTTTTTTTCCGTATTCATTTGTGTTGTCCGTGATGAGCTAGCATATTTTTCTATTTTTAAATTTTTTTAAATTTAATTACGCCAAATAAGCCACCTTGACTATAGTGAAATTTCATACTTCTGATGCAATTTCAACCATAAGTCCTGACTTTTCACCAACCGAGCGGGATCACCAAGCACTTTATAACAAAAGATTCGTCTGGTACTTTGTGAGAGTGAGAGAGAAGCATATATGATCGAATGTAAGATGCTACAATTACAAACTATATGGATCTCTATGCAAAAGAGAATTTTCGAAGGCGTGAGGGTTGGGAGGAGGCCACACGCACCGCCGTGGATGAGTTTGGTGGATCGGGAGGAGGTCTTTGGAGGAGAAGTCCTCCACTCGACAAGGCCGACGCAGGCCGCGGGTGGCGGCGTCGGCGACGCCGCATCAGTGGCACGCCGCCAACGACGAGCACATCGAGAGGCTCCACAGTGTAGACCCGGCCCCGGCCGGCCCGCCGTGCACGGACGTGAGGAGGAGCGCCGCGGGAGGGGTTGGAGGCGGACGCCGACGGCCGGCCGCGATGGCGAGTGCGGAGGAGGCGGCGGGCGGCGTCCGCGTGGTGAGGCGCCACGCGGCCATGGAGGCGTCCGGACGCGTGGCGCGGGTTTGCTTTGTTGGTTGCGTGCGGGCGGGGATCACAAGGAGCGAGGGATCACAAGGGCGGCAATAAGGCGAGCGATGTCGGTTTTGTTCGTGAAACCGTGGGTTAGGTTTTTAAGCGAATTTTGAATTTTTGAATTATAGCTATTCGTAAGAGTACAAAAATATTTATATATGATTTTAGTCAATATAAATAAATTTGATATAGTGTCTATTATAGTTGACTTTTAACATCACCTTAAAAATATACATGTTTCAAAACTAGTTATTGTAGTATGTTAAAAACCATATGACATAGATCAAACCTCGAGGAGAGATTAAATCCGTAGGTTGCCCGATCTTTCATGATGGTAGAACTGCTAGATACTAGTGGAGCACGAATTATAGGATGTAATCCGCACTAAGATAGCTAAATTTCTCTCCCCGTGCACCCCACAGCACACGAACGAGAAATAGGGAACAAATATCCAGTGGGTAAAAACCAACGCCACGATTGGAATCCACACGCAAAGATGAGAAATCTCGATAGACTCTCAAGAACTCACACACACGATAAACAGAGATGAACCCTAACGACAATGGCCAACGACATACGCAGTGTTTAATTCATAATCTAAACTTTGCCTATGTATGTGTGTTTTATTTTCCTTGCTTGATTCCACATCATCTTGACATAGTGGTACACATACACACAGCTGCACACATGCCGTTAGGCTCAATGTACACGTAGGCACACGTCTAACTACGTACGTATGCATTTCCTCTTCTGTTTTTGCCCGCATAGAACCATCTCCTCCTTTTGCACCAGCAAAGTAGCATCTAACTGTGCTCTTAATTCAGAAACAAAAGTTGATGATGTAGTGCTCATCCGGGTTGTATCATCCTTCCCTCCTTCAAGCGAAACTGTCCTCGGTTTCGAGTTCGTCGTCGAGTCTTCTCAAATATTGAACAGGGGTCAAAAAATTTCAGCAGCTTCGACCACGTTCTTTGTCTTCTTCCTTATGGGATTACATGGTGCCGACGTGAATTGACATCACATCAACACTTTCATCTCCTCCCACATGGAATACCATGGCTCTTCTCACTGGTCTCGGTCTTCTTGCACATTGTCCCACCATCTTCGAACATGATCAGAAAATGTTCTTTTTGCAATTCTCATCTTCATGATAGAAGAGAGTCTACGATTCTCGAAGAATTGCTCCATCGCTTCCTTCCACACAAAGTAATCTTCGGGAGCTATCCTCATCTTTAGCTTCGTCATGGTTGCCGGTAGCATCTCCAAGAATTTTGCATCGGCCAAGGCAGCCGGCGCGAATCCACCATGAGCAACCATCGCTTTGATACCAAATGATGTATATCAAACCTCGAGGTGAGATTACATTTGTAGGTTGCCCGATCTTTCACGGTGGTAGAACCGCTAGATACCAGTGGAGCACAAATTACAGGATGTAATTCACACAAAGATAGTTAAATTTCTCTCCTACACACCCCACAGCACACGAATGAGAAATAGGAATCAAATATCCAGCGGGTAAAAACCAACGCCACAATTGGAATCCACACTCAAAGATGAGAAATCTCGATGGACGCTTAAGAACACGCACACACGGTAAACAGAGATGAACCCTAACGGCCAATGGCCAACGACACACACGGTGTTTAATTCATAATCTAAACTCTGCCCATGTATGTGTGTTACACTTTCCTTGCTTGATTCCACATGATCTTGACACAGTGGTACACATACACACAGATGCACACATGCAGTTAGGCTCAGCGTACACATAGGCACACATCTGACTATGTACGTATGCATTTCCTCTTCTGTTTTTGCGCCGCATAGAACCATCTCCTCCTTTTGCACCAGCAAAGCATCATCTAACTGTGCTATTAATTCAGAAACATAAGTTGATGATGTAGTGCTCATCCGGCGTGTATCACCATATGTCTAAAAGAGCCCAACCCATGAATCCTGTAAGTTGGTAGAACTTGATAGAGATGAAAATGGGTCGGCCCAACCCACTGACGCGATCCTTATTGAGTCATAATCACAAATTTGGTTTGTAAAGGCCACCAAGTCGACTGGGCTCGGGTCGGCGATACATGGACTTTTGGATTTCGAACCAGGACCATAAGAGCATGGCATCTTAAACTATATCAGGTTGAGTTAGCTAGTTTACATGGGCTGAACTGTGCTGGCTGTATAAATTGGGTAGGAAAGCACTAAATAATCGTATTGTCGTACTATTATACCTAAACTTTGAGTCCTATTAGATCACTTTGTCTCTTTAAAAAAAGGCACCCCTCACATATATACAGATCTCATATTCGTCCATTGGTATAGTTGATAGCCTATTGGAACTACATTGTATGCTCCTCAACTTTCTCATTCTTATGTGATCGTCCGTAGGTAACACAACCCTAATTCTGCAACATGTTATCAGCACAATAACACTCTCACTAAGGCCATCTGACACGTTGTTGATTACTGATCTATTTCAATCCTATTCATGATGTTTATTTGGCCCTCCTTTTTCTATCTCTCTCCAACACGCCACCCGCATGATCGAAATCTCACCATCTGAAAGAACCCTAAAGAAGCGCCTTCCACATTACCAAAGCTTCGCCTACCGCGAAACCAATCTGCCTACAATAGGTCTGCCGACATAGCTAGTGGCAGCTTGGCCACACCTACAGTGTTGCCCACACCCGCACAGGCCATCTCCCAAGGCCGTGTGGATTGGATCTCATTAGTCGTTGCCTTCTATGTCATTGTCACCATCCTAGCCCTAGACTTCATCGGGATGCCAGCCCATCACCATCATCATTAGATCATGCGCCATCACCATTAACACTGCCACCCTAGATCCAATCCAACCCGTGGTCCCCCGCCGAGTCAACATTGTCGCCGATTGCACCTTCCGCACATTCGTCACTCATGTCGTTCCCATCCTCATCGATGTCGTCTTCCACATTATCGTCGTTGACATGGCCACATTCGTAACCACCGTGGGCCCGTGCTATTGCCATCCGCAACATGTCAAGCGCAAACCACGGTCATGTCGCCTTCCATGCCACACCGGGCTCCACGGGTAGAGATTTTGATCGAGTCAAACTTAGATGACATCTAATTTGATCTAAGTGCTCAACATCAAGCAAGAAAAAACACATTGATTCAGTCTACTAAAGTTGCTTGATACATACAATTCAATTAGAAGGTTTAAATCTGGAAACAATTGGTCCGTTCAAACTAAAATAACGTGATGGACCTTTAAGGTTTTTTTTTACCAAAGTCCGGTTAGGATTCTTAGATCGATGTTCCAACATAAAAAAAATTAACCGGTGCATATGAGGCGGTAACAGTTAACACTATCCAAAATCCCACTGAGCTCGATCTTGAAAGTCAAATGGGAAAGCAATGATGACTGCAAATCCGTTGCGGTAAGCCTCTCAATGCTCGTGCACTTGTTATGTTTTAGTGCATATAACTAATGCAAACATGGGATTTTATTATCACAGCTGAAGGTGTGGCAAAAAAAGGTCATACTTTTTGGAAATAAGTACTGCATGAAGCCATGAAGACGCTCATGCGTCAATGGATGGGTTCATATCACTAAGAGCATGGCTAGATGGAATAAGCTAGGGAATGGATCCTCTCACCAACTACAACATAAATTTCAACTAGGATGGGGAGCGGAAGAGTTCGTTCTTATTTGTAACTATTACGCAAGACCTGAATGCCATGACATAATCTCAATGCTATCGCAAAAACTAAATTGCACGAATCCTAAAGCGGTACTGTTAGTAGCGACTCAGTAGGGCCTTGATTAAGTTTATCCTGTGATGTGGCTTAATGACATTCTAGCTAGTCGTCGTTGGTATCGACTTTATTAAGTACGGACGATATCCAGTTAGCTTGCTTGAACGTGCACATGGTTAACAAGCATTCTGGCATGTAATTTTGTGGCAGATACTAACACAGTTTTAGACGGCAATAACACACAAGATAGTAAACTACCTATGTTGTACATCTATAGATTCGTTCCGCCATACGGGACGCATGCATTCTCACTGACCTTGTACTTAAGATTGCATCCTTTGTTACTTTAATTTATTCATTTACATAATAGCTATTAAAATTACAGTACCAATATATGTATTGTGGAAGTCATATCTAACAGCAATTCATCACTACACTACAGTGGGTACAGAATTTTGATGCCGCCGTCAAACAACTGCTTGATCTTTTGCGTGATAGCGATGGTACTGCAGAAGGCAAAACTAAAGCATTCTTCTTTGGAGGATGGCGTGGTTCGGGCCTGGGGGCATCTGCTGTTCTTAGAGCTATAGCCGAACTCCTAAAATCCACAGCAAGTGATTCTAGCACAAGAAATCATTTTGGCAAAATTATCCACGTAGACTGCTCTCTGTGGAAAAGCAGAAGGGCGATGCAGAGGGCAATTGCGGAGGAGCTAAACCTTCTTCATTTAATGCCCATGTTTGATAAACAGGATGATGATGATGATTTCAGAGGGGTTGATGACAGCTCTAGAGCAGAGATACCAAGCATCGGAAGTGTGGTCAACCAGTCTCTAAGAAATGAAAGATTTCTGATGATTTTTCATTATGGACGAGATGAAGAGATTGATCTAGCTGAGTGTGGAGTTCCTGGAGTCGGAACTTTTGGTGAAGGTAAATTATTATGGACAGATCACGGGAGATTTCAGCTCTCAAACAGAGAACATATGTCCAGTTCTGTTAATATATCTATGTATATCATCCCCGACATTGACATATATGTCAGTCCACAAGTGCGTCATTTATTGCACAAAGAAGCTATTGAAGTGATCCGTTACACCGGCATGGATGGCATCGACCCAACAAAGGTTGTGGATTGCTTCTTGTACTCACTATTCCTGACAGAACAAGTACGTGGAAACTCTATCAGTGTCGAGTGTCGACTATGGTTGGGCTACTCATGCTTGCACCTATTGGATATGTGATGGAATCCTTCAAGGGGATAGAGCCTGGGAGGTTGGCAATGCATTGTATGGAGTGATACGACGGTTGGGCTACACTTCATATGAAACAACAAATTTGGCAAACTATTTGGATCAACGAATAAAACCCTATGAAAGCTGGAATTCAATCACCATAGAGAAACTAGGAGCACAGAATATCTCAGCTATTCCTGTTAATGCATCGTCCTATTTCATCACATTTGGAGATGCACAGCTGGAGCTACGAAATGATTTGTTTCAACTGGCCAGCAACCTCCGTGTGCTAAAACTCTGCAAGTGCAGCTTTGATTTTTCATCACCTCCTTTCCTCTGCTGTCAGAACCTAAGATTCCTTTGGCTCGACCATTGCACAAACCTATTGGTTCCCATGTCGAAGGCGCAAGTCGAAGGGCCATGTTTCCCAAACATGTTGGTTCTTTATTTACGTTCTACAGATTATCTATTATTGCCCCAGATGATAGGACTGATGACCAATCTCAGGGAGCTAAATACAAAGGGAGTCTCATGGAGGAGTATGAGTCATGCATGGAGTAAGTTACAGAACCTTCACAAGCTCCGAATAACAGAATCTTCAGAACTGATCACAGTGGTCAGTTGCTCTTCCGTAGATATGATAAATCTGGAGCTCCTTGACTTGTCCGGCAACACTTGCATGGAATCTTTGCCTGAAATGTCGTCTGCAAGAAGCCTGAAGATGATTGTTCTCGACGGCTGTTCCAGCTTGGAGCATGTCGCACTTGAAAGAGCTCCATTGCTCGAGATTTTTAGCTCCATGGCCCAGCAGAGTACTGGACGCATCCCATACAACTGCCAGAAAAAGAATTGCGTCCCAAGTCTCGTGCATCTCAAACTGAAGCCATTGTCAGAAAGATCTCCCTGGAGGGCTGCGATCGACTGCATAGTATATTCTTGCGTGCATTGCCCAATCTTGGGGAGTTGGACCTCTCGGGTACATCCATCAAAACACTTGACCTCAGTGCAATGGAAGTCTCGCAGCTCAAGAAACTATTCCTACTGCGCTGTGTTCAACTCTGTAGCCTGCACTGGGATGGAAATAACCCTAAATTAGAAGTGATACAGGTAGACACTCGGGGAGAAGACAAGACCAATGGTCTGTTGTGGAGAACAGAGAGGTTTGTCGATTTTGAGACATATATTACTGTTACAGATGGAAGATTCATTTGGTCAGTCGTGAAGATAGTTGGCGACGTCCTTGTGTCTTCTATGTTCAATCATTGCATGTGCATGACAGTTCCTCAATCACGGCTATCACTCCAAGGGTTGGATTATTTTGGAACTACCTCGAATGGTGCCATGTTGAGAGGTGCCCCAAGCTGCGCACTCTCTTTACTTGTTACAAAGAAGGGTACCATTATTTTCCTAACTTGAAGACATTTTCAGCGTGTGATCTCCCGATGGCCCATTGCATTTGGAAAGGAATTCGTAGTCGAAGGTGTGATTCCTGATAGTGGTTTGGTAGTTAGCAATAGCTCCGATATAGCTTTTCAAGACATGAACGTGGCGTTGCACCAAAAAAAAAATTGTAAACTTAGCTATGGCCATACAATAGACCATTACTACCTCTATAGCTAATAGCTTATAGCTATTATAGCTGACCAGGCCAATATACGATATCTTTACTGTATATTCATTTCTTTTCATGGCATGTTTAGAATATGATTTCTATTTATATCAAATTATAAAAATTGATTCTTTTTTATTAAAATAGGTTAGTATAGGAGATTTATTTGACTATCTAGAGTTTTGGATATGTATAGTTTTTAATGTTATATTGGATAGTGTTTCTCTCATTTGATTTATTTGTAATTATTAAATTAAATGTCAATTATTTTGTTCATACTTAATAGAAAGTGATGCTTTGCATATGATTTGTGATCCAAATTCTAGGATTATGAGATAATAATATTCAATATCTTAGTTTTAGATTGTCATGGTTCTGTTTTACTAGCCTTTTAGTTTAAACAATTTAGACAACGCTGAAAACTAATTAATAATTTTTGAAAGAAATCGCTATGCAGTGTAGCTTCCACGATAGCCACTATTGCTTTTCTTTTTGCCAAGTCTCTCCATGATGCCGTCATAATCATGATTTATATCCTTGGTTCCTCTCACAGCTTTCAAAACCTACAGCATATATACTTGCACAATTGCCCCAGGCTGGTCTTCGTCCTCCCCATTTCCTTCCCCTTGCCAAACTTGGAGACCCTCCAGATCGCATACTGTGGTAATCTCAAACATGTTTTCCCATTTGACGACGAGAAGAACCTTCAAAAAATAGTATCTGGTGTCACATTCACCAAACTGAAGCACATCAAGCTACAACATCTCCACAAGCTGGAGCAGGTATGCGAGGCTAGATTGACAGCGCCGGCATTGGAGACGATAAGCCTCAGGGACTGCTGGGGCCTGAGACGCCTACCGGCTGTCGCACGTGGAGGTCCTAAGCCAGTCATCTACTGCGAGAAGGACTGGTGGGATAGGCTCGAGTGGGATGGCTTGGATGCCAGCCATGACCCGTCGCTCTTCGAAACACGCCACTCGGCTTACTACAAGAAGACCATCCCAAGGGGCTCCCTTCTGAGGTTCGTTGTGCATGGATGTCTTGTATGCATATAGATAGATTGAGCAAGTGTGATTAATTTTCTATTAAAGTAACCTTTTCAATTTTCGTTCTTCATTTCTTAGGTAATTTGTTGTGCTGCTCTTGTGTGTGTTGTTCGCCATGCAAGAGGTCGGCTTACAAGAAGCATCGGTTCTGGTACTCTACGAGTTCTCTCTGACTCAAGTGTTTCCCATTGGCTATGTGTTTGCAAGTGTGTTTGTGTTCTGATTGGCGCGTGCAAGTTAAGTCGCTACTTGCACAACAAATAAATGGTGTCTTTTTTTCACCGAGCTACGATTTTGGTATCTTTGGGCTGTTGTGTCGAGCACGGTGTGCTAACTTTCTCCGACTGGTGTGGTATTCACAATGGGTGGGTTGTGTTGATTTGTGGTGTTTGCAATAAGGAGGTGTGCTGTGTGCACAAACCTAATGATTTACATGCGATTGATGAACCATAAATTCAGCGTGCGTTTGGTTGATAAAATAACATATATTCTCGTGACTAGATGTGGTGTGTTTCGCAATCATACTAGTTTGAGCGGATGAGCGGTGTTATTGCCATCTACTAATATGTTGAGCTAGATTCCCATCATTTCAATATTATATTTCCACCGAATTTCTTTGGTAGTTCGCGAGATGATTGAACTGTTTTAATTGATACTTAAAAGCGAGCATTTTTAGAGATAAATCGTCATTCCTATTTCCTACTACAAACAATATTATACATATATGATGAATCGACTACGATCGTGCTCATGGGTTGAAGATAGTGTACATGCAATGCTAATATATAGGAGATGTAGTCATCGGTTAAGAAGAGTTCATTTGAAGGTTATTGTGAGTCTTCTTTTCTAGCAATACCTCATCGGGGAGGATAAGCATGGAAGCTAACTCGTGGTCATCTTTCGATGCTTGACACATGGATTGCGCAAGGCCACCCAAGATGACACGTGGGTGTAGCACACACCATTCCCTTTCCCTACCTCCCTCTATCCTCTTTGGATTCCATGCCAATCCACGAGACAAAGAATGACACAGCTTGAGTGCTTGGCCGTCCGAAGGGCATGAGCCGTCCATCCGCGAACCGGACGCACCGATGCTCGAGCTCGCGTGTGTCATTGTCTGCCGACTACGGTTCCTCGCGTCACTGCGTTCACCATGTAATATTCCAAAATTTATAATTATAAATTAATTAAATTAATTGAATATTTGATGCTATTGGACCTAATGGGCTATTAGTATGCTAGTTATTTATAAGTATAACCCTAATTAATATGTAACACTAAAACAAAAAAATTGGTGCGAAGGCGAATAGGTTAGATGGCCTAGTTTATTTGAGCCTTGCTCGTAAGAAATAGTTGTACTCAAATACTCTAAGGCTACTCTTCTCTCCATAAAGGTAGTAGTCACTTTTACCAAGGTGGCACACCCTCTCTCGGTTGCTTCCTTTTCCTAAACCTATGCTATGGAGCGGTCCGGTGGATGGGAGGCAAGGAAAGATTGACAAGTAGAAGAATTCATATGTTTTTCATTATATATTCTTTGATGCATGAGTAACCCTCTAATACTCTCATCACGTCTGTACGTAAACTTTTATGCGGATTAATTTAGTAATTAGGGCATGATTAGCCTTATAGATTGTGCTATAATTCTTGTTTAGGATTGCTATGGGCTTTTGATTTCATGCAATTTATATTTGAATGATTTTCAAGGACTTTGGAGGTAGATGTAACACCTAACCCTCCACGGACCCAAGATGCTACCACTACACACCTACCATCTCAACGGGAACAACAAACATATGAATAAAGTATATTAGCGATAAGCCAACTAACTTCATATTACACATAATTGGAACATAAATGAACTCGATCTCCATGACCATAGAGACCCATCATCACGGCTCACAAGCAAATTAAACCAAACGGTGAGTAGTAAAGGACTTAGCACTAGATCAAACATAAAACTCGGTGTAAAGCTAAGTTGTTATTTCATATGTATAGTGCCAAAGGACTATTCTCATTTCATGCATGTCGTCATCATTCACCTAAATACAACAATAAAATAAGGGTGAGTCAGGAGACTCAAGTAAGCACACGATATAACAAGAATATCACTTTAGCAATTCAATCGATTTTCATGAAGCGTAAGCTATAAATCAACTCTATGACTATAAGCGCAAATCAATTTCATGTCGTAAGCGTAAATCAATTCTCATTGTAAAGCGCAAATCAAATCTATAACTATAAATTGTAAACCCATTCCATGTCTATAGACTATAAATCAATTTCATAGCGTGAACTATAAATCAAGTCGTAAACAATAAACTCATAACTCTTTATAACTATATCATTTTCTCGCCACTTTCATGCAATTTCAAACATGTTTTCCCATTGACGAACTAGTACCGGATAAAGTATCATATAGGTAGATTGAGCAAGTGTGATTAATTTCCTATCTAGGTAACCTTTTCAATTTTCGTTCTTCATTTCTTAGGTAATTTGTTGTCTTTGCCTTTGGTGTGTCTTGTTACTGCAATGCAGCGGAGGTCGACTTTCATGAAGCATCGGTTTACATCGCTACGAGTTTCTCTTGTAGCCCTGAAGTGTTTACCATTGGCTATGTGTTTGCAAGTGTGTTTGTGCTCTACAGTGTGGCGCACGTGCAAGTGGTGGTGATCATTTTGGCTTATTTTTGGTGGCTTATGGCTGAAAAGCATGGTGGTGAAAAAAAACACATGGTGACGGAGGCTTATTTAACATAATTAAATTTAAAAATAAAAAATATAAAAATATGTTAGCCCATCACAAACAACATAACGAATACGACAAAAAAAGAACCGACAAAAAGCTCAAAAAAGCCAAAAGTTCGTAAAAGACGAAATTATGAATAGTAAAAATAAGCGGAAGCTTAAACCAAAACGAAGCGTGGCCTTAAGTTGCTACTTACTGTGAATAAATGGTGTGTTTTCTTTTCACCGAGCTACCTGATTTGGGTATGCTTGAACTGGTGTGTCAAGCGCTAGTATGCTAGCTTTCTCCAGCTGCAGGTGTGGTATTCATAATGGAGCTAGTTTGTATTGATTTGTGCACAAACCTAATGATTTATGTGTGATTGATGAACCATAAATGCAGCCTGTGTTTGGTTGATAAAACAACATATATTACTATGACGAGTTGTGGTGTGTTTCGCAATCATACAAGTTTGAGCAGATGAACTGGTGTTATTGCCCTCTACTAATATGTTGAGCTAGATTCCCATCATTTCAATATTATATTTCTGCCGAGGTTCTCTAGTAGTTCTTAGATGATTGAACTGCTTTAATTGATACTTAAAAACAAAGCAGTTCTTAGAGATAAATCGTTCCTATTTCCTACTTCAGATGTTATACATATACGATGAATCTGATCGACTATACGAGTTGCGCTCATGGGTCGAAGATAGTGTTCGTGCAATGTTAATATATAGGGTGATGTGGTCATCAGTTAAGAAGCGTGCTGGTTCCTTTGAAGGTTATTATAAGTCGTAGCTGCTGGGATGTAGCATAGGTACTAGCTGCCGCGCCAGGTTTTAACTTCAACTCAATTAGTTTTCTTTTTAATTTAGTTACTCTTATGTTAATAATTTAATTTTCTTCATTTATATTTCTTTTGCATCAAGTTAGTCATTTAATTCATGGGTTGTTCGAGTTGACCTGATGTTATGATGCTAAAGTTATTTCCTGCTCTTTGAAAGGTAAAGGTAAAGCCTGGTTAAATTCCTTACTTAATAGAAGTATTAAAAGTTGGACAGAATGTGCTCATGCTTTTATTGCTAAATATTATCCAACATCTAAAACCATGAAAAATAAGGAACAAAATTATGACTTTTGCCCAAAAACCGAATGAAGATTTATATCAAGCATGGGAACGATTTGATGAGTTATTAAGGAGACGATGTTAGCGACGGTGGTGGCATCGTTCCGTCCTTCGCGATGGATGGAGCGGTGCCTAGTCTCACCCATTTGTAGCCGCGATGGTGGTAGTGATAGCGTGGGGTGGCCTCATTTGATCGATGCTACGAGGCGAAGGTGCGGATGGAGAGCGACTTTGGTGGCCATGGTGCAAAGGTGCCATGGTCGTCCCTTGCTTCGACGGCCCGACATGGAGACATCGGTGGGTACCGAAGCAACTTGTGCGGAGGCGATGTCCTATTTGATGGGGCGAGACCTCGATGGCGAAGGCGCACGTGGAGGTGTGCCCGTGCCAGCGGGTTGGGGCCTATCAATGGCGATGATCAACAACGCACGCGGAGGTGTGCCCATTTCGATCTAGGCAATGGCTGCCGTGCACGTACATCGAGGAGTACATCAATCCGGTCTGTTGGCCGGTGACATGCTATTGAAGCGTGCGCCCAGTTGCCCGGTGATGGGAGAGCGAGGCGAGTGCGGTAGGGTAGACTAAACCAATCCACATACAAACCATCTCGTGAAAACTGAATTGACAAGTTAGATCAAAGATAATATACGTTGCCAAAAAAACCCTGACGAATTTTGTGATTCGAAATTTGAATTTGGATGGTTTGAACCTGGTAACCGTTTTGGTAACCGGTGAAAAATCGGCAAAACTACTAGCCATTTGTTCTACCGATATTTGTTACAGAAGTTGTAGGATGATATTCGTATTCGATCGAATTAAGTATATATTTGATTTGAATTCGTATTTGTTATGATATTTGATTCTTATTCGTATTTATTTTGAAAATATGGATTCATATTCGTATTTAAGACTATTCGATTGTATCCGATCTGTTTCCATCCCTAGCTGGAACAAACTCAAGCATACTAAGTGAAATTTCAACATGAGTCATTCTTCAAGGACATTGAAAGACCTCATGTAATACCAGAGATAACAAAAAGAGAAGGTAATCGAAAAATAGGAAACAATCCAAGGAAAAATAAAAGAAATAAAGAAGAGTTTCTTTGTCAAACCCATCGGCTTTAGAAATACCGAATGTAGCGAGAACTCATTGAGGTTCCCAGGCAAATGCAGGGGCGGTCGGCACCATCTCGCATTTTGGGTTTTCCTCATTTGACATAAAATTTAGACAACGCCCACTTTTACTGACTTACCTCTCGCGATGAAAAAACCACCAATAATCGGAACCTACATGTTGGACCAAAAGGTCCTTAAAGCCTGACCACTTGAGAAGAGGGGTAAGGGATAAGAGGGCACCAAGTCATTTCACAAAGCCGGGAGGGAGGCGGTAGAATGCCTCTCCTTTGTAAGCCGACCAAACCCCAAAGCGGGTCTCACTCCATTCATTTCGCTCAGACAACTGAGAACATAGCCAGAGCACAAGCCAGCAAGAGAACCCTGCCTATCTATTGCTTTGCCAAACCAAGCCTCAGTCTCACTTCATCCGCCACCGAAAGCAAAGCACTCACCAGTGCTCGGCGAACCAAAAGCCAAGCCAAGCATTCCTATTTCTCATCTCGGCTCTTTTTCTTTCCCTCCACCAAGAGCAAAGCCCCAAAGTCAAGCACTACCAACCAATCAAAGCAACACAGAGAGGCAGTGAGGGAGAGGCAGAAGGCAAGTAGTTCGAGCGGGGAAGGCAGTGGAGCGAGGAAGGCGATGTAAGAATCGTCGGCGACCACCAAGGACCACGAACCTCGCCGTCGCCTCATCCCTTTTATAGTCGGCAAAAGCAAGTAGGTCCTCACACATGCACCTGGCCCGGCAAGCGCGTCACACCACCGACGACAAGCCCGTGGGCGCCACTGTGCGCCCTTGAAAAGGAGAACATGCTCCCGGCACATGCCTCCTCACCAAGTTTCATCGTGGCGATGCCCATAGGTATTCCCAAGACCGGGTGTAAGCACGATTAGAGCAGGGCAAAATAGCAACTAAAATAAAATGCATAAGGTAGGGCGGAATAGAAGACTATCCCGTAGTAGAAGGGGATGGTAAACCGAGGTGACCATGGCGGTGAAAGAAAGGAATAGTGGTAGAAGGTGGGCGCTAGGCTCCCGCCCGGCGAGCTAAAGGGGGAGGAGTGGCGAGAGGAGGCACTGGCTGGTACCCTGCCTTTCATCTTGGGCGGCGGTGGCGATCCCAAGGCGGTGCACCCATGGTGTATGGGCGGTGGCACCAAGAGCCTTGTCGTGCGTGCTCGAGGCGGTGTTGGGGGCGGCGGGGCCAAAGCCGGGAAGCTCGAGCATTGCCGTGGCCGGAGCCGCATGGATAGATCGCGCCTTGGGCTAGCTTGGAGGCGGTGCAGATGGCGGCGGCCAAGCCCAAGGAGGAGCCACGGGGAAATGTCGGCGCCCGTGCGTGCTCGATACACTTGTTAGTTGAGGGCACCAAAGTGCATTAGGTTGTAATCATTACTAGTGGGTTGTCATTTGTCAACATCTTTCAGCGATTTGCGAGTCAAAGTGGTTATTACACTACTGAGGTTGCCTTATTACGATTAAAATTCATGGTAATACTTGCGGTGATCTTTTCAAAATGACACCTTAACACGATATCGGGTCTATCAATATAGATTACGGTGATAATGTAACCATGGTTGTCATGGCGGTTGGCGACAACGCTTGAGAGGCGCTAGGGCGCCATCGCGTCCTCAGCGAGATACATCGAGCTAAAGGGTTGACTAAGATAGAAAATTAGAGGTCAATAACACTTGCATACCTTGATGTCATGCCCTTCTTTTGCTCTTTTCCATCACTTCTCCACAAAGCTCAAACATTCGCAAATCATATCGGAGGGCGGAGCGAGAGGCACACAATGCAGCAGAGGGCACGATAGATCGGGAACTTAAGTTCCGCCTCGTCCCTCGCAGCGCCACTTAATCCCGCCCACTCCGCCCAAACCCAACCCCCCGACTAGCCAAGCGCGCGCCTAGCCGCTTCGTTGTGGGCGCCATAAAATCCTAGGCGTTTGCCTAGTTGGCCAAGGTAAGGCGAGCCTCCATGGCGTCCCCGAACCACCGGGACGCTAAGGCGGCGCCTTGGCGGCGATGTGACAATCATGAATGTAACACAAAGAGAAGTAATAAAACATATATATATATATATATATATATATATATATATATATATATATATATATATATATATATATCATTTGAATTCTAAAGATATGCAAGTACAAATACCCATGATACTCCTTGTCTGTGGAAGACAGCACTGCTGCAAATGTGCTAGCAACATCTGCGACACACTTGCCACCTTCTGGAGCCATAAAGGGATCTACTTCATCTACTGCCCAGACCTATGCATACTACCACGTCATATCAGATTCAGTAACGGAAATAAAACATAAGATAACAAGAACGTCAACATAAGTTTCCGTGAAAAAATGCCAACAGAATTAACTACGAGATATAGATTGCAGGGTTTTCTCTTGAAAGCAGAATAACAGAATTTTCCAAATGCTCAATCTGTTTGCATTTGCTTCTCCTTTTCATTGTCTTTCACCTTATTTTCGATGCAGTATAGCATGGCAAAAAGAATTGCAGTCATAGTGCATCACGTCTTAATTGAAATTTTACAAGATTATACTGTTTGGCAAGATATCAGCAACATAATTATTTACTTATCTCCTGTCCCGCACTCTTAACATTTACTTCATCAACATGTGAATGACCAAGATTGACACTCCCACTTCACAAATAATTATATTTAGAGAAAGGCTCGGCGATAAATTATTTACTAATTATTCTCGAATAACATAGTAACAAAGGCTCAGGAATAGACAACAAATAAGAGAACTAGAATAAAAAGAACGGCTTGGCCAAGCTGAAAAATTCTACACTATTTATTTGCTTACAACAAGCATGGGGCTTCAATGAATTTGAGAAATGAGAAGATTAATAGCTTTCAATGCGTTATTTACATGGTTGTCACGGCGGAGTCGGCGACCACGGCGAGCGAGGCGCTGGGCGCCTAGGCGACGCCTAGGCGAGAGCCCGGCGACGCCTAGGTGACGGCACGGCGCGTAGCGGTTCCACCTCTCTCTCTCTCGCGTATATTTCTCGCATATATTTCTCGCGTGGCAATTCCGCCTCTCTCGCGACTCTCTCGCGTCTTCCGCCTCTCTCGCGACTCTCTCGCGTCTTCCGCCTCTCTCGCGACTCTCTCGTCGTCTCGCGTCGCGCCGTCTCCCGACTCCGATCTCCCGTCTCCCCGACGCCGATCTCCCTCCCTCCGCCGCCTCCCTGCCGCCTCCCCGTCGCCTCCTCCTCTCTCGGGCGGGGAGCACGGGAGAGAGGCAGCGGGGAGGAAGGCGGCAGCGGAGGGAGGGAGGCGGCAGGTGGAGGAGGCGGCGGGCCGAGAGGAGAGGGGCGGACAGCGACACTGGTGGCGGTGAAGCTAGAGTTCAAGCAAGGCGAGGCGATCCTCCCCGGCGTCTCCTCCCCGGCGCCAGGACGACTTGGCGTCGCCTAGGCGACGCCTAGGCGACGCCGTGACAACCATGGTTATTTATACATGATTACTCAAGGAAGGTGCTGCAAACTTTAGGATTTAATTTGAATAAGCTAAACAAGGATGACGTAGAAACTCACAACTGTGGACATTTCTCGTCCTGCTCATAAGGCAAGGAAAGATATTTGTACACAAAAGATTCTGGTGTCAGTATCTAGATAGTGTGTACTAAAAGACTGCCTTGGTAGGTGCTTGAGTGAAGTTAGGAAATGAGACAAACTGACAAAGTGATTCATTCAATTTTGGGCTAAGCCAGATGCATTGAACTCGATTGCATAACCCTTGCCAATCCATTACTGAACACCACTGGGACATGTGTGCTAGTGCCATATACTCCTATGCCAAATACTCGATATCCCCGCTAATCGTTCCTTTATCCTTGTATAAGGAACATTTGTGCTCAGATAGTAAAGAAGAAACTATTGCTTTTTAAATAGTGTCCTATAAATATTTGTACAATATTTACAGGAATAACAACATCACTTTAACCATATATCATATACATATGAGATATTGTGTTTTCATATCAGTTTCTGCAGCAACTAGCAATGTGATGGTCACATACAAAATGTAAAACAGAGTGCCATCAAAATGGCAGAAGTACCACAAAACATTGAAGCTATAAGTCATGATGAACTATTTCATATGATCTGAACCTAGCATGCCTGCAGAGAATATAGGCCATGTTCTTTTCAGCTTCTAAAAGCTGCTTTTCGGCTTTTCTACAGTAACTAGCTTCTAAATAGAGTATTTTTTCAAGATAGAGTCTACTAGTTAATTGTAGTACATACTTTACTGACTTCATTTATATCGGCAAAAACCGCACGTGAATTTCTGTTACTCTGTAATCTCTCATACAAACAGCCCAAAAGTCACAAGCCGCAGCCAAAAGCCACAAGCCGCAGCCAAAAAGAACAGGACCATAAACTTTCAACTTCAGATGCAAACAAGCAAATCACAGGGAAAAAAATTGCTCCAAAGCAACAGCAAAGATAACTAGATGGGAAAATTATTTCAGTCGTTTAGATGTCTGGTTGGAGTTGATTGCCACATTTGTGAAAACATGAAACCAAATATTATTTGTTAAAATACGTCTTATTTGATGCCCCTACGATAAGCATACTTATGAACTCCTAATTGAAAAAGAATCCACAGTTTGATAAACTCACCTTCTCATGTGAAAGCAACTCATATGATGGTCCAAAATAATGCTCACAAAGTTCCACAGCTGCCTGCAAAAGAAATTCTCATGAGGCCACAAGATGACTAGACATCTGATCTGGGAGCCTTCACAGGAAAATTATTAGCATACAAAAGCACTCGGAAATTCAAAGGTGTTTCAAGAAGAAACTGCTCCTATTTCTCATAATACTGAAGCAACTTTCAAGGATTCCAATATACACTGTGCATTATCTTTGTATGGTTTGGAAAACATAAGTTCAGTTAGACCATGCAGACAACATTCCAAATAGGATGATGTTTGTGATGTATGATAAGAGGCAAGAGTTGGGTTATCATCGACTAGGCACACTAAGATGTTTTCAGATGTAACAGCTTTCATGCTTGAGTTTATTCTGCAGGTACTTTTTAGTGGATTATTTTACAGGTCTTGCTGGCAGTAATCTTTTCTACAAAATGGCCACTACATAGTGCTTATACTGACTTTTCTAAAACATGCATAGGAAAAAAACAGAAAAAAAATTATACATAAATTTTTATGTGTTCAATTTAAATTTTGCAGAAATAAGAGGTGGCAGGGCTACAACCTCTTGATTCCGGGAAACAATAGAACTTCATTTTATAGTTTTTTTTCTGACAGGCAGGAACTTGACAGTGTACATATTTTGGTCTGACACTGTTACACAATGCATGGCAAAGTATCAACTTTGTCTCCTTTTCTCGTATACAAATTACCTGTGCAATTATTACTGTTTCTCCAAGCGCATTGGGGAATAAGTAATTGTAAATCTAACTTCCACTAAGATTCATATGATGGCCAACAAATCAAATTCCTATATCCCCAATCATACATATAAAAAGTTCCAAGATGAAAAAAAAAAGCTATTAAAATTACTTGCTTTGCACACATTCAAATGCCTATGCATACAATTAGCCGGCCAGGACATATTTAGAAACTTTCCATGCAATCCACTACCGCCATATGTTTAATATTTAACAAGGTTCATCCAGGATTAAACCATTCACTTTGCAGCTAGGAGGACCGAGCACGCCGGCAGCCACTCTTGCCGTCTCCGTGGTCCGTGAGAACGGCGAATAAAGGATCTTGACAGAATCCACCAGTACACCCATTTCCTGTAGCTCCTGCACACACGAAACCACTTCCCCAAGTCACTACTGCACGCCCCAACCAAAAAAGCCGCGGCACTGACACAACAGCGAAAAACACACACCAATTCGATTTCGATACCTTCCGGAGCGATTTGCCGGCGGAGGGCGTCTGCTCGACGCCCTGCGGTGCCAGCCCGAACTCCGGCTTGGAGCCATTCTCCTACCAGGAGCAGAACATTTGCAAAGAAAGGTCGCATCAGCCGAAACTCCAAATCGGATTAGCAATTCTTGGGACAGGAAAAATTAACGAAAGATAGCGATTTGGGATGGACGGATTTGTACCAGCGATTTGGGATGGTCGCATCAGCCGAAGCTCGATGGGGATGCTGCATCCGTGGCGGAAGATGGGCGGCGACGGCGCCCGCTGCTCGAATCCTCCATCGCCGAAACGATAAGGTAGAGGGAGGTAGGCACGGATCTGGAAGGTGTTGTGAGCCGTCAGATGGTAGGATGGACGTCTCAGATTAAGGTACTGATAGGAAGAGGCTCTCTTGGAACCTTTTACCACAGTCAACCTGCAGTGTCGATTAGCTCGTGATAAAGTTGTAAAGAAGTGAAACTAGAATATGCATTTCCCAGTAATATACTGTGGAAGAAGTTCTACTGCCAAATGGCATTGCAAGGATGTTAACTATGAAAAATAACACTCCTATTAGCAGTGGTAGAGCTAAGATTTAATTACGCTTCGGGTTCAATAGTAAAATAATCTAAGCTATTTAGGTTGGATCATAAAAATATTACCTATACTAAACTAAATTTATCTAGGCTATACACTAATATTATTTTTACATCCCAAGCTGAAACTTATCATGTCTGAATGTGGCTCCGTCCTGCCTATTAGTTCACTAATATTTTTCTATTTTCTGTCTTCTTGAGGTTACCATAGAAGAATTAATTGCGAATGGTAGACAAGGTGATGTGCAGTGGCAAACAAACCCAGAGTGGCAGTGGCTTGACAAGCACATCAGTGACCGCTTAAGTTGCCAAGAACGGCCTTGAAGGCGAAGATACTTATTTGCTTCAAAGACGATGTTATTTCTCATAATAGAGATGGTGGTTGCGATGTTATTTAGCTATTTTGCGGTACTATTTCTCTAATTTCCCTTTTTTTTCTTTTGAGCTATTTTTCACGACAAAACTACATAGCACACCATACAGAAGCGAAGACAAGTAGATGCATAGGGTGCAGTTGCACTCCCATCTTTTTAAGAAAAAAGGCATATACCAGGTATAGTATGTATATGTATACATACATGGTGATATACATCAGATTTGTGATCGGTGAAGGTAGCTTAGTTTTTTATTTTTGGTAAGAAGTAAAATAAAACAAATCACGAGGAATAATTGGCTTGTAGCTGGGACAAATTTATCGCTTTTAGGAGTCGTCTTGTTCTACCAACTTGATTGATACATTACTATCAAGCTCGTTACGACCCTTAGATAATTCAATTCGATTGACATATAAGTGCATCATCCAAAGCCGACCATAATTTTATTTATTTTATCCCCACGCCGAATCTTAGGTTCAAACACGACTCTCTGATCATTTTTCTGAGAATTTTTTTTAAAAAAATTGTTAGATGATCAACAGCGAGAAGTAAACAAATTTTAGTCTCTGCTTTTGTTAGACCATATGAATGGTTGTAATTTAAAGTGATGATAAATAATTGATACTTGGATTGCTTTGGATTTCACGTTTGTGAAAGTTTTGGTCGATCGCAGTCGAATATTTCGAGTTTGTGTTGTTTCAATCGAATTCGAGTGGTTTTGCATGGATTTCTTGTATGCATATGTCATGGGCGTGGGCCCAAAGCCTAATCGGATTATTATTAAAAAGTTAGAGATTAGTTTCTATCTATTAGAGATATGATTAGAAATATGATATTAGTTTCTCTTTATTAAAGATATGATTGAGATTATACTCTATCTGTTAGGGGGAACTCATCTATATGAAAGGGCATGTCGCATACTACTGGAAGTAAGCAATAAATAACAAAATCATTCTCATTTATCGTCTCTCTCTCCCTCTACGCCGACATCGTCCGGCCATCTTCTTGGCGGTGTTTACCCCTTATGAACGAAGGTTTATAATAACTTGGTATCAGAGCCAACACCATAGTTTTTGCTGTCAAGTTATCATGTGACAAGATCATTACTGATTATGAAGAAATTATTGTGGTTTGACCGACAGTGCTTGGCGGTGAGACTGGTCATGCTGAGTGGTCGGAAAGGGGATTTTTGGAGAGCATTGGAATTGTGGTCGTGGACAACCTGACTGGTGTTCGTGGAAAATTTATTTCTTGTCTTTGGATAGATGTGGGTGCGTGTGAGTGTGTGAACTAATATCGGTCAAGTTGCGAAGAACTTGTGCCAAGAAGAAATTTCTTTGGTCTTTCAATTGCAGGATGGCGTGGAGATGATCATGGCCGGTGACGAGGAGGACCGAGATTAGGATGGGAGATCTAAGGTCCGAGCAGTCGAGGATGTCACTCGAGGTGGTCGGGCTCACGCTAGAGCACGTGGAGATCAAGAGTTGTGATTCATGGAGAAGCTACGAGTAGTACGGTCCAAGAGGCTTTGACACGAGAGGTGATGTTGCGTAGAAGATATGAGAGGTGCGTTCCCAGAGACTTCGATACGTGTGGATGATGTGTGAAGAAGATATGGGAGGTGCGGTCTCGGAGGCTTCATCACTGGATAAGATAGGAAATGTTATGGAAGGAGTCCGTAATGGGAAAGATTAGGAGATTGGCAAAACCTTTGCTAGGAAGGGTTTGGATCCTTGATTTTTGGAAGAGATAAAGTTTGGTGTTAGTGTTTGAGGCGAATCGGTTTAAGGCTCTAGCATATAAAAGTAGAGGTAGATTAAGGGTTTTAGTCGTGGCTTTTGAGAAGGCTTTTTATGCTAAAGTTTTAGGGGTCTTTGTGAGGCGTTTGTAGCATAAACATGATACGAAACAATAGATCAAATTTATTCCAAGAAAATTTAGACGGCGTCGACGAGGTGTTTTCTGAGCATCATTTCTTTGTGTCTTTGGTCGTCGGTTCAATTCAACTAAGCAGACCACTGTGTTGTCTTCGACCTATCCTCGAATCGAGTGGTCGAGCGTTCAAGTGGTCGAGTGTTCGGCGGTCGAGAAATTGGCGTAGGAAGATTTTTGCGTGCAAAGAAGGTCAAGCGGCGATCGAACAACTAGCGGTCGAAATCTTCATCTAATAGATTAGATTACTTTTTTTCTGGTTTGAGATTTGATTTTAGGTACCAAAAGGCGGAGGCAATCATTTCTGCCCTCGATTGCGTAAATGCGATCCTACAGGTGGTATCAGAGCCAAGTTGCAATGGCGCGATCAGGATCGGTTCTCAAGTAAGCCACCGTTTTTCGATGGATTAGACTATCTCTATTGGAAAACATGCATGGAGGTGTTTCTATAAGTTTAGGTAATACTATTTAGCAAAAAGTAAAAATTTGTATGAATTGCCTTCTGTCGTTACCATTAAAAATAATGTTGATGTAGAAGTGAATGCTAAGGCTAAGAATATTTTATTGCAAGGTTTGAGTATAAATGAGTTCGTCAGAATTGCTCATCTTAAATCTGCAAATAAAATTTAGACTACTCTAGCCGATTACCATGAAGAATCAAATTTTGTTAAAGGAGTGCATCAAAATCAATTCAAAAAGGCGTATTCTAAATTTGAGATAAAACCTGGAAAATCAATAGATACTCTTTTCGATCGCTTCAATAAGATTACTAGTGATTTGCAATCTGTTGGTGTCACATATACTGCTTTTGACAATGCTCGACAAATCTTGAATTATCTGGATATATCTATTTAGAATATTTTAGTCAATATTATCAATCATTCTATTAGTATGAAATCACATATTTTGAATGATTTTTATTCCAAGATCAAAACACATAAGATTGATGTTTTGGCCAGGATAAACAAGACTAATTCTTTGGGCTTAGTGACTAATCAAGCTGATAATTCATCTATGCAGAAAAATTAACAGAAGATATCAATTTGGGATGGACGGATTTATACCAGCGAGGAGACGATGAGGCTATGCTTGTTGGGGACACTGCATCCGTGGCGGAGGATCCAGTACCCTGTTCTGGAAGATGGGCGGCGACGGTGACCCGCTGCTCGAATCCTCCATCGCTGAAACGATAAGGCAGAGGGAGGTAGGCACGGATCTGGTAGGTGTTGTGAGCCGTCAGATGGTAGGATGGAAGTCTCAGATCAAGGTACTGATAGGAAAGAGGCTCTCTCTTGGAACCTTTTAACACAGTCAACCTGGAGTGTCGATTAGCTCATGATAAAGTTATAAAGTGAAACTAGAGTACACATTTCCCAGTAACACACCTTCGAAGAAGTTCTCATGCCAAGTGGCATTGCAACGGTGTTTACTATAAAAAAACAACACTTCTATTAATACACTAGTATTTCTCTATTTCCGGTCTTTTTGAGGTAGTCACAGAAGAACTAATTGTGAAAAGTAGGCGAAGTGATTGCAGTGCCAAATAAACCTATAGTGGCAGTAGCTTAACGAGTACACCAGTGCCCGCTTGAGTTGACAAGAACGGTCTTGAAGATGAAGATATTTGCTTCCTAGGTGGTGTTATTTTTCTCGTAATAGTAATAGAGACGGTGGTGGCGATGTGATTTAAATCTTTTTGCGATCGATGCTGTTTCTCTAATTTCACTTTTTTCTTTGGAGCTAATTTTCACGACAAAACTACATAGCACATCATTCAGGGGCGAAGGGTGCAGTTGCACCCTTTTTTTTAAGAAGAAAAAACAGGCATATACTAGGTAACATATGAATGTGTATTTGTTTTACAAAATAATGTCTGTTCGTTTATTTTAATCGAAACAGCATCGAAACTTGATGAAACTAAGCACTGATAGTGCTTCAACTTTTCGAAGGTAAAAGCATAGTGTTATGCACCAAAGAGATTAAACCTTGGTAACGTGCTTGTAATTAATAAACAAATAAGAATATCTTACATATGACATGGACGGTGGTGAATCTATTGCTGAACTTAACCTTCCCGATGGCCCGCCGGCGAAGTCGATTCCATAGGGCGGGTAGTCCGCGCGCCAACAACATGATGCCGTTGTTGCCGTCGTCGACGAGCGAGTCCCCGAAAATGAAGTAGCACGGCACCGCTGCACCATCGATAAACACCGGCGCCGACCCCAAGGTCGGAAACAAAAGAAACCAAGCGTGGTAGTACATCATTTCTTCCGGAACACATAGAAGTGTGTTCAGCCGAAGAAAACACTTACATAAGGTAGCTATGTCTACGTGTGTAGCGCACAAAAACGGGAGATGTGCGTGGTCTAGTGCTTTTTTTTAATGAACTGGCTGGTGAACTGCCGGATATATTGATAAAGTAGGAGTAAAAAAAAGAAAATAGAACATACACCTGCCGTGCCGGGAACACTTCACAGTCAAGCGGCCACAAGCACTACGCCAAACAACTCTACACACAACACACCAAGCAGCGAAGGGAAGAACAGCACACCCTATCTCCCCACACGCTAAAGCTTCTAGCTGAATTTCGAGGTACATGTAGAGAACCACAATTGCATAAAGCTTGAGAGAGAAGAACAAAAGCAAAGGCAAAGTGAACCACAACTCTTCCACAATTGAAGAACCACGATAAGCACTAACACTAGCAAGACAACCAGTAGAGAACTTTCAGGATGAAGATAGCAAGGAAGCGGCACTTCTCCTTAGGTGACGATGGTGGACGACATATGGCCCTTCAGGTGACGACGGTGGACGACCCGCAAGAGAAACCGATAGCTTTGGCACCACTCCCCCTCCTCCCACACGACTCATGAACGGTGGCTTGCTTGGTCTCGAGATCGAAACAACATTGCTGCAACATGGGGCCTTCAAAGTAGTGTTCCTACTCAGCGCGATGACTCAACGGTGAAACACTAAATTCTTTGGGCCTCTCCAAACAACTAGCCTAGAACTCAGGGTGAGGGACCTCAACAAAAACAACAAGGCTAGGCCTTAACGACGAGCCCGCTAGTGAGCTAAGCGGTGGACTACTCAACGCTGGGGCCCAGTGCTTGCGTGTCAACAGTCGGGTTGCGCAAGTAGTCAAGACCAAGGGCACGAAAACTGGCACTCACCACGCCTCCGCGTGCATCGGCGTACATGGACACGAGGTGATCTTGGTGACCGTTGGCCATGAGGCGGTCTAGAATCAAGCTGAGCTTGTGGACGACGGCAGCGGAGATGGGGGACAGCACAATAGAAGTGGAGGTGGTGCTGTGTTGCTGCATCTCGAGTGGGGCAGAGTGGTCGGTGAGGATGCAGTGGAACTTGGGCTCGAGCATGTCGAGGGTAGCGGCCAGGAGGCCACTGTAGAGGTCCCCGGAGGGATTCTTGAGCTCATCAAGGGTGACACCGGGGTCGGCAAGGAACCGTGGGTCAGCGAGGATGCAGTGGAACTCGGCCTCGAGCATGTCGAGGGTGGCGGCTAGGAGGCCACCGTCGAGGTCCCCGGAGGGATTCTTGAGCTCATCAAGGATGACGCCGAGGTCGGCGAGGAACCGTGGGTCGGTGAGGTTGCAGTCGACGAGGTACTCAACGAGGCGAGGCCAAAGTTATCTGAAAGAAACCGCAGGGCCTCCTCGAGCCGCCCAAGCACGGTGAGGTAGCCAAGGAGGTCCCACGCGGCGGTGCCCTCGCGAGTAGCAGTGGATCGAGGCCGTGCACGATGTCAAATACCTTGAGCACAGCAGTGATGGGTCCGACAGCGAGGTTGATGTGTCACCTCGCTGAGCCGAGCTAGGCCCACGGGGCAAGGATTGGGCGGGCTACGGCCACGAGTGCCAGTAGCACCACCTGGATCTCCTTGAGCCGGGGCCCCGCATGCGCCAGCATGTGCCCCAGCACCTGTGACTTCTCCACGCCCACCCGCAGCGAGCGCCACGCTGCCAAGAGGCTCGACACCGCACAGTCGTCGTCATTCTCTTCTTCTTCAAATCTGGCGACGCCACAACAAGATCCAGCTAGATTGGGGCCATCAGAGGGCCCACCTCGGTGACAGGTGTGCTGCATCGCCGCGCTCAACGTAGATCCGGAAACAAAATCGGATTCGACGCTGCCGGCGACAAGAAGACAAAGAGGCCCTAGATATAGAACGGAGAGGATGGAATGGGAAGAAAAAAGGGGAGGAGCTGCAGCTGAGGGGCTCACCACTGTTGCAGCACCGGCTGCGACGGTGATGAGGGAGGACATCGGCGGGGAAGTTCTTTGGCGGTGCGGGCTAGGTCACCCCTGAGTCGTCCGAGGGAGCGGCTCAGGAGGCCTGTTTCTCTCCAAGCTTACACCTGCTCTAGTGCTTATATATAGGGCAGTTAGTGTATCAAAATAATATGGGTTTTGATAATTAGCTCAATGGAGCCATAGCTAAATTGGACTGGCAGAGAGATTGGGTTTGCCTGGTCCAGTTAGGCTAGAGCCGAGGACAAGGACAGCTTGTGATCCATGTGCATGTTTTGGTGTTTGGTGTCCAGATAGATTTTTCGCATATGTGGTGCTGTGCTTTGGTATATCTTGAATGGTGTTGTAATTCTTCTTATTCAATGAAATTAAATACAGTTCTACTTCTGCATTTAGTTTAAGATCTATGCGCATGTACGCTACATGGTACACTACACACAGTTCATTTTTAGAGGTCTCTTAACTTACATTCGATGGTGCATGGATCCGGCCTCACGCAGTGCCGCTGCTGCCGTTGACGCCGAGGGCAGATCTCGGCGTGGCTTGGCGAGGACATGGCGTCGACGCTGCCGGACAAGGAGGTAACACCGTCCTCTCTCTCTCTCTTCGGTCACCATCTCGCACGGCGTTGACGTGCGCAAGATCAACATCATGGCATGGAACGGAGGCGAAAACAAGTTGCTCCAATTTTCTGTACGATTTTGTGTTGTAATCTGTTCCATTTTGTGCTGCCATTTGTGTAGTGATTTGTTACAATTTCCGATTTGTTCAAATTTTGGGCTGCAGTAGTGATTTTGAAAATCCTTGCACCAGAAGGGGATCATTCTATTCCTTTTCTTTTCAATTTTTTTCTTGAAATTTCTTGAAGGTGAAATTTCTTGTATCCGATGTGTTAGAAGTAATCTTGTTTCCATTGCTTAGTCGTATCCAAGTTCATAAAATGTATGAATTCTTGCCATGTATATGTATACAAATATAGTATGAGTTGTGTACGAGTTCTTATTTCTGAGGGAGAAGAAGTCTTACGTGCTGGTCATTGTGATGTGTATAAGTAGCAGGTCATGTAGAGTCTTGAAAACCAGAGAAGTAGTGAGGCAACGAAGAGTTGATCGGGGTGATCTGAACAAGTGAATAAAGAAGAGGAGAAGGAGCGGTTTTGACTTCAAAAAATCGCACGGGTTCAAGTCCAGCAAACTAGATAGTTTTTCGTGTGCCAGTGTGCTTCGAGTGTTAGGATAATCTAAGTCTTTAAACGTGAACATTAGTCTTAATCCTAGACTCAAATCATGAACACAAAAGTAAACGTGAGTGCGGAAGCGTACCCGAGCTCGAAGAGGCCATCTTAAGGTGTAAGTAGGGTGGTCGGCGGTGAAGTAGAGGTGGCCGACGGGGACGACGGAGCTCGGCGGTGTCGCTGTAGCCGTGGGCGTGGGCGGGGCGGGACGGGTTCGGTCTTCATTCATCACAGCACCGTGAGTAGATCGGGCTTGTTAGGATTCTTAGAGGCTTAGAACAACTCGTATTGGAAGCCCTGCTGAAAACCCTCATTTTATTTGGCGCTAGGTGACCGGGACCGAAACCAATCGGTTGGTAGCGCCCCTGATCAGGGCACGCGAGTGGAAGCATGCCTCCCTGAAAAATCGCTCGGTAGTTAGCCGAGAGATCAACCCAACATTCTCCCCTTTGATCGTAAGGCTAACACATAAGCCCATCCTCAATAAGACCGGCATACCAAGGCAATGTATTGCATGGCCAATGAAGTGTCATACAACCCTAGTACCCATAGTACACTATCTTATCTTGAAATGGATATTCATTATACTTAATGGGGGTTGGTTTGATTTAAGGTCTTTTATCCGAATCGAGGCTTTCCAATAAACCCATGCCGCAACATGATCACGAAAAATACTAGGTGGTAAGTCGTTAGTAAGCGGATCATAAGCATTAACTTAGAACTAATATGCTTGATACTTATGGTTTGATCCTGGATTCTATCTTTCACAACATGATACTTAATGTCAATGTGTTTGGCAGCACCACTTGACTTGTTGTTATTTGCATAAAAGGCTGATTCATTATCGCAGTATAAAGTGAGTGGTTTAGAGATATTGTCTACCACTCTAAGTCTCGGGATAAAATTCTTAAGCCATACAGCCTGCCCGGTAGCCTCATAATATGCCACAAACTCAGCTTGCATCGTTGAAGATGCCGTAAGGGTTTGTTTGGAGCTTTTCCACGAAATAGCTCCTCCAGCGAGTGTGAAGATATAACCTGACGTGGATTTCTTAGTATCAACACATCTCGCAAAATCTGAATCTGAATAACCAATAATTTCAAGGCTATCAGAACTCTTATATGTGAGCATGAAATGCTTAGTAGCTTGCATATAGCGCAAAGCTTTCTTAACGGCCTTCCAGTGGTCCGGTCCTGGATTTGACTGATATCTGCCAAGCATCCCGATTAGAAAAGCTAAATCAGGGCGTGTACATACTTGAGCATATATAATGCTTCCAACAGCTGAAGCATAAGGAACCGACTTCATCTGATCAGTTTCACAGTGGTTCCTTGGACATTAAAATGTCCCAAACTTATCGACCTTAACAATAGGAATAGGCGAGCCAAAGCACTTATGCATATTGTATTTCTTTAGTACTTTCTTCAGTACTGCAAGTAGCTCCCTTCTTTATTTGTTTTACATATTTTCCTTTAATGCATTTAATGCAGTGGTCTGAGTCAGAAAAATCTAATGGGTGGAGAATTTCTTCTTTAATGAGACGCTCCATTCTCCCCCTCGAAATGTGGCTTAAACGACAGTGCCACAGTTTTGAAGAAGTCTCATCATTATTTTTACGCTTAGTATCATACACATTTAAAGATACAAGGGATTCATTAAGGGAAAGCATATAGAGCTTGTCTTGTCTAAAGGCAAGACCAACATTATTTGAATGAAACTTAATAATGCATTTATTGTCACCAAAAATACATTTAAAACCTTCATCGTCCAATAAAGAAACTGAAATCAAGTTCCTCCTAATGGAAGGAACATAAACTACATAATTGAGATGAAGTGTGAAGCCGCTATCTAAGACTAATGAAACAGAACCAACTGATTCTACTTCGGCTTCCTTTCCATCCGTGACTCTAAGACTTCGCTCCCTCTTTCTTAGTGTTTTCGCGGTAAGGAATCCTTGTAAAGAGTTGGTAACGTGCACAGTTGCACTAAGTCAATCCACCAAGCATTAAGAGAGAAATCAGCATAAAGTGTTTCATCAATGAAAGTTATTATATCATTACCCCTTTTGACGAGCCACTTTAGAAAGCCTACACAATCCTTTTGGAAATGCCTTGGCTGTTTGCAGAAGTGACATTCCCCCCTTTGGATGCTCCAGCGGGAGCAACATGAGGCTTAGGTGCATAGTACACTTTAGGCCTTGATTTATCTGAGTTAGGGGAGAACTGCAGCTTCTTCTTGGATTTGAAGTCCCCTTGGAACTTCCTTTTGTGAGAGCCACCAACATGAAAAGTAAAATCTTTCTTTTCTGTTCTTATTCTCTCTTCCTCCTGGACACACATGGCGATCAAATCGCTCATGCTCCATTTTTCTTTCTAAGTATTATAATTAATTTTAAATGCTGTGTACTCAGAAGGAAGAGAAGTCATAATGAAATGGACGAGGAAACCATCGGATATTGCCATATCCATGCCCTTAAGTTTTTCTGCCATATCAGTCATCATCATGATATGCTCTCTTATGCTGCCGAACCCATCATACTTAATGGTTAAAAGCCTCGAATCAAATCTTGGCATAGACTTTAGTGGAGCCTTTAAATTTCTCCTCGATTGAAGCCAAGTACTCCTTAGCATTTTCGGAATCAGGGATTGCTCCCCTAATCCCGACTGAAATAGAGGTCTTCATGATCATTAGTGATAAGTGGTTAGACTGTTCCCATTTTTCAGCATTAACCTCATAAATTTTCTTTTTCTCAGCAAAATTCTCCGCATCTTCGGTGGGGAGAACGGGAACGGCTACCATTAAGACATAGTCAAGGTCCAAAACACCAAGGACAACATGAATTCGTTCTCTCCACGAGAAAAAATTATTCCCCATGAGCTGCTCAATGTTATCAATTATGGCGGCAACGTTTGAAGCATTAAGTGCTGAATTTCAAAATACAAGGCAAAAATTAGAAATATCATAAATATATATATTACATGTAATTAACCCTACGTTGGTCTGATTAATAACATGCAAAAATTACAATTCTAATTCATATCACCGTTGGGCAGAAAATGAAAAAAAACTTAATAATTTTATATGGCGACATATGATTATAAACAACGTTGGTCAGAATATAACCATATGCATACATAATGCCAAAATTAAGCATAAAATCTCTAATTAAAATATCTCGTTGGTTCAATTTAATCGAGATTATACATAACAATATGGTAATGATACATCATAATTTGGGCCACTAAACAATAATTAAAACAAATTGCACAAAAGATAAATTAAAAAAGAAATGCATCGAAAAGAAAATTAAAACTCTCAGTGAAAACCACCTCATAAGAAAATTCGGGCCAAAATATACTCACGGTCCACAAAAAATCGCGCACGGGCCACCTCACGCCCGCGCGGCCCAAACACGCCCGCACGGCCCAAAGGCGCCGGTGCGGCCCAAAACGTGTTTCACGCACGCGCAGTGTTGGATCCCGATCGGACGGCCGAGACTCGGTGCGATCTCGCGCGTGCCGTCGGATCCCGATCGGACGGCTCAGCGTGCGGCCGGCCCAAATCCTCATCTCGGCCTGCAAAACGGATGGCCGTCCGATCTGATCGGACGGCTGAAAAACGCGTGTGCGGTTGGATATCATCGTGAAAACCCTAACCCTAATCACGGGAGAGGCGATGCGGCGGTGTGCACGCGGCGCCGCGTGAAGAAGCAAGCAGCGATGGCGCGGCTCCTCGAGCAACGGTGACGCACTCGGTGTCGGCCCCAAGATGGAGCGGCAACGGCGGCGCGCAAGATGCTTGCGTGAGCAGCGGCGGCGGCCCCGGCGGAGCGGAACGCGGCGGCGGCATCGGCGGCACGAGCTCAAAACCGTAAGTTTTTTTTGTGTGCCGCCCGATCTAAAAATTTCTTTGGTCTTGAGGTTTCGGGAGGTTGGTTTGGGATTTTCAACGTGGTTTTGCTAGAGTTTCGTAGATCCCTCCTTCTAAAATTCTAAACCAAGCCTAAACCTCTAGATCCGACCCTTGAAAAAAATAAATCCGAGTTGGTAGGTGCTAATCGGGGTTCAGGATTGAGTCTAGGTGGCTCTGATACCGTTGTTAGGATAATCTAAGTCTTTAAACGTGAACATTAGTCTTAACCCTAGACTCAAATGATGAACACAAATGTAAACGTGAGTGCGGAAGCGTACCCGAGCTCGAAGAGGCTATCTTAAGGTGTAAGTAGGGGTGGTCAGCCAGTGAAGTAGAGGTGGCCGATGGGGACGACGGAGCTCGGCCGATGTCGCTGTAGCTATGGACGGGGACGGACGGGGTTCCGATCTTCATTCACCACAGCACCCATGAGTAGATCGGGCTTGTTAGGGTTCTTAGAGGCTTAGAACAACTCGTATTGGAAGCCCCGCCGAAAATCCTTTCATTTTATTTGGCGCTAGGTGATCGAGACCGAAACCAATCGGTTGGTAGCGCCTCCGATCAGGACGCGCGAGTGGAGACATGCCTCTCTAAAAAATCGCTCAGTAGTTAGCCAAAGATCAACCCAACATCGAGTTCTCTCCAGCATAGAGATGCTACGTGAAAGCTTGTGCTGCATGTGCTCGTTCACGTGAAGTATAGGGAGGCAAGGTGTTGCTTGGCAGGCTTCACGACCAACAGAGAGTGACAGGAAGCCTTGCGTGAACACATGCCATTGTCACACGTCGCGTCGGAGGGTAGGACCAGCAGATCCCACCGGAGAAAGAAGCTCATCTAGAGCAGGAGATGCCGAGCGAAGTCACGTGATCCGAGAGGAAAGGATCGGAAGATGAAATTTCTTTAGTTAAATTTCTTGGAATGTAAATGGATCCGATCCAGATGCAAAAACCGAAATGGATGTAATTTCTTCTAATTTTTGAAGATGGTAAACCGAAAATGCAACAAAATAATGTTACAAAGACCCCCACATCCATGGAAACTTGAATTTTCCTTGCACCGTATTTGCCTCAGCAAGATTTATTTTTCTCCCATGTGCACCAATCTCAAAACACAATAGACGCCCTTTTATTTCTGGGAGCATCTCAATTCTCAGAGCTGAAAGAAATTCTGTTAGAGCACGCTTTTTCAGAGCTCTAATTAATCATTAGACCAATTTAAAATGACTGCAAGTTTACTAGTTATACGCGCTAATGAGTATATATATATATATATATATATATATATATATATATATATATATATATTAACAAAGTAGATGTAGTCTCTGATGTTTAAAGTTAAACACGCTGCAACATGACTCTTTGCACCTATGCTTTTTTTAAAAAAAGAAAACGGGAAAGACGGACTCTACTCTAAAGAAGAAAAGAACAAAAGAAAAGCACACAGAGTCGATCAGTAACGACATAATCTGCAACCAAGCTTTGGAAAAAGGAAAGCAGTGTGGGGCGATGCCAAAAGCTTGTGCCATTACCATTACACCCATCTACCAAAACATATCGCTGCTCGATCTTGCAGTAGCTTCTGTTCCCTAGCTTTGCCACCAGCTTCTGATCCAGTGAGATTTTCTTTCATTATTATGAGCAAGATGATCAAGTGATATATCTTTGTCTGGGACTGGTTGTCTTGGAGAAAATTGTTCTTTTCTCGTCGTCTTACTTCGCCCTTCCTCGACTTGATTTGCCTCGCAGCTCTAGAGGTACTACAATGGCATTTTGTGCATAGACACATATATAAACTTGGTTTGTCGCAGATTTTAGCAGTGTCGGATCAGGAATTAAGCATCTCACCTTTGTAGGGAGTGGAGAAATCTGCAGCTGATGGGTTAGATATATTTTGCCATGATTTTCTTTGGCTGCCGGTAATAGATCTATGTGGAGAAGTTCAAAATGACTGCTAAACCACCTGACCGCCGCCTGGTTGGTACCTCTTCTCCTTACGAACCATGCGAAGCAGAGTTATGGGTTTATGTTTGAAACATTTGTTGTGCATCCGTTGCCTTAATCATCCTGCTGTTTGTCTGTTTCTATACCCATGCGAAGCAGAGTTATGGGTTTATGCAATCACACGATTATAGTTTGCCGGCAGCGCTGCTGGGATGTATCGTAGGCAGATGGCATATTTCAACTTAAACCCAAGGCTCAGCTGCAAAGCAGACCTTAAATATATTGAACTAGCTGAACTTTTTCGTGTAATTGTGTGGCTAAACACCGCAATACAAATGCTTATAAATTGCTTGTTGCATGAGTAGTTACCGTGATTTTTGGTTGCTTGTGTTTGAACGAGTCGTGTAACGTTCAGAAAAAAGAGAGCCTATGGACTGTCTAGAGTGCCTAACTACCATAGATTGAGCTAGGTAGTTGGAGCACCTCCAATACAACACCACAACGAAGTCTTTTATTCTAAAATAAGTTAAAGTAAGCTAAAAATAAAATCTACTAAAAGTCAAATAAACAAGAGTCTTAAAAATCTATTAGGCTAAAACCTTAAGTCTTACATCCCGTCATTAGAACCGAGAGTTTAAAACACCACCCTATATATTTTTCTTATATCATAATTCTGATACGTGAATTGCTAACTTACATATGCTCCTATCTAAATTCAACTCTTTGAATATATTTCAATCCCGTAAATCTCTTTAAGTTGCTTCCTTTTATGTCAGTCTTAGTAGACCACTGCATCTTGTTATATTTTGGTACAAATAGTGCACCTCAAATACATACAGATTAAAATAGTGCCTCGGGGAAGAAGAAAGTGCCACATTAATTATCTAAAGCCACCCAAAATCGTCCTCTTTTTTTTTGAAATAGATGACAGGGACTCCACTATCCATTAAAGAGGATAATAGAGTTTAAAATTACAACACCCATCCTAGGTAAACACGCCACACCTAGGGAAAAACACCCCAAAGACAGCAAGCAACATCAACACCTTCACGAAAAAAAAAACAACGCTAACCTAGGACTAACCATGACAGCAATAATACCTAGCTACTCTACGAACTAGAACACAAAATACATAAATCCTCCACTCCAATTGATTGTAGGTTTGGGACGGTTCCATAAAATTGGAAACAAAGCTACACCCAGCTCCAATGCTCTATTACTTAATAATGGGTCCATAAACATCTGTCTAATGCGCTTGGAAAGGATTCGCTCTAGGTTGGACCTACACAAATTAGTTGAATCTACTATACCTTCATAAAGCTACCGTAGCCTTATTTGAAGCTACCATCCGTCCGACATGGTATCATGACAAAGAAAAGTAGGCGAAATATCTAGAGTGCATGGCACACTGCCCCAACGTCCATGAACCGGAAGAACACAAGTAACGGTCAATGCATGAAGGAACAAGTTTGGAGCTTTTCTCTTGCCTGCTGCCAAAAAAAGATTATTACCATGTGGTTCTCCCTTGGTTTTCAAATTCAAAATTGACATTTGAATTTGGCGAGTTCAACCGGTTGGTTTAAAACGAGTCACAGGCATGAACCACTAATAAATCAGTTACCGGCAGGATTCTCTACCAAAACAGTTCTTGGGACAATGCCCTTGACTTGCTGTGATGCGTAGAATCTATCTACATCTATACGAATTTGAGGCTCCTCTAGAAGCCTCTATATTAATCTTAAATGGATAAAATTTTATACAAAAGTTTTGACCCAAATATATCTGTCTGCACATGGTACCGCTACTACAAAATAAACTATACTGGACATCTCGTTATAGACGGTTCAAGTGAAACGGTCTATACTTTAATTATCATAAATGGTTTATGGTGAAAACCATCTCTAAAACTATCACAGCCGGTTAGGTTTAAAAGCCGCCTATGATATCTCCCATTATCACATGCGACTTTTAATTAGAACCATTTATGAAATATCACAGACGATTTTTATTTACAGCCGTCTGTGCTTTGTCCATTATCACGGATGGCTTTTAGTTAGAACCGTCTATGGAACTATCACGATGATTTTATTTACAACGATCGTGTTTTGTCCTTTGTTATATGAACTACAAAAACTCTTGAGCTAGAATAGATAAGTGTTGGAAACATGAGCAATATTTTAATTCTAAATTTTATTAGGAGATAAATACAATAGATCGGTGATGCAAAACTTACTACTAATAGAAGGCTACTCAACATACTTCAGAATATACGCAAGAAAAACATAGTAACAACGTCGAATGACCGCGCGAACGACTTACTTTTTCGCCTGATGAAGAATAAGAAGCAGCACAGGCTTGACACAGTGTAGAATGTAGATGACGCAGTGCAGTGAGCGGTCGCGCAAATGTGCGTTGCCCAGAAACCTTATTGCCGCCCCATGCAGGTACTCTCTGTGGCAATGGTTCAAATATAGCCGCTCTCCTTCTTGCGGTGCATGCCGGGAAGAAAGGTTGGCGGTTCAAACAAAGACAAGACAAGAGCACAAATCGCAGATAAGAAGGAAATAGAGATGTGAGGTTTTTCAAGAATATAATTTGGACGTCTCGAGATATATATCTGTATTGCATCGTGAACTTAAAATTTAAAGACCATTTACCCACCGTAATCGACACATTCAACTAGCCATTTACCCACTGGTAACTACCACATCAAATCACAAATTAAGCAGTGTAAATTCATTTGTAACTACCTCATTCAAATGTTTGAATCTCATTCAAACAGAGAGAGAGAGAGGTGCAGGGTTCAGCAAAAATAATGGTGGATTTGGTCTGCCTAGTAGCGTGCCACGTCACGGCACGGTCGCGCGTCGCAAGTCACAAGTCACACGATTTTCACGTGAAAATATGCGAATATGTGTGACTAGTTAGAACCATCCTCATACCACCTCTATCCATATTCAAGGAGTAGTGAGGACTCCACCTTATAAATCGATCTTCCTCACATTGCCTTAGCAATATGGTACTAAACCATGCATGCTTTGGAATTAAGGAAATGGACCATGCTCAAATGGGCCAATTTCTAACAATAAGTGTGCCAGTGCGACTAGTCACTTTTACGAAAGACAAATTCAATTCAAATTTATTACAAAAGTCCCAAAATAGAGATTCCTAGATCTTGATCTTCTGGGCTTCACATGCTTCCTCTTCTACTTTTGGAGTTAGAGGATCAGTGGCTACGTTATCGAATGCTGTGAAGATTGTCCTTGCTCTCTCCACTTCCTCCTCTAGCCTGGGCAAATCATTAGTATGACCCATAATCTCAAAGAGGGTGCCATTAGAATCGGCCACTTCTGCTTGATCGGCAAGGTTATTCATTTGTCTCTCCACTGCCGTAAAAGATTCTTCCACTTTGCACACATTGAAGAGAAGAATGAGGCTGAGGGTAGTTTCCCTTTCTTGAGCAGCAACGAGACGCCTCCGTCGATGACGAATGATGAGGTCCAGCTGACAGATGGAAGCGAGTAGAGGAAGCAGAGCAAGGCATGAGAGGAGGAGCTGCTCTAGACGTAATTTGTTGGCCGCCTGTGTAAGGTTGCGACTAAACAACTCATGATGGATAGATGAGAGGAAGAAAATCAAAAAAATATTAGATGCCATTGTTAAGAAATATGGTGAAGAAGATGAGGGAGAGGACGGTTTAAAAGAGATTGAGTTTGTGGTATCAAGGAATTGTACACGCACACATAAAGCCGTAACGATGTGGAAGTTTAAGCATCAAAATATTAATAGGCGGGAGTAGGCGCACATATTTAAGTGTTATAACAAACAGTTCAGATACTAAACTGTCTATGATATGTGAATTATCACAAACGGTTTATATAACAAACCGTCTCGATAGTGATTATCATAACGGTTTGTATAACAAACCGTCTGTGACAATGACACATCACTGATCTATAGCATATCCCCCAGGATTTCGATCTCACCAGTCCATTCTCTCCGCATCAAATGGCAAGCACGTGTTCCTCCCACCTCTCGCCCCTTATTACTCCCCCTCTCCTACCGGTAGGCACGCGTGTATTCCACCGGCTGCTTCTAGTTCATTCACTTCTAGCTTACTGCACCCTCCTATCGACGACATGACTACCATCGTGAGCTAAGTCCCTCGCCTCTGGTTGTGACACCACGGTTCATTGCACAAGACACTCTGTCTTCTTATGTATTCTTGCCATGTTAAGGAGTTGGGTTCGTGAGGATTAGAAGATGTGTTTTGCCATATTCTTGTTGTGTTAGACGGGTAATCTACTCATTATCTTGTTATGATGTAATGGTGGATTGTAATCTTAATAGAAATGGAATGTGTTGTTGTGTTTGTCAGATGTCGCTTGTTTTCACGGGCATACCTAACATTTCTTGAGGCTAGCCAAAAACAGAAAAAAAAAATTGAAGTATAGAATGGACTATCATAGACAATTTTGTGGTATAAACCGTCTATGAAGGATTATCATAGACGATTCTAACAAAAAATCGTCTATGATACTTGCACATCACAAACGGTTCTATCACAGACGATGTGTCAACAAAAAAATCCTGATCACACCAGCAGAGCAAGAACAGCCCGTCAGGAGCGCGATTCTGCAAGTGCGTGCAAGACGCCATAAAGACGCTCACGCGTAAACGGATGGGTTCATATCACTGAGAGCATGACTAGATGGGATAAACTAGAGAACGGACCATCTCGCAAAGCTTTGTTTGGCAGCCTATAATTCGCAGCCTATCCAAAGGATGGGCCGGAATTATAGACTACCAACAAGGTCTAACTATAACATAAAACACAACCAGGAGGGGAAGCGGAAGAATTCATTTTTATTTGTAACTATTAAGCAAGACTTCAATATATGGCATAACCTCAATGCTATCCCAAAAGCTAAATTGCACAAATCCTAAAACAGTACTATTACTCCTTCTGTTCCGTAAAATAAGTTCAGCACATATATGTACAAACAATATTAGTTAAGTAATATTTAATAGAATTGGACTATAATTTCAGGTGTTTGCGATGGCATTTGGCTGCGCGTGACCTTCGCGATGATATTTTTCAAATCACATACCTTTGTGATAGTATTAAACACATTTTTTTCAATTTGGAACTAAAATGGTAAGAAATGAATTTTAATTTTAGAAAATAAGATTTCTTTATTATTTTAAAAAGTTTATAGATTGTTGTGTTTTATTACACCATGAAGGAAAAAGTTTCGTTTTTCCTAAAAAAGAAGTTTGGTCCGTTCAAACTAAAATAACGTGATGGACCTTCAAGGGGTTTTTTTTTACCAAAGTCCGGTTAGGATTCTTAAATGTTCCAACATGAAAAAAAAACTAACCGGTGTATATGAGGCGGTAACACTATCGAAAATCCCACTGAGCTTGATCTTGAAAGTCAAATGGGAAAACAATGATGACTGCAAATCCATTGCGGTAAGCCTCTCAATGCCCGTGCACTTGTTATGTTTTAGTGCATATAACTAATGCAAACATGGGATTTTATTATTATTTATTAAGTATAAAATAAACCCCATCTAACTTATTATCAAGAATAACACATTTTGCCACACCACAGCTGACGGCGTGGCAAAAAAAGGTCAGACTTTTTGGAAATAAGTACTGCATGAAGCTAGAGGTTGCAACGGGTACATACCCGCTGGGTATAGCCACCCCATACCCGTACCCGACAAATATAACTCTACCACCACAATACCGTGCATTCGCGCAGTGCACAGAAATTCACCCGTACCCGTGCCAGCGGGTATTTATACCGACGGTGTAACCCATACCCGATTGAGTAAATACAGCTCCAGGCAAAATACAACTTCAGAAAGCACCAGTCCAGGCAAAATGCGGCTTCCGAAAGCTCCAGTCCAGGCAAAATGCAGCTTCATGAGTTGTAGGACCACCACGATCCACGACATAGACCAACACAAGACACCACAATACCACACTACCAAGTTCATGAGTTCATCCATATTCTATTACATGTTCTTGACTTTTTCTACCAACCATAGCAGTAGTTGTAATACCAAGTACATGTTCATCACATATTCTACCAACCATATCAGTAGTTGCAATACCAGCCAGAGGCCAGAGTACACAATAGCATAACAGCATTACAATCAAAAGGAGATACATATTGCACTTGCATTTTTGACTTGGAGTAGCTGCAGACAGCAGGCTTGATTCAAAGGGCAATCTCCTACACGAACAGATTTGCATGACATCATGAGTAAGCATCCATGAGAAAGAGCACAGATTAAAGGCAAAAAATTGAGTGATTGACAATGTTTTTTATTTAGGAATATACAACACAAATATAAAACATGATTGGCACATGCTAAGCACGAATCCAGACATGAAAGCACAAATCAACATGCACAAGTTATGAACAATAAGTCAATAACCTGCAACCCCTCTTGTATATCTTGGAGGCAGGAGCAAAAGGTAGCAGCAGCTTGCTTGTTCTTCTCATCAACTATAAACACAAGTAAAGAGTTAGTTTTCAGACATAGAAAGAAAATATTAAATGGACAACAAGTCAACATGTATACCGTTGTATTTGTTCCGAAGCCAATTTTGAGAGCACATTAGGGCCTCCAACATCTTGGAAGTGAGCCTGCTACGATGCTCACTAAGAACCCTTCCACCGGTGCTAAAAGCAGATTCTGAAGCAACAGTTGTAACAGGGATAGCAAAGATGTCCCTTGCAATCCTTCTCAAAGTAGGAAATCGAGTTCCAGCCACTTTCCACCAATCTAAAACTTTAAAGTTTGGTGTATGCATGTCCAACATCTCTTCATCCAAGTAGCGGTCAAGCTCAGATTTGAAACCCATGTTTGCTGGCCTTCTACTTGCCACACATGGGAACATGGGATTTGAAGCCCGTGCACTTGTTATGTTTCAGTACATATAACTAATGCAAACATGGGATTTTATTATTATTTATTAAGTATAAAAATAAACCCCATCTAACTTATTATCAAGAATAACACATTTTTGCCACACCACAGCTGACGGCGTGGCAAAAAAAGGTCATACTTTTTGGAAATAAGTACTGCATGAAGCCATGTAGACGCTCACGCGTCAATGGATGGGTTCATATCACTAAGAGCGTGGCTTAGATGGACTAAGCTAGGGAATGGATCCTCTCACCAACTACAACATAAATTTCAACTAGGATGGGGAGCGGAAGTGTTCGTTCTTGTAACTATTAGGCAAGACTTGAATGCCATGACATAATCTCAATGCTATCGCAAAAGCTAAATTGCACGAATCCTAAAGCGGTACTATTAGTAGCAACTCAGTAGGGCCTTGATTAAGTTTATCCTATGATGTGGCTTAATGACATTCTAGCTAGTCGTCGTTGGTATCGACTTTATTAAGTACGGACGATATCCAGTTAGCTTGCTTGAATGTGCACATGGTTAACAAGCATTCTGGCATGTAATTTTGTGGCAGACACGAACACAGTTTTAGACGGCAATAACACACAAGGTAGTAAACTACCTATGTTGTACATCTGTAGATTCGTTCGGCCATACAGGACGCATGCCTTCTCACTAACCTTATACTTAAATTGCATCCTTTGTTACTTTAGTTCATTCATTTACGCAATAGCTATTAAAATTAGAGTACCAATATATGTATTGTGGAAGTCATATCTAATAGCAATTCATTACTACAGTGGCTACACAATTTTGATGACGCCGTCAAACAACTGCTTGATCTTTTGCGTGATAGCGATGGTACTGCAGAAGGCAAAACTAAAACATTCTTCTTTAGAGGCCTGGAGGCATCTGCTGTTCTTACAGCTGTAGCCGAACTCCTAAAATCCACAAGTGATTCTAGCACAAGAAATCATTTTGGCAAAATTATCCACGTAGATTGCTCTCTGTGGAAAAGCAGAAGGGCGATGCAGAGGACAATTGCGGAGGAGCTAAACCTTCTTCATTTAATGCCCATGTTTGAAGAGCAGGACGATGAAGATGATTTTAGAGGGGTTGATGACAGCTCTAGAGCAGAGATAACAAGCATTGGAGCTGTGATCCATGAATCTTTAATAAATGAAAGATTCCTGATGATTTTTCATTACGGAGGAGATGAAGAGATTGATCTGGCTCTGGCAGAGTGTGGATTTCCTGGACTCGGACGTTTTGCTAAAGGTAAATTGTTATGGACCAATCATGGAAGATTTCAGCTCTCACCCAGAGAACAGAAGTTGATGTCCAGTTCTGTTAATATATATATGCAAATAGACACCACCGATCATGCACATGCCAATCAACAACTGCGTCATTTACTGCACAAAGAAGCTGTTGAAGTGATCCGTTACACCGGTATGGATGGCATCGACCCAGCAAAAGTTGTGGATTGCTTCTTGTACTCATTGTTCCTGACAGAACAAGTACGTGGAAACTCTATCAGTGTCGACTATGGTTGGGCTTCTCATGCTTGCAACTATTGGATATGTGATGGAATCCTTCAAGAGGATAGAGCCTGGGAGGTTGGCAGTGCATTGCATAGAGTGATACGACAGTTGGGCTACACTTCAAATGAAACAGAACTTTTTGCAAACTATTTGGATCGACGAATAAAACCCTATGAAGGCTGGAACTCAATCACCAAAGGGAAACTAGAAGCAGATAATATCTCAACTATTACTGTTAATGCATCATCCTATTTCCTCACATTTGGAGATGGACAGCTAGAACTACAAAATGATTTGTTTCAATTGGCCAGCAACCTCCGTGTGCTAAAACTCTGCAAGTGCAGCTTTGATTTTTCATCACCTCCTTTCCTCTGCTGTCAGAACGTAAGATTCCTTTGGCTCGACCATTGTACAAACACCGGGAAGGAGCAAGTCGAAGGGCCATGTTTCCCAAACCTATTGGTTCTTGATTTACGTTCCACAGATTATCTATTATTGCCCGAGATGATAGAACCGATGACCAATCTCAGGGAGCTAAATACAAAGGGAGTCTCATGGAGGAATATAAGTCATGCATGGAGTAAGCTACAGAACCTTCACAAGCTCCGAGTAACAGAATCTTCAGAACTGATCACAGTGGGCAGTTGCTCTTCTATAGATATGATAAATCTGGAGCTCCTTGACTTGTCCGGCAACACTCGCATGAAATCTTTGCCTGAAATGTCGTCTTCAAGATGCCTGAAGATGATTATTCTCGACGGCTGTTCCGGCTTGGAGCATGTCGCACTTGAAAGAGCTCCATTGCTCGAGATTTTTAGCTTTGATGGTTATGGCCCAGCAGAGTACTGGACGCATCCCATACAACTGCCAGAAAAGAATTGCGTCCCAAGTCTCGTGCATCTCAAACTGAAGCCATGGTCAGAAAGATCTCCCTGGAGGGCTGCGATCGACTGCGTAGTATATTCTTGCGTGCATTGCCCAATCTTGAGGAGTTGGACCTCTCGGTACAGCCATCAAAACACTTGACCTCAGTGACATCTCGGTGCAATGGAAGTCTCACAGCTCAAGAAACTATTCCTACTGGGCTGTGAGAAACTCCGTAGCCTACACTGGGATGGAAATAACCCCAAATTGGAAGTGCTCCAGGTAGACACTGGGAGAAGACAAGACCAATGGTCTGTTGTGGAGAACAGAGAGGTTTGTTGACATCGAGACATATATTACTGTTACAGATGGAAGATTCATTTGGTCAGTCATGAAGACAGTTAGGAACGTCAATAAGATGCACATCCATGTGTCTTCTATGTCACATAGTCATGTTAGCATCACCAAAGTATTAAGGTTGGTCCCAGCCGAGTGGACGTGGTCCCAACAGGAGCATTGTTTCCGTATAAGGATATTGGCCTTGCAGAGGATGTCACCTGCTCTGCCGCCTTGACGTGGGATTGCCAACAGCTTCACGCTTTGGATGTGCATATCGAGATTGGTGAAGGAAGCCACTATTTAGAGAGTATGCACGACGATGAAAATTTTATACGATTCCTTAATTGGAAAGTTCAATCATTGCATGTGCATGACAGTCCCTCAATCACGGCTATCACTCCAAGGGTTCCAGTATGTTGGGACAGCCTCGAATGGTGCCATGTTGAGAGGTGCCCCAAGCTGCACACTCTCTTTACTTGCTACAAAAAAGAATGGTACAATTTTCGTGCCTTGAAGACATTTTCAGCGTGTGATCTCCCGATGGCCCATTGCATTTGGAGCAAAGGAATTCGTAGCGGAAGGTGTGATTCCTGCTAGTGGTTTATTGCTATCATAGCTTTTCCAGACATGAATGTGGTAATACCTATATAAATAGACACCAAAAAAAACTTTAAGCTATGGCCGCGCAATAGGCCATTACTACCTATATAACTAATAGCTTATTGCTATCATAGCTGACCACTATTTATTTCTTTTCATGGAATGTTTTGAATATGATTCTATTTATATCAAATTATAAAAATCGATTCTTTTTCAATTAAAATAGGTTAGTATGGGAGTTTTATTTGACTATTCAGTTTTGGATATGTATAGTTTTTAATGTTATATTGGATTGTTTTTCTCTCATTTGCTTTTTTGTAATTTATTAAATTAAATGCTGATTATTTTGTTCATACTTAATAGAAAGTGGTGCTTTGTATAATTTGTGACCCAAATTCTAGGATTATGAGATAGTAATATTCAAAATCTTAGTTTTAGATTGTCATGTTTCAGTTTTACTAGCGTTTTAGTTTAAAAAATTTAGACAATGCTGAAAACTAATTAAGAATTTTTGAAAGAAATCGCTATGCAGTGTAGCTTCCACGATAGCCACTATTGCTTTTCTTTTGCCAAGTCTCCATGATGCCGTCATAATGATGATTTATATCCTTGGTTCCTCTCACAGCTTTCAATACCTACAGCATATATACTTGCACAATTGCCCCAGGCTGGTGTTCGTCCTCCCATTTCCTTCAACTTGCTACGCTTGGAGACACTCCAGATCGCATACTGTGGTAATCTCAAACATGTTTTCCCATTGGACGACCAGAGGAACCTTGAAAAAATGGTATCTAGTGTCACATTCACCAAACTGAAGCACATCAAGCTACAACATCTCCACAAGCTGGAGCAGATATGCGAGGCTAGATTGACTGCGCCGGCATTGGAGACGATAAGCCTCAGGGACTGCTGGGGCCTGAGACGCCTACCGGCTGTCGAACGTCGAGGTCCTAAGCCAGTCGTGGACTGCGAGAAGGACTGGTGGGATAGGCTCGAGTGAGATGCCAGCCATGACCCGTCGTCAAACACGCCACTGCTTACTACAAGAAGACCATCCCAAGGGGCTCCCTTCTGAGGTTCGTTGTGCATGGATTTCTTGTATGCATATAGATAGATTGAGCAAGTGTGATTAATTTTGTATGGAAGTAACCTTTTCAATTTTCGTTCTTCATTTCTTAGGTAATTTGTTGTGCTGCTCTGTTGTGTCTTGTTCTGCAATGCAACGGAGGTCGGCTTACATGAAGCATCTGTTTGCTGCTGCTACGAGTTCTCTCACAGCTCTAAGTGTTTCCCATTGGCTGCGTGTTTGTGTTCCACAGTGTCGCACTCGTGCAAGTTAAGTTGCTACTTGCACAACGAATAAATGGTGTGTTTTATTTTCATCGAGCTACCTGATTTGGGTATGCTTTAACTGGTGTGTCAAGCACTGGTGTGCTAGCTTTCTCCAGCTTGGTGTGGTATTCACAACGGAGCTGGTTTGTGTTGATTTGCGGTGTTTGGAATAAGGAGGCGTGCCTGTGTGCACAAACCTAATGATTTTGTGTGTGTTTGATGAACCAAAAATTCTGCTTGTATGTGGTTGATGAAACAACATATATGTGTGGTGTGTTTCAATCATACAAGTTTGAGCCGATGATCTCAGCTAAATTCTTATCATTTAAATATTATATTTCTACCAAGTTTCTCTAGTAGCGCTCAGATGATTGAACTATTTTAATTTCTACTTAAAAAGAGTAGTTCTTTGAAGGTTATTGTAAATCGTAGCTCCTCCTCTTGCTTTCTATTGAGGATGCAAGTTGTAACTCACTGTTCTAAATTCCACTAGAACTGGACCAAGCCAATAACTCGTCAGAGGTGGATAGCATGGAAGCTAACTAACGGTCAACTTCGATGCTTGACACGTGACGGCAGCAGCAGGCCCCCGAGATGACACGTGGGTGGAGCACACATCTAATGATTTTATGTGTGGTTGATGAAACAACATATATTATCGTCACTACCGCAGAAAGCCTAATAGTAGAGCGGTAAATCACGACGGTTTGACGAAACCGTCGCGGATCGACACTAACATAGACGGTTTTCATTTGGACACCGCTCGTGCCGGTGGCGTCGGAGAAAATTAGTATCACGCACGGTTATTAACTATGAACCGTCGTGATATTTTCTATCACGACGGCTTTTATTGAGAACCGCTCGTGATAATATGACTTTATCACGCACGGTTTCTTATTAAAACCGCTGCGGATATCTCATATCGCGCAGCGGTTTGTATTAAAACCGCTCGTGATAATTCAGAACTATCACGAGCGGTTTTAATAATAAACCGTCCGTGATAATGGCCACCAGATATTTATTGCGCCTCGAACCCCACCTAATTCATTTCGATCCAGATCGGGCGCGCGACCGCGTCAGAGGTGAACTAGGCGATTTCAGCCAATTAATTTGGTGGAGGAGCGAGATTGAGTTTTGAAGATTTATACTTTCGTGCTCTAGATATGGTTAGTATAGTATGAAATTTATTTTCTTTGCATTACAATTTAGATCGATCTAATTAGTTATTGGTGAGTGTTTATTGAAGATGGTTTTGAAAATTGTTGGTTATAATTAAGCTAGCAAAGCTCGAATGCATGTGATATATATGTAGTAATAATTAATTAATTTAATTTTAATACTAAGGTATTATGTATATACACATAATGTAGGACCAAGTCGGATGTATGCCGCGAACCGTGTGAGTGAAGAGTACATTAATGGCGTGTCTGCTTACAAGAGTCGCCGAGGAGGATATCTTGAATAAGGGGTGGAATATATGTACCGTCCTTGCACCGATCGCGAGAATTTAAAGATGTTTAAGAACCGAGGGCAAATTGAAGCGCATTTGATTCGGAGGGGTTTCAAAAAGGGTTATACGTGTTGGACCAGTCATGGCGAAGTCAATGATCATATGTCGCCGGATGACATCACCGGTGAAGTGAATGATATGCCGCCGGATGACATCGCTGGTGAAGCGAATGACATGTCGCCGGATGATGTCGATTGTGGTTGGATTCGGATAGGTTGCACGATGACAACTGATCGGATGCTTCACGATGTAGAAGAGAACTATGATGAGAGAGTATGTTAAATTCGGGCTTGATGGAGGACTGGAGAAACCTTTGTTCACGTCTTGCATGTCAAAGTACACGAGGTTGTCACCGTGCTTGAGTCGTTGAAATTGAAGGCAAGCAACGGTTGGACCGACAAAAGTTTCATGGCGCTGTTGGGTCTTTTAGCGGACATGCTTCCAGAGGGAAATGAGTTGCCTAAAACCACGTATAAAGCCAAGAAGGTTCTTTGTCCATTGGGAATTGAAGTAGAAAGAATACATGCATGTCCGAACGACTGTATCCTGTCTGTAGAAAAGTATGTAAACATGCACGTATGTCCGTGTGCAAAGCATCCCGATACAAACGTAACAATCAATCGATGACGGCGAGGAACAGAGGTAAAGAAAGGACCTCTGGTAAGGTGGTATGGTATTTTCCTATAATTCCCGCTTGAAAAGGTTTTTGCAAATCCAAAGGAGGCAAATCGCTACGTTGGCACTCGAATGAGCGCAAGAAAGATGGAATGTTAAGACACCTTGCTGATTCCGCCCAATGGAGAAACATCGATAGGAGTTTTGCAAACTTTGAGAACCAAGGAATATAAGGTTCGGATCGAGTACGATGGAATGAATCCTTTTAGCAAACATGAGCAATCGACATAGCACATGGCCCGTGACTCTCGCATCTATAACCTTCCTCCTTGGTTGTGTATGAAGAAAGTATATTTTGTGTCGATACTTATCCAAGGGCCAAAGCAACCAGGAATGATATTGATGTGTACCTAGTAATCGTTGGTGGAAGATCTAAAAGTACTATGGAATGAAGGGTGCAGTATGGGATGCGTACAAACGAGAGAACTTCACTTTGCGCTCTTTATTGTTCTCGCACCATAAATAATTATCTGCGCTTGCAACACATGACTGAAGTGGCGTCAGATGTTGACCAGACAAGGATGTGCTTGACAATGTAATCCGGAGCGGCGGATGTTTGGATCATGAGGCAAAGACAACACTCGGTTCAACCAATGGTTGAAGGACCAAATTGCTAGGAGCTCGCCAAGTGAGTTGTTGATATGGTTGGTAAAAGGACCAACATTTACAGTTGTGACATGGCAAGGGCATGATATAAATGGTTACACATTCTATACACAGGCTCAGGATGCAAAGAGCACTAACCAGAACAGCGGTGTCCGCATAGATGCATTCAATACCAATGGGTTGAGAAGCTCGTACTATGGGTTCATAGAAGAGATTTGGGAGCTTGATTACGTGCTTTTCAAGATCCCTTTATTTCGGTGCCGTTGGGTGCAGCTCCCACAGGTTAAGGTTGACAAGTACGGTGTCACTACCGTGGACCTCCAACGTGTCGGTACAAGGCGAACCATTCGTACTCGGCAACCAAGTTGTTCAAATTTTCTATATAACTGACCCGGCAAATAAGAAACGCCATGTAGTTCTTCATGGAAAAAGGAGAATTGTCGGAGTAGAGAATGTAGTGGACGAGGAAGAATACAATCAATTTGACGAGTTACCTCCTTTAGGAAATGGCATAAGGGTCGATGATGAACAACATGACGAAACTAGTTACATACGCACTGATCATCATGAAGGGCTAATTTTTAAAGGAAATAAGCAAGTGGATTGAGAAAGTGCGACACATATATGTGACCATTTGCATTTATGTATAACACTGCACGTATGTGATGTATATGTGACCATTTGCATTTGTGTATATGAGTCATACACCCAGTTGTTGAAAATGTGTGATATATAGGTGAATGTATCTGTATGTTTATTTGGCTGTTGTAAAGACATACACCTGAGCTGTTGTGTTATTGAATGCTGGTTGGATTTATTTTATTGAATGGTTGGTGGGGCTTATCACGACGGTTCTAAGCGAGAACCGTCGGATAATAATTATCGCTGCACGGTTCTAAATCGAGAACCGCTCGTGATAAGAATTATCACGAGCGGTTCTCGCTTAGAACCGCTCGTGATAAGCACCTTCATATACCACCGCCGGCTAGGGTTTTCCGCGTTCCGCTTTATTTAGCAAATCCCGATCTGTCGCGCACCTCCGCCGCCGATCGCCCCGAGCCCTCGCCGGCCGCCTCCCGAGCCCTCGCCGGGCCTCCTCGTGCCTCGCCGACGCCTCCCCAAGCCCTCGCCGACCGCCTCCTCGTGCCTCCTCGCCGCCTCCCGAGCCCTCGCCGCCTCCCGTGCCCTCGCCGACGCCTCCCGAGCCCTCGCCGCCGCCTCCCGTGCCCTCGCCGCCGCCTCCGTGAGTACGTGCATTTGCATATGATTGGGCATGTTGTTGAAGTTGTTGAGCTAAAATATGCTTGTATGTGCATATGAATGTTTTTGTATGCTATGAATGTTTTTGTATACTATGAATGTTTTTGTATGCTATGAATGTTTTTGTATACTATTTGCTGCTATGAATGTTTTTGTATACTATTTTCATACTATTTGCTGCTATGAATGTTTTTGTATGCTATTAATGTTTTTGTATACTATTTGCTGTTATGAATGTTTTTGTATGCTATGAATGTTTTTGTATACTATTTGCTGCTATGAATGTTTTTGTATGCTATGAATGTTTTTGTATGCTATTAATGTTTTTGTATACTATTTGCATACTATTTGCTACTATGAATGTTTTTGTATGCTATTAATGTTTTTTACATATACTTTTACTAATCCGCTAAATGAGGCTATTTGAGGCTACAGCCCGCTATAGCCTTTGTAACCTTTGCGGAACCCATCCGCTCAATGTCTTTGAGCATCATGTTGTATGTGCTTATCTTATGGTATGGCACTTTCGTGTGCTTATCTAATAGACCCACAAATTGAGCAACATGTCATCCGCGCATTCTTCAACATCATCACCGGAGGTGTCCGCTCCAAAATCAAGACGCCAAGGAAGAGGGCTATCAAAGAAGCACGAGGGCCGATTTACCATCACACAAGTCGATGTATCGGGGTCCTCTCCTTCCTCCCAAAGCGAAGCGCATGGAGAAGAACGATCGAATAGTTGACGGCAACGAATTGAAATCACATTCAATTCATGGAAGAGCGTGCCCGCGACTCGGAAACGTGAGCTGGTGACAGAAATTTTGGCATCGTTCGAGATCCCAAAAGAACACCAAGACGCCGTGCAACGACAAGCCTTGCTAGGGGCATGCAAAGCATGGAAGAACTTCAAGAGCACGCTTGTCAAGGACTACGTGGAGAAGGATGAAACGCCCTTTCAAAAATACCCATTCCTGGAACCACAATGGGAAGAGTTCAAGGCGATGAAGACGACCGAAGAGTTCAAAAGTACAAGTGCGGCGCACAAGGCCCTCCAGGCAAAAAACACACACCCCACGGACTTGGCATACTGGGTATGCGGGTAAAATCCCAGATGGAGGAGGGAGGACGAACAGCAGCCTCGGAGGACACCGCCCGCCATTTGCTAATATCCGGATGACCGCGCCGAATTGGATTAGAGCAAGGTCATCTACAACGACATCGGGGGACGTCTCCTTTCGAAACCCTGCAGACCAGCAAGTGTCTCAGCGCTTGGTAAGATATCGATCAAACTACATAGCTTGTAATTACTCCACAACTTCGTACGAAGTGAAATGACATGTCGTGCTCTTGCAGGAAGCACTGAGTGTTGAATCTTCCCAGGGATCATTCCATGGAACAAGGGAGAAAGATATACTCTCTGCGGCCCTGGGAAACAAGGAGCACCCGGGTCGTACGAGAGGCCTTGGGCTTTACGTTCCATGGAAACATGGTTTCCAAGATGACTCCGAAATGTATCGGCGTCGGAAGAGAAACAAAGCCGGCGTGACGCACGGCCACGAGAAGAGCTCAAGGTTTCTCTTAGAGAGGAGATAATGGGTGATTTGGGCGATGCAATCGAGATGAGGTGCGCAAATGCAGTAAAATCAGCAGACCGCCCCCGCTCCTGTGCTAGCTAGCCCGCAGAACCATCCTAGTAGTTGCGCGTCCAATCCGACGCAAACAGAGGCCAGATTTCCTGTGGACGACATCATGGTAATAATTATTATCTCTCGAATGCTTGCTCCATTGATAGGCCTATTCGAGTAGCTAATTCTGTATTGTTATGTAGGAGGCTACGGCGCGTGCTCAAGTGAGATATGCCTCCGTTCCCTTGAACGCTGCTTGGGGCCGAGCATATCGATGCAGTATCGGGGCCAGGGTGCACGGTCAAGCTTTAGCGCCAGGCTTCGCAAAAGTTCATGTGGATGGTGTGCATGCCAATTTTGACATCGTCCGCCATCAAGCCCCGAACGACGAGATCGTGACTCTAGGGCAGGCCATTGGAACATTCATCCAGTGGCCTAAAAGCGACATCTCCCTGGAGGCTACTTCACCGGTGGCAGGACCAGATCTACAGGCACTGGTGCCATCTCCACTACAAGACTTGTCTCCACCACCGCTAGCTGCACCGGTGCTATCTCCACGGTTGCTCTTCTCGCCAGAGCAACTTCCACCGCTGCTACCTTTACAGTCGACTGCCGTAAAGTCGACCTACAGCCGAGGTAGTAAGGGCAGCAAGGGCAAAGCAAAGAAGACCAATGATGATATCCCGTATCTACCATTGGCCCGCAAATTCGTGCTTGGCGAGCCGTTGCTCGAGAATAAGGGCCTCCAACCCCTAGCAATTAGTTGCCAGCAATTGCACAAGTGGTACCGCACATCCAATAAGCCCGAGGAGAACGGAGAATGTATCACCGCCGATTCGCGTCGGAGCATTTACATCACAATCTTCAAGACGGTGTCTTCGTGGTCACCTTTGAGGACTTATTCGATCTTTTCACGCCAACGCCTCGACGCCTCACTCATTCGATGCCGGACGTAAGTGTGTACAATCACGCCTCCGCTCATATCATATCGATAAATGCCATATATAATTTGTTGCTTTTTGTGTATATATAGACACGCTAACTAAAGCTAGAACATCCCAATCATCATCGGTTGGTTTCTTGGACCCACACTTGGTCGCCAGTATACCATCGACGAGGATATGTCCGTCGTCGAGAGGTACATTATTGCAGGATCTGGCGGCTCAACGCAATAAGGAATACGTACTTATGCCATACAATCAGAACTATCATTGGATTTTAATAGTTATTGTACCAAAATGGAACAAGGTATATTACCTTGATTCCTTAAGTAAGAATAAAACGGATTCACAGTTGTCACCCAAGTAATCGATAGGTAAGTTTATTTTTCCATACATACCTATATTGTACTCTTTCTTTCATTCCGAATGACTAAGGTTAACTTTTTTGAATCACGAGGGCGCTCGCGATGTACATTGAAAAGGGAGGTGTCTCAAGCAAGGGCCAAAGGCCCGACACATACCGAGATTTTAAGGTATTTGCTATTACACATTAATTAATCCTATGCGCAGCTTGGTATTAATGCCTCTTCAATTATTGCTCATTCCATTTTGCGGTGCCACCAGCACCACGGCAACACATGTGGATTCTATGTTTGCCACCATATGGACCTACTCCTCGATTCCTCGAGGATCATCAATTCCAAGGTTTGTCAATCTTTCCATACTTACTTCATACTTATCACGTTACATATATACATCCATTGATATTCCAATCGACAGTCACAGACATCCCGTCAACCGCATTGCAATGACCGATCTTTCACGCATTCGAGGAGAGATGGCGACTTTTTAGTGGCTCAAGTCGTAAGTTGAAGGACAGTTCCACTGCGCACCATGATTTTTTTTGCAATGTAACCATCTCGAGTGCAAATGCAAAGTGTTATCGATATTTTATTTCAATTCAATTAATTCATTTGCGAATTGAAATGGATGCCTTATGTTTGTGAATGAAATGTGATGTGTATTGGATGTTTATGGATGCCTTATATACTTGTTCATCTACTTGTTTCAGAGGGCATGGCTAGCATTTCCGAGGCTAGCCAATAAATAAGAATTGATTTAGGGTAGGAAGACTATCACGCACGGTTATTAATAAAAACCGCTCAGTGATAATTATATATCACGACGGTTTTTTATTAATAACCGTCTGTGATATTTGCACCACAGACGGTTGAAAAACCGTCTGTGATGACCTTGTATTAACACTGACCCATAAATTCAGACGGTTCACAAAACCGTCTGTGATGACGCTTTTGAACCGTCTGTGATGACCTATTCTGTAGTAGTGTGTCATAAGTTGTGGTGTGTATTGCGACCATACAAGTCTGAGCGGATGATCCGGTGTTATTGTCATCTACTAACATGTTCAATATTATATTTTTTTGAGTTTCTAGTAGTTTCATGATACTTAAAAACAGAGTAGTTCTATAAAGGTTATTGTAAATCATATAGCTCCTCCTCCTTTAAGAGGATACAAGTTCTAGAATTGGACCAAACCGATACCTCGTTAGAGAGTGATAAGCATGGGAGCTAACTAACGGTCAGCTTTTAGACGTGGGTAGAGCGGCCCGGCTTGAGTGACTACACCGCCCGAAGGCCATGCGTCATCCGACGCACCACCCGCCGTGCTACCTATCCACGAACCGCCTCATCACCGTCCATCGCCATCCGGGTCCAAGAGGCCTTGCTCGTATGTTTTTCCCAATTTGAATTTGAATTTCTTGATTTGAAAGTTCTGTGTGAATCAAAAGTTTCCGATTTGAGTGTCCCAATTTTTGGAAGTTTAGGTTTGAATGGGAAGTCCCGGATTTGAAGTGTTTGAATGATTTGAAAGTTTTCCAGTAGAAATCTTCCTGAAATTATATGGAAGTTTTGTATTTGAATTTTTTCAAACCAAGTTGAAACTCACGTGGAGTCGAGTTTCAACTCATTCGAATTATATGTACTAGTACACAAATTGTAAGCGTCTCAAGAACAATACATTGTACACTACATGAATGGTCCATGTCGGTGGATGCATGCATTTATACTTGAGTCCTTGAATGCACATATATAACCGTTAGGCTCGACTTATATCCGAGTTGAAGCACAATTCACAAGTTTTCGCCACTCAAGAAACTTGGCCTTAAAACTATAGTGCCCGAAGCAAATTAGTTAGGACCTTAATTATTAGTGAGATAAGAAACATCATGACATGATACTTTTCATGATGAAACATCATTAGGGCAGCCAAAATTAAACCTATATAAATAAGATTTATTCAACTACTATCAAATATAAGTAACTAATATTATGTTTGTGCGTTGCAACGGAATTATAAAAAAAGGTGATATATAAATATAAGGGAATAAGGGATCATAAACCGTACAATAAATATCAATATCAAGAAAACAATCACGTGTGCAAGCCCTCAAGTATGCACATACACGATCCAAGTCAACTACTATTTACCATACACATGTCCAACGCTTTACAAACATCTCGGAGAAAGATAAGTTGTGAGTTCGAGCGGTGCTCGCCCGCCTTGTAGGCATCGCCTCGGCGTGGCAAAGACGGTTCGCTGCCCGCCTCAGAGGCGTCGCCTTGGCGGGGCGGCACGACTTCATCACCCGCCTTGTAGGCATTGCCTCGGTAGGATGACCCAGCTTTGGAGCAGTGCCTCGCCGCCCGCTTGGTAGGCATCACCTCGGCGGGGTGGCACGGCTTCGCTACCCACCTCGTAGGCGTCGCCTCACGGGCGACACGGCCGCCGCCCCGCCGAGGCATCGCCTGAGGGCGACTTTTGCCGCCCGCCTGGGCGGGGTGGCAAGGCTTCATCGCCCGCCTTGTAGGCAGCGCCTCGGCGGGGCGACACAGCTTCGCCGCACGCCTAGTAGTCATCGCCTCATCGGGGCGACACGACTTCACCGCCCGCCTCGAGGCATCGCCTCGGCGGGCGGCAAGAAAGCCGCCCACCCGTAGGCATCGCCTCGGCGGGCGACACAGCCGCCGCCGCCTCGAGGCGCCGCCTCGGCAGGTGGCACGACTCGTCACCCGCCTTGTAGGCATTGCCTCTGCGGACGACCCGGCCGTAGCTTTGCCTCACCGTCGCCTCGTAGGCATCACCTCGGTGGGCGGCAAGGATTCGTCGCCCGCCTCCTAGGCATCGCCTCGATGGGGCGACACGGCCGCTGCCCGCCTTGTAGGCATCGGCTCGGCGGGCAGCAATGCCGCCGTCCGCCTTGTAGGCATCGTCTCGGTGGCGCGGCATGACTTCGTCCGCCTCAGAGGCATCGCCCGGCAGATGGCTCGCCTCCGTGAAGACTTCGCCCGCTTGTAGGCATCGCCTACGGACGGTACGGCTTCAGTGGGATTCTATCAACTCTTAGTAGGCATTGCCTTAGGGGCCGCAAGCTACTAGTTGCATCGGCTCGTCACCGGCACCCTCGCGCTGCTGCGGGGAATAGGGCCGGGATAGTTTGGCACGCCACCGCCCATCGGGACCTTTGTGCTTGCTCTCGAGGGAGTAATGTTGCGGGGGGGTGGCCTAACCCCCCGTGACTGGGCCTTGCAAACTGGTCCAATATGTAATAAGCCCAATAGTGTAGAAGAATATACTAATGTACCCTCATTCTTTGTAAGTACTAATGGGTAGGATGGGGATTTTCCATCCTACCCCACTCATGTACATAAACCCCCAGGAGAGGTAGGAGGAGGGCATCCTCTCATTATTGTGCATCCACCTTACATGATCCAACCCCTGCTGGCTCTCCTCCTTCTACTAGTCTTCTTCTTTATTATTTGGCCAAGAGCCACAACATGCACCAATCTCAAAACACAATAGACGCTACTTATTTGGGGAAAGAAATTCTCAGAGCTGAAAGAAATTCTGTTAGAGCCAGACGAGATGTTTCAATATTTCAGTTTGAGATGGTACGAGCACGCTTGTTTTAGAGCTCTAATTAATCATTACCCCAATTTAAAAAATGACTGGAAGTTTACTAGCTATATGCACTAATGAGTGTATATATTCTTTTTTTAAAACAAAGTTGATGTAGTCTCTGATGTTTAAAGTTAAACACGGCGCAACATAGTCTCTTTGCATTTATCCTTTTTAAAAAAAGGAAAGACGGGCTCTGCTCTAAAGAAGAAAAGAACAAAAGAAAACTCATAGAGTCGATCAGAAACGACATAATCTGTAACGGCAAGCAAGGAACCATGCTTTGGAGAAAGGAAAGCAGTGTGGGGGCGGTGGCAAAAGCTTGCGACATTACTATCACACCCATCTACCAAAACATATCGCTGCTCGATCTTGCAGTAGCTTCTGTTCCCGAGCTTTGCCACCAGCTATGACCAAGTGAAATTTTCTTTCATTATTATCAGCAAGATGATCAACTGATATATCTTTGTCTGGGACTGGATGTCTTGGAGAAAATTGTTCTTCTCTTCAAGTCCTACTTCGCTCTTTCTCGACTTGATTTGCCTAGCTCGCAGCTCTAGAGGTACTACAATTGCATTTTGTACATAGGCACATATATAAACTTGTTTTGTCGCAGATTTTAGCAGTGTCGGATAGATTATGCATCTCACCTTTGTAGGAGTGGAGAAATCTGCAGCTGATGGGTTAGATATATTTTGTCATGGTTTTCTTTTGCTGCCGGTAATAGATTTGTGTGGAGAAGTTCAAAATGACTGCTAAACCACCTGACCGCGACCTGGTTGGTACCTCTTCTCCTTACTAACCATGCGAAGTAGAGTTATTGGTTTAAGTTTGAAACTTTCTTTGTGCGTCGTTTGCATCCGTTGTCTTAATCATCCTGCTGTTTGTCTGTTCCTATACCCCACCGAAGAAACAAGTTTACACTAGGCAATCACACGATTATAATTTTTTGAAATGTAAATGGATCCGATCCAGATGAAACAAGTTTCAACTAAAACCCAAGGCTCACCTGCAAATCAAACTAGCTGAATATATTGAACTAGCTGAACTTTTTCGTGTAATTGTGTGGCTAAACACCGCAATACAAATGCTTATAGATTGCTTGCATGAGTAGTTACCGTGATTTTTGGTTGCTTGTGTTTGAACGAGTCCTATAACACAGATAAAAAAGAGAGTAAATATAGGGGATACGGTTTCTTCTCGGGCGTATGGACTGTCTAGAGTGCCTAACTACCATAGATTGTGCTAAGGTGTTGGAGCACCCGCAATACAACACCACAACGAAGTCTTTTATTCTAAAATAAATTAAGATAGGCTAAAAATAAAATCTACTAAAGGTCAAAAAAACCGAGAGTCTTAAAAATCTACTAGGCTAAAACCTTAAGTCTTACATCCTGCCATTAGAACTGAGAGCCTAGAACTTTACCCCTAAATATTCTTCTTATGTCATGGTTCTAATACGTGAATTGCTAACTTATATATGCTCCTATATAAATTCAACTCTTTAGATACATTCCAATCCCGCAACCCCCTTTTAGCTGCTTCCTCTTATGTCAGTCTTAGTAGAAATATACATCTTGTTATATTTTCAGACAAATTGTGCACCTCAAATACATACTGATTAAAATAGTGCTTGGGAGAAGAGAGTGCCACATTAATTATCTAAAGCCACCCAAAATCGTCCTCTTTTTTTGAAATAGATGATAGGGACTCTAGTATTCATTAAAGAGGATAATCTCTACTACTTAAAATTAGAGTTGGTGGCGTCCGTCCGTCCTCCTCCTTCTTCTCGGCCGTCCGATCAACCGCCCGCTTCTCCCCCAGATCACGCCGATCTCCCGCGTATGCACAAACCGCCACCCACCACCTCGGTCTCCTCACCGACTCTTATCATCCGCCCCAAACCCGCCTCCGTCTCGCCTCGCCTGCCTCCCCACCCCGCCGCCGCCACCGCCACCGTGAGGAGTCTCGCCGCCGCTACCATCGCAAGCCCTCGCCCCCGCCCATCGGAGGGTCCGCCGGCACCGCCCATCCGACATCGGTTTCACGACTCCGTCTCCGCAACCACGCCGCCCCCGCCGCCCTCGACCGCTTCTCCGACGGGTATCATCCGCCCCCAAATCCCAGAACCAACCAACTCCTCCGCCTGATGGACGCCTCCGTCTCCGTCTCGCCCGCCGTCTCCACACCCCGCCGAACGGCGGCGCGCTTGGCCGCCTTCCTCTCCTCGGCCTCGGCGAACGTGGCGGCGTGCTCCTCCTCCCTCCTCGCGGCGCCTGCTCGATTCTTCGCGCCACCGCATCCATCCCGCCGCTCCATATCCACCCCGCCTCCGCCCGCGCTGCCTCCACCACCTACGCCACCGCGACCGCTCTACCCCGCCCGCCGCCGACGCCTTCAGTTGCTGAACCTCCTGAGGTGCGTGATACTCTTCGCCTGTGCTAGCTATGTTTTTATGTGATTTTTTTGTGATAGGTTTTCTAGGGAAAATTTCTTATTTTTCCTCTAGCGCCCGAGCTTGGCCCCGCAGCGCCTCTTACCAGAGAACAGGCGGCGCCTCGAGTCGCCAAGACATGGACGCCGTCGCCGACACTTTCTACCTGATGACGGAGCCTTATAGCTGCGCCGATCTCGGCGGTGTCCGCTTGCCGACGACAACGAGCTTGTATGGGACCGTGCGCGCCCTCGATCCCTCGCAGTAAGAACCGTAAACATCGCTATCATTGCTTCTTGGAGCTGTTTTCTTGCATTGTATCGTGATAAAAGAATGGTACTGTGATGAACAACACGATCGCATGATTCACATTGTTTGGTGGTGTGGTGAGAAATGCTAGCTGTGTAGTTGGTTGCACAGCAAAAGCTTGAAATTTAGAAACTGCCACATATTGTAGCCAAGAACTAGAAATGCGGTGGTTAGATAGTGAATATCCAACTGAATATAAACACCGTATGTTTACTTTTCAATGATGTAAACTTTGATATTTATATATATGGTAGAATGACCTTATTAGCTTTGTGAACAATTGATTTGGTCTTTCCAAATATTGCTTTTAGATGGTATGAGGTTTGGGCCGCTATTTTACATATGTTAAACCTGCAATTCTATTTAAGAAAGGTCTATTTTTCTTCCGAGCGGTACTTGTCGTAATCCTTAGGCTTTAGGCGTTCTCTAGATGCTAATGTTGTGCACAATTGTACATAACTTCCTAAAATGAGTGTTGCTGTTAATAGGATGCCGAAAAAGTGCATTATATATGTAATTTCACCCACACTTGCTATGATATATCTTCATGACTACATGGTAAGTGCATAAATCTTGGTTCACGGATCTTGATACCATTTCTTAATACTTTGACTATACTTTCATAATTAGCATCATTTTGTTAGGTTACTTTGAGATTATTTTCAAGGAAAATGAAAATCAATGGTTGAAATTTGGAGTTTGTTATTGGCATGACAGATATGGGATTTTAATCTAGGAAAATCAAGGGATCATGATGAGAATTCTGCGCTTGAAGTTCGATTTGGCTTAAAAGATGAAGGTTTTATGATCAAGAGTTATAATGACATGCTCACGGAACTTTCCTCCGCTCAAGGAAAGCTCTCGAAGATATTTATGATTCAACTTATTCTTTCGCCATCAAGATATCATGACGACTAATATCTCGCCGGTGACAACCAAAAAGGTAAGCCACATTTCCTCTTTCGCTATAAATGCATAAAGTGTCGCAAACTATTGTGCTTTGGGGACTTAGGAGGGACATGTAACCCTAAACCGTATTAAAACATGATCAAAATGTCTGCGTTTGTGGTCGTACCAATGTCCCGCTTTGTGCCTACTATTCTTGATCTTACATATAGGGTTAGCCGAGCTATCACCTCGCCTCGCTTAACCATATAGCGAGGTTTGCCGACGCTCATGTACGCTGTCGCTTATTAATGTTCAGCCGGCTTGCCGTCAATTCAATCTTATCTCCTAAAGGTTGATTTTGACAAAGTAGGCCATGTGATTCCATCGGTGTGAGATATTAGCTGGACCATTGTGGGTCACCATACACATCCTCGTTCTGTGCTTTGGCCAACTCAGATGTGGTATGGAAGACATAGGAGGCCTTTATGTAGGCATGTTAGCTGGTGCAGTGGGCATAGTCCATGGAGAGGGTGTCGTACGAATATTTTCGCTTTTTCAGGATTCCAGTTCAGCAATAATGTTCCTATGTAGGCTTTTCAGAGCCTGTAGTCTCGTAATAAATTCATAGTTCGTAGCATTTTCAGTCTTTTGCAGAAAACAGCTCGTAGGCTTGTCCAGGATTCCAGAGCTGCAATAAATGTTCGTATGTAGGCTTTTCAGAGCCTGTAGTCTCGTAATAAATTCATAGTTCGTAGCCTTTTCAGTCTTTTGTCATGTCACTGCGCAAAGCTGGCCTCTTTTGTCACGTCACTGAGCAAAGTCGGGCCTCTTTTGTCATGTCACTGCACAAAGCTGGCCTCTTTTGTCATGTCACTGTGCAAAGCTGGCCTCTTTTGTCATGTCACTGCGCAAAGCTGCCATCTCAGTTGTGGTCATTGCAGTAAGTCATTTTCGTTCGGTATAAATAGCCAGGTTGGGGTCCCATGGCATTGTACGCAGAGAACCCTGTAATCACACAACGCAGTACGTTCTCTTCCGTGGTGAAAATATCATGTCGGAAGCGGATGGGCCAGTGGAATTTGGGTCACCGAAGGAAGACCTTCCCTTAGAAAGGAGGGAGATCTTCGATGCACAGTACCGCTTGGTACCAAGGCGGCGTGCTCAACCATCGTGGCCGAAATGTAGACACAATGAGTACTGCCGTCGCAGGTCCCGGATGGCCCGCCGATGGCGAGCGACGTTTCTTCGATGCCCACACTCGAGGTAGAAAGTAGTAATACTACATTTTTGTTATTGCTTCGGACCTCCATGTTTACCGTCATTTCCCGCAGATGGTAAAATACGACTTATCCCGCTGGATTGACCCTCCTCATGAACGGTATATTGCCTATTATGTGGATACATTATGGCAGCGCATATTGGAGTTGCAGGACCGAATCGAGACTCTCAGTGAGGATAACAACGACCTCCGCCAACAGATGCAGCGCGAGAGGGGCAACGAGGAGGTCGTCAACATAGGAAGCTCTTATGATCCCACATGTTGCTGCGCGAACCCTAGTTGCATATGTGCGTGCCACTTCCATAGTTGCAAGAAGTTGATGCAGCATTCTTGGGACCAAATCATATGCCTCTTCATATGTCCCAAACTTACGCCGCAGACCTTCTGCTTTACGCCCACCATACCCTCTTGTAGGTGACATCAAACCCCACCGTGTTTGCCACATCCGCCATGAGAACCTTCGAGAAATACACACATTTGCCGAACAAGATGGTTTATCGCCCGCAACATATGACGACGCCATGTTGCGGTGCCTATGTAGTGGACCCGCAAGCTCACATGTGTGATCCTTCACCACGCTTATCCGAATTCGTGGCGGCGCCCCTGAACCGCTGCTCACGGACCTTGCCAAGGCAGGAGCCGTCGATGCACTTCACAATGTAGGTGTCAGGGTTCGACCTGTGCACCCGATATGTTCGGCTGATGCTGACGGCATACGTCGCAATAGCTTGCCGCAGCACCCTTGTTACGGAAGCACTGCCCTATAAGCGGTGTGCCCTCATTGAATCCCCACTCGCCTCCTCCGCCTGCGTGGCGTAACTAGGGATTGTCTTTGCGATGTTGTCCAATCTTGACGGCACGTACGCACCGTCCGTGGTTACAACACCACCTAACACACCTCCCGTTGTAGGTTGCCCTTCATCCTCCTCTTCTGAACTGTCTGTTTCAACATAATCTTCCTCCTCGCTTTCCACTTCCTCCACCTCGTCGGCAAGGTACTCGTGGCAGTCAACTCGGGCGGCCCACCATCGGTCCGCACCTTCATTCGCTCGAAAATTATCCACGCCCGTAGGTCTCCATCCCCATTGATGCATTCACCCTACTTCACCATCATATTCATGATTGTCGGAGAGTAATGCAGGCTCTACATCTCCGCCAACAACACCAGAGCCACCCATGGCAGATGATTCTATCCTCTCCACAAATTGAACATACACCATTGGCCTGGCATAAATCGCTGCGTCAGGGTTGCACACAACCTCCATGTAGTTGGTCCATGAGGCGTCACTCGTGACCTTTATAAGCTGCCACACTGTCTCCCCTGCATCACCCACTGCGGCATACACTACCTCGATCCGTAATTTCTTCCTTGCGATCTCCCGATCGAAGCCAGAACGCACGCATCGCCGTAGTTCAGCCAGGCTCATGGTGTTCATATTGGGTGCCCGGATCACGGTCCGGTCACAATTATGCAGTGTCCGTCTGCACGCCCGTCACAGACGAGACCACCGCCAGAGAACACGAACAAGTCTTGGATGTCACCCATGGCCTACCTAACATAAGTCCATACTGAACCCTCTTAGTATATATAACATGCAACAAATGTACCATCATTCAATACCTACCGTCCACCACATACAAGAGTAATATTTTCATCTTCATTTGTAAATCTAATTTTTTTTCTTTCATGGAGGGCACTAATAAAATTCTATGCAAATGAATTTATCAATGTAATGTACTATGTATTAATTTCTACATAAATCAAATGTACCACATGGTTTTGCATAACAGTGAGACCATACTTGCTCACTTATTATTTTATGCTTGTGTGTGCTTCATATGATGATTAATGATTGCAAGTTGGTTTACTAACGCCCAAGCTTCATGCTATTTACCGAACCAGAGTATAAATTATTTTACACATTGTCACTAGGATGCTTTTTAAACCATGTGCATGACAAGATTTCATATGTCGTATATATGCTTCTTTCATAAATTAATCATACAATTTTATTCCTAACAAGACCTATCAACATTAAAGCTACATAATACTCAGTTTAACTAAATCGTACTCCAACAACACTACAAAATTTATTCACATAAAATACATAACACAATACACTACAACTACAAACATTGCATCAAAAATGACATGCATGAACTCCAGAATAACGCTTACGTTAATTACGGACTAATCAACATAATAACATCATACACGCATGAGGATGATATTTACCTTTCCTTGAAGTCGCGACGCGATCTACAACTTTCACAATTGTGAAAACTTCAAACCTTCAAAATGGCTCCAAATCTCGTGTTTGCCGTTGTCGTTCTTCTCTTTCTCACGTTGCTCTCTCGCCGCTCTCTCGCTGCTCCTCTTCCTCTTTCTCAAACACAATGAGGCAACACATCGCAATACACATGCCTCCCAATCTTTTATCATCTGGCGAGTCACATGCATGCAGTCCGCAGTAGGGGCCGGGCTTGAAGGATTGACACGCGCGCGTGCTGGGTGGCTGGTTTCGGCGGTGTGGCGATAATTGCTCCGCTGCTGCAGCACCGCGGCCGATGATTGATGGAGTGGCAGCACCGCGGGCGATGATTGATGGAGTGGTGCGGTCGCCGACCGCACCACTCTGCTGCTACAGTGGCGTTCGCCGAGTCGTGCGGTCGGGGACCGCACGACTCAAATGTCGCGGCGCCGCCGCCGCACGACTGCCACGTGTCGCCCCCCGGCGAGTCGTGCGGTCGGGAGGGGGCCAGATCGGGAAATAATATCCGCCGGGGGCTACTCCGGGAATTGATAGTACAAAAGGTGCCAAAAGCGTCCAAATTTCTGAAATTTCTTGTGCCCGATGAATTTCTTGTGAAGATGAAATTTCTTGTACCCGATGAAATTTCTTTAGTTAAATTTTTTGAAATGTAAATGGATCTGATCCAGATGAAACAAACCGAAATGGATGGAATTTCTTCTAGTTTTTGAAGTTGGAAGACCGGAAATGCAACAAAATAATGTTACAAAGACCCCACATCCATGGAAACTTTACTTGAATTTTCCTTGTACCGTGTTTGCCTCAGCAAGATTTTCTTCTCCCATGTGCACCAATCGCAAAACACAATAGACGCCACTTATTTGTGGGAAAGAAATTCTCAGAGCTGAAAGAAATTATGTTAGAGCCAGACGAGATGTTTCAATATTTCAGTTTGAGATGGTACGAGCACGCTTTTTTTAGAGCTGTAATTAATCATTAGACCAATTTAAAATGACTCCAAGTTTACTAGATATATGCACTAATGAGTGTATATATTCTTTTTTTTTTAACAAAGTAGATGTAGTCTCTGATGTTTAAAGTTAAACACGGTGCAACATAGTCTCTTTGCATCTATGCTTTTTTTAAAAAAAGGGGAAAGACGGACTCTGCTCTAAAGAAGAAAAGAACAAAAGAAAAGCTCACAGAGTCGATCAGTAACGACATAATCTGCAACGGCAAGCAAGGAACCAAGCTTTGGAAAAGGAAAGCAGTGTGGGCGGTGCCAAAGATTGTGCCATTACCATCACACCCATCTACCGAAACATGTCGCTGGTCGATCTTGCAGTAGTTTCTGTTCCCGAGCTTTGCCACCAGCTATGACCAAGTGAAATTTTCTTTCATTATTATCAGCAAGATGATCAAGTGATATATCTTTGTCTGGGACTGGATGTCTTGGAGAAAATTGTTCTTCTCTCTTCAAGTCCTACTTTGCTCCTCCTCGACTTGATTTGCCTCGCGGCTATAGAGGTACTACAATTGCATTTTGTACGTACATAGACACATATATAAACTTGTCTTGTCGCAGATTTTAGCAGTGCCCGATCAGGAATTAAGCATCTCATCTGTGTAGGGAGTGGAGAAATCTGCAGCTGATGGGTTAGGTATATTTTGTCATGGTTTTCTTTGGCTGCCGGTAATAGATTTATGTGGAGAAGTTCAAAATGACTGCTGAACCACCTGACCGCTACCTGGTTGGTACCTCTTCTCCTTACAAACCATGCCAAGCAGAGTTAATGATTGGTTTATGTTTGAAACTTTCTTTGTGCATCGTTTGCATCCGTTGTCTTAATCACCCTGCTGTTTGTCTCTGTTTCTATACCCCACTGAAGAAACAAGTTTACACTAGGCAATCACACGATTATGTATCGTAGGCGCGCAGTTGCCGCGCCAGATTTCAACTAAAACCCAAGGCTCACCTGCAAATCAGACCTTAAATATATTGAACTAGCTAAACTTTTTTGTGTAATTGTGTGGCTAAACACCGCAATACAAATGCTTATAAATTGCTTGCATGAGTAGTTACCGTGATTTTTGGTTGCTTATGTTCTTCTTATGTCATGGTTCTGATACGTGAATCGCTAATTTACATATACTCCTATTTAAATCCAACTCTTTGAATACATTCCGATCCCGTAAGTCCTTTTTAGCTGCTTCCTCTCATGTTAGTCTTAGTAGACCTCTGCATCTTGTTATATTTTCGGTACAAATAGTGCACCTCAAGTATATACAGATTAAAATAGTGCTTTGGGGGAGAAGAGAATGCCACATTAATTATCTAAAGCCACCCAAAGTCGTCCTCTCTTCTTTTTTTTTTTTGAAATACATGACAGGGACTCTACTATTCATTAAAGAGGATAATAGAGTTTAAAAGTTACAACACCCATCATAGGTAAACACACCACACCTAGCTAGGGAAATACACCCCCAAAGACAGCAAGCAACATCAACACCTTCACAAAAAAACAACGCTAACCTAGGACTAACCATGACAGCAATAACACCTAGCTACTCTACGAACGAACACAACATACATAAATCCTTCACTCCAATTGATTGTAGGTTTAGGACAAAATATCTAGAGTGCATGGCACACCGCCTCAACGTCCATGAATCGGAAGAACACAACGCTAAGTACATGAAGGAACAAGTTTGGAACTTTCCTCCCGCTCACGCAAAAAGATTATTACCATGTGGTTCTCCTTGGTTTTCAAATTCAAAATTGACATTTGAATTTGGCGAGTTCAACCGGTTGGTTTAAAACGAGTCACTGGCAGAACCACTAATAAATCGCCATCGCGGGATTCTCTACCAAAAGCAGTTCTTGGGACAATGCCCTGAAATTGCTGTGATGTGTAGAATCTTCCTTTCAATCTATCTGCATCTATACAAATTGGAGGCTCCTTTAGAAGCCTCTATGTTAATCTTAAAGGGGTAAAATTTTATACAAAAGTTTTGACCCAAATATATCTATGTGCTCACAGTATCACTACTACAAAATAAGTTATACTAAACGTCTCGTCACAGATGGTTCATGTGGAACCGTATGTGCTTTAATTATTATAGATGATTCATGGTAAAAACTATCTCTGAAACTATTACACATGGTTAGGTTCAAACGCCGTCTATGATATCTCTCATTATCACATACGACTTTTAATTATAATCGTTTATGAAATATCACAGACGGTTTTATTTATAACCGTATGTGTTTTATCCATTATCACGATGACTTTTAGTTAGAACAGTCTATGAAACTATCATAAATGATTTTTGTTTACAACCATCTATGTTTTATTCTTTGTCATATAAACTACGAAACTACTGACCTAGAATAGATAAGTGTGCCAATGTGACTAGTCACTTTTACGAAAGACAAATTCAAGTCAAATTTATTACAAAAGTCCCAAAAAAGTGATTCCCAAATCTTGTTCTTCTGGGCTTTATATGCTTCCTATTCTAATTTGAGAGTTGGAGGATCAGCGGCTGCGTTCTCGAATACCGTGAAGGTTGTCCTTGCCCTCTCCACTTCCTCCTCTAGCCTGGGCAAATTATTAGCATGGCCCATAATCTCAAAGAGGATGCCATGATAAGTGTCGAACCCGAGCAACAACTCTTAGATCCTCCGTAAATCGCACTAGTTCGAATCAGCTAATGCACACAATGGACAACAATGATAAATATCAACAATAATGACATTTATTAACTAAATATGGGCAAAATTGCCAAAGTTTACATCCATGGCCAATAGGCCAAATTTAAACATAAGCAGCGGAAGAAAAACACCGAAGCGGAAGAAACCCAACAAGCCCGCCCACAGACAAACAACAATAAGACGCGGCCTACTCATCCTGATCTTCACCGTAGTCGAAGTCGTCTTTCTCTGTATGGAGATAGCAAGATGAGACAAACTTATACTCCGCAAGTCACACAGAGAAATGCAACACAATGATAAAGGCAACAAATGAAGGCATATTGGGTTATTTGTGCTAAAATAGCATTTAAAAAATACAATAAATAGATTAAAAATGCTGAATTTTATGCAGTAAGTAAAAAACAGTAATTGTAAATGAAATTAATACCATTAGTGCAGGTCCATCCCCCACACTAACCTAACCACGGGCATCCCACCCGGACCATTTTTTTCTAAAAGATCCCGTACGGATTCCATCCATCCATATGCTTTCAATCTCTCATAGATTCCATCCATCCATAAGTTTTCATAAACTATTTTGAAAAACAGACTAATCCATGAAAAACTTTTACTCAGCATACCCATGACCGTTGGCACGGCTATCTAGGATAGATTATACACTTTGCAGAGGTTGTACAGCTTTACCCACAAGACATGATCATCTCATATTGCCATGTGATTAACACACTTTCTTAGGTGTGCGGCGGAGAGATCATGACAAGGCCTTTACAATGCAAAACCTTCAACTTGGCCAAGCCAATACTAAGATTTCACCCTAGTAAGGACTCCACAGATGGGACCCCCGCTTGAGCCGAGTGAGAATTCTCATAGCCACACTCACTTTCAACCTACGACATAACTCAGGTTAGGACCCGCAAATTAATTAGCCAGGACTGTCCTATACCAGTCTTATGGTAGTACGATAGGCTTTGCAATAGTAGCTCACAGACCGGTCCTTAATTTGACTTAGGCTCAAACCACATACCTCTTGTGCCCGACAATCAACACTGTATCACCGAACAATAGTGCATGCCTGCACACACCACCTAACCATTAGCCTAAGTTTAAACCAAATTTTATATTTTATTTCAAAATATTTCATAATTCTTCTTGACTCACCAAAGTCAAGAATACATTTGAAAACTTTATCATTTTATGTGAAAAAGGTATCCTAAAACAAATATTATGTCTAAACAGGTCTAAGCATTTGATATAATACTCTCTAGCCAATACTAGTGTACTAACTAGAGTTTTATTCTGGGGTGACAAGGTTTTGAGGAATCCAATGTCAATGGAGGAATTAACAAGTAGGCAAAACTAAACTTAAAACTGAATTGAAATACATTGAATAAAAATATGCATGGAGAGTAATTTAAAACAAGATAATTTTATTTGTAAACTGGGATCAACATGGTCAAGGTGTGTGACTTGTCTTGCTCTTCAGCTGTGTGCAAATCATTGTCGAAGGATTCTTTTAAATCGTCGCAGTCTACACGTGAAAATACCCAAGCAAACTCAAATAAAAATCCAAATAAATTTAAATAAACTCCAAATAATTAAAACAAGGGCATAAATGGATATATTAGAATTTTTTATTAATTTGCAAATTTGAATGGGCTCAATCGGAGTTAGGACGAAGGAGAACGGGCTTCCGGAAGTTCAAAATCAGAGAAAAGGAATAACGCTGATTTTTTGGAATTATTTTTCTAAAGGAAATTGGAATTATGACATCAACCCTGGGATTTTCTTTTTGGCCGAATTATTTTTCTACTAAAAAATCAGGTTTATGATGTCATGCTGACGACAGCCCTGGGTTGATTGACTGACAGGTGGGCCTTGGTCTACCATGGACCAAGTCCACAGACCACGAGCAAGGCTGAGGTGGCAAAGGGGTGGGGTGTGCCAGCCAACGCTTGCGTGGCACCTGCGTGGCGGCCACATCGGCAGCCACCTCACCTTGGCGCTGGCGTGGCATGGCGCCGTGGGAGGTGCTCGGGACCCAAGGTTCGCCGTGACAGCAAGCATGGTGGCGGTGACCGAGGCATGCAATGGCAAGGGTAGGTGACGGGGAGGCAAGCTCACCTTGGCGCGAGTCCGAGGGACTCGGAAATGGCCTGGCGGCGAGGTTTGGCGGTGGCGGCACTCAGCGTTTGCAACGAGGGCTCTTCGGTGGTGACCTAGCTCGACGGGGGCGAGCAGTGACGGTCCCGTGAAGGCGAAGATGACAGCAGCGATGATTGCGGGAGGAGAAGGGGAAAGTGGGCGTGGAAATTGGGGAGTATGTGGGCACGGGGAGTGCGGTGCACGAAGAAGGAGGTGGGCGGCGCTAACGGGAAAGGGCGTGGTCGAGAAGGGTGGAACGGCGCAACGGCATGGCAACATGCGGGGAAGAAGAAGGAGCGGGGGAAGAAGACGACCTAACAGGTGGGGCCCATCTGTCGATGAGACCGAGGGAGGGGCGGAGAGACGGTGGGGATTGCATAAATGTGGAGGAGATCGGCCAGCTGAAAGGAGAGAGGAGTGGGGGAGATGGTTCTGGGACTGCCAGGTGGGCTCGGGCAGAGGAGAGAGAGGAATAGGCGGGCGGCTTGGATGACAATGCATGGCATCGAGGCGATCAGCAATGAGCACGAGAGAGAGGAGAGAGGGAGAGAGAAAAGTAGGGGTGGACGACAGGGATTTGGACCGGGAGGCGACATGGGTAGATCGGGCCACCGGATGTTGGCCCGAGAGAGGAGCGGGATGGCGAGCGGCGGGGATGGGACTGCACGGGACATGGCTCAATTTGGGCAATCCACGCGTCGGCCCAGGAGAGAGGGCGGGGAATTTAAATTTTTATTTTTCGATTTGATTTTCCAGAAAAGCCCAAAAACTCAAAAAGGCTCAGAAAAATACTAAATAAATTCCAAAAATTCCAAACAATTCACAACAATTACTGGAGCCACTTTGGACTTCGATAAAATTTGACCAACTTAATTTGATATTATATTTTTATACTTAAAATACTTTTTAATTTCAAAATAGATTTTAAACTCGAGAAAAAACCAGAAAAACCAGGTAAAAACCAAATAAATCCAAATAATTAATTTGAAATAGGATTTTATAGAATGTCAAAATATCCTTTTATTTAATAATATTTTTAGGTTTTTACTTAAATTACTTTTTAAATCCAGCCTTTTTAAAAAGTGAAAATCAGGGCAAAGCACAATTAATATTTAGGCACCAAAACACTTATTTTTATTTTAAACCTAATTAATTTAATTTAATAATATTTTTTACTCAAAATTTGAATAAACAGTTGGGCCGTTACAATAAGCTTCTTCAGAATCGGTTGCTTCTGTTTGATCGGCAAGGTTATTCATTTGTCTCTCCACTGCCGCAAGAGATTCTTCCACTTTGCACACATTGAAGAGAAGAACGAGGTTGAGGGCGGTTTCCCTTTCCTGAGCAGCAACGAGACATCTCCGTTGATGATGGATGATGAGGTCCAACTGACGGATGGAAGCGAGTCGAGGAAGAAGAGCAAGGCATGAGCGGAGGAGCTACTCTTGACGTAATTTGTTGGCCACCTGTGTAAGCTTGCGGCCGAACAACTCATGATGGATAGATGAGAGGAAGGAAATCAAAAAAATATTAGATACTATTATTGAGAAATCTAGTGAAGAAAATGAGGGAGAGGACAGTTTAAAAGAGATTGAGTTTGTGGTATCAAGGAATTGAACACCACGCTGCACATAAAGCCAGAACGATGTGGAAGTTTAAGGGTCGATTGCGTCAGAATATTAATAGGCAAGAGTAGGGTGTACATATTTAAGCGTTATCATAGACGGTTCGTATTCCAAACCGTCTCTGATATTGCTTTATCACAGATGGTTCGTATAACAAACCGTCTCTGATATATGAATTATCACAGATGGTTCATATAACAAACCGCCTCTGATAGTGAATTATCACAGACAGTTCGTATAACAAACCGTCTGTGACAATGACATATCACCGATCCGTAGCATATCCCCTAGTATTTCGATCTCACCCGTCCATTCTCTCCTCATCAAACGATATGCACCGGTTCCTCCCACCTCTCGCCCCTTATTACTGCCCCTCTCCCACCGGTAGGCACGCGTGAGTTCCACCGGCTGCTTCTAGTTCATCTACTCCTAGCTTCCTGCACCCTCCCATCGACAACATCGACATCCGCCTCCGGTTATGACACCATGGTTCACTGCACAAGACACTCCTGTTGTAAGTGTCGTAAGAGTGTCTAGTGCAGTGTCACCATTGTGACACAAAGGTGATGTTATCGCCACCTCTCCTTCATTGCCGGTGATATTCAGCCGCCATCTGATCCCCTCCCCTCTCTTCCTTGATGGCAAGTGTCAAGGACATCCAGCTCGTGCGCTGCATCAGGGGTGAGAGGGCCTAGGCATCACGCGCTGCATTTAGCTTCTACTGTCTGCTAGAATCTTTGCTTCTTATATATTCTTGCCATATTAAAGAGTTAGGTTCGTAGGATTAGAACATGTGTTCTTGCTGTGTTAGATGGGTAATCTACTCGTTATCTTGTTATATTGTAATGGTGGATTGTAATCTTAATGGAAATAGAATATGTTGTTGTGTTTGCTGTTGTATTTGCTTGTTTTCAAAGGGCATAGCTATCATTTCTTGAGGCTAGCCAAAAAGCAGAAAAAATTGAAGTATAGAATGAACTATCACAGATAATTTTTTGGTATAAATAGTCTATGAAGGACTATCATAGAAGACTCTAACCAAAAAACCGTTATGATACTCGCATATCACAAATGGTTTTATCTACCAACCATTTCTAATGAGAAAGTATCACAGACGGCTCTATATACCAACCGTTTGTGATACTCGCCCATCATAGACAGTTGGTAGATAGAACCATATGTGATACTAACACATCACAGACGGTTCTAGTTATAAACCATCTATATTGTATTTATCACAGACGGCTCACAAACCGCTTTGTGATGACCTCTGACATTATCGATACATAAATTCGGATGGTTGAAAACCGTATGTGATGACAGTTTCGAATCATCTGTGATGATCTCCGATTATTATTGATACATAAATTCAGATGGTTCGGAAAACCTTATGTGATGACAGTTTCGAATCATCTGTGATGACCCTTTTTGTAGTAGTATACGTATTTGGAAAGAACAAGGAAGTAAGCATTACCAAAACAAGCTTCAATTTATTCATGTCATGCTCATAGTGCCTAATGACTAGCTGTCATGTCTTCATATATTCTTTTTCCTCTGAACCATCTTTACGTGCATAATTTCAACACCAATTCGTCAAAAGCCGGACTAACCTCCATTACCTGGTCGATACGCTGGTATGACCACTGGCACCACACCGATCGGTCTAACCGCTTAAGAGTATTAGAAAATATTTTCTCTAGAATTACAGTTAAACTCTGTCTAGTTTTAGCTTAGAACGCCAAATTGAGTGACACATAGTACAAAGACATTCTCAAATACACCTATACAAATGTTTTGTGTCTAATTTCCTAAAAGAAATGGCCGGTCTAACCGCTTGCCCCATAGCAATCAAACCGCCGGCCACCAAACTATCAGACAACCATCCCCATGGTGGTCAAACCGCCTGAAACTTGATAGCAACTCTGAACAATGCTAACTTCCAAAATCAAACTCAAATTTTGACAATATGTACATAACAAAATCAAATACTTAGCATACACTATGAGGTGACCTCCACATGGTATCACAGTTTCTACTAACGTATAATGATCGTTTAGCTTTAAAATAAAATAAAAAAGTGCATCAATGCAAATTTGCTTGCCTGCACGGGTTAATGGCTAGTATTGCTAATTAGCATATGAAACTTGTCCATGACATGCTATTGACTGGCGTGGCCTGCGATTGGCGTGACTGGCAATATGTTTTTTTTTTGTGAGGGGACTTGTAATATGTTTGATGTTATATTTACAAATTAAGTGTTAACTGAAATCTAGTAATGTCGAAATTTGGCTTGGTAAGCGCGCATGAGCTAAAACTTCACTATCAGAGTATGTACACATTTTGAACTAACATGGTAAAAATTAAAATTTAATTTTAGAAATGTAAGATTCTTTTTATTTTGAAAAGCTCGTAGATGGCTGTGTTTCATTGGAAATCCATACATTCCATGAAGGAAAAAAGTTTGGGTTTTTCAAGAAAAAAAAGGTTTGGTCTGTTCAAACTAACATAACGTGATGGACCATTAATGTTTTTTTAATCAAAGTCCAGTTAGGATTCTTAAATGTTCAGGTCATAAAAAAAGTAATATCTAGCCGCCAGCCGGTGCATCCCCACGAGTTGATGTATATACTGTGATCGTTTCGGCTTCAGCTTCTGGTTTCTGGCTTATTTTTTACTATTCATAAATTCGTCTTTTCTGAACTTTTGGCTTTTTTTTTGAGCTTTTTTGCCCGTTCTTTTTTTCCGTATTCGTTTGCGTTGTCTGTGATGGGCTAACATATTTTTTATATTTTTTAATTTTTTTAAATTTAATTATGTTAAATAAGCCTTTGTCAGCTACAATGTTTTTTCAGCCAGCTACAGTGTTTTTCAGCCATAAGCCACCAAAAATAAGCCCAAATAATCACCACCATAAGGCGATAACACTATTCAAAATCCCACTGAGCATTCATGATCTTGAAAGCCAAATGGAAAAAAACAATGATGACTGCAAACCCCTGAAGATTCTGAAAGATTCTGTGACTGCAAAGTGATCACTTCTGAAGATTCTGTGACTCGTGCGCTTGTTCAGTTTTAGTGCATATAACTAATGCAAACATGGGATTTTATTATTATTTACTTTTTAAGTATAAAAAGAAAACACCCTAACTTTTTTTCAAAAATAACACATTTTCGCCACACCACAGCTGATGGTGTAGCCAAAAGGGTCAATTTTTAAAATAAGATTTGACTTATTGTGGCATGGTAAGGTTCATTTACTATGCTACTAAAGATAGTATGACAAGTAGGGGTTATTTTTAACATGATAAATGTACATACTTCTACATTTACAAGAAAATGCACCTAGTTTTTTGGGGGCAAAACACTTGCAAGGCACAAGCACTTTTTTTTTTTTGAGGAATCACAAGTACTTTATCGAAATGACAGGGATGATGGTATAAACAAGATCTCCGGTTTATAAGATTAACGATGTAGAATTGCACCCATAAGATGGCTATCTAAAGTCTCAACATCCACAAGCAGAACCTGAGCTAGAATACAACTAAATTAACATCAGAAGCGGTAGAGCACCAATGAACTAATTCATCAATTGCACAGGAAAAAGTGGGGACATGCATGAAGCCATGAAGACGATCATGCGTGAATGGATATATCACTAAGAGCATTGCTAGATGAAATAGGCTAGGGAATGGGTCATCTCACCAACTACAACATAAAATTCAACTAGGAAGGGGAGCGGAAGAGTTCATTCTTATTTGTAACTATTAAGCAAGACTGGAATGCCATGACATAATCTGAATGCTATCCCAAGAGCTAAATTGCACAAATCTTAAAGCAGTAGTATTAGTAGCGACTCAGTAGGGTCTCAATAAGTTTATCCTAAAGCAGTACTAAATTGCACAGTTTTAGACGGCCACAACCCACAAGATAGTAAGCAACTACCTATTTTGTACCTATTTTGCACAAGTATTTTGTACGCGTGCCTTCTCACTGACCTTATACTTAAGATTGCATCCTTTGTTACTTTAGTTTATTCATATGCAAAATGGCTATTAAAATTATAGTTCCAATATATTTGTTGTGGAAGTTATATCTGATAGCAATTTATTACTACAGTTGGTAGACAATTTTGATGACGCCGTCAAACAACTGCTTGATCTTTTGCGTGATAGCGATGGTACT